>CM053506.1:88264066-88340841 GCA_028627145.1 Eidolon dupreanum
GCCGCCGCTCGCACCCGGAGTTGAACAGACGCTTTTCCCCCCTTTCGGGTGGAGGGAGGTGAGGGACTTGCAGGCAAGAGTTGCACCTGCTCCAGGAACCTGCAGAGAGAACTCTGGGGTAAGTAGTGCTCTGGCATTGGAGCGGAAAGGGGCGGGGGAAGGGGGGAGAGGGACGAGAGGGAGAGGGCAGGGAATGAATTATGCAAAAAAAAAAAAAAAAAAAAATCCCCAATATTCCGGCAGCAGAGGGAGAGCACAGCTCAACACTCCCAAGATGAGTCCTGCCTGGGGCTCCCGCGCCGAAATGGTTGGCGCGAAGTTCCATTAGAGGAAAAGAGAAACTCCCCAAATCCCCGAGGGTGACAGAGGCAGCCGGGGCGGGGCGGAGTGCGGAATCGCAGCCGGACTGGGGCCCAGGCGGCTGCCGCGGTGGCCCGAAGCTCCGACGCCCAGCGTTCCTGTCCTCCCCATGGCCTGGAGGGGCCTCACCTCCCCACCCCAGCCTTCCGCCTCCGCCTCCGGGAGCTGGCGGCCGAGCTCCCGTGGGGACTACAGCTGCGGCCAGGACGCTCACCTGGCCGAGCCTCCCCCCGCTTCCTCCTCCCGCCCCCACCTGCCCTCCTCCCCTTGGAATCAGGAAGCGTCGGGATCCGTAGGCGAGGAAATAACGACCCCTGCAGTTGCATTGCGGAAAATCGCAGCGGCGGCGGCGGCGGCGGCGCTAGTCGCTGGCGATGGTAGCGAGGGTTCTGGGGAGCCCAGGAAAATAGCAGAGGACCCCAAAGCGCGCGCGCGACGTGGAGAGCCCGCGGGCCCCCGACGCGCTCGGGCCCCCGGCTCCCTGCCGCTCCCGCCCGGAGTCCTGAACGCGCCGCCCGAGCTCGGCGCGTTGGCGGCGGGCCGCGCGCGGACTTGGGCGCAGGGAGGGTCGGCGGAGGCTGCCGGCGGCCGGCGGTTTCGGGCAATAATCCCTGCCTCTCTTTCTCTGTCTCTCTGTCTGCTGCGTCTGCTCCTCCCTCCCCCCGCCCCCCGGAAGCAGGAGAACGGCCCCGGAGCGGAGCAGCCACCCTCTGACCATGGCCCGGTGAGGGGGGCGGACTTCGAGGGCAACTTGTCGCGGACTGCCTGGGCTCAGCCAGAGAGCTGCCAGCGGCCGGGGGCCCGGACTGCGCCGCGCGGCCCGGCGGGGGTCTATCGTCTATGTCTTCTTGGGGCGCCAGGCGGATCGGGGTCCCGTTTTTGCAGAAAGATCCCGGCGCTGGTGGCTTCAGGTGGCTGCCGCCGCCGCTGCTAGTGCTGTTTCCGCCGCTCCGGCGAGGAGCAGAGACCGGCGAGCGGGGACAGCTCCGGGGCAGCGAGGCATCGGACATGTGTCAGCACATCTGGGGCGCACATCCGTCGAGCCCGAGGGGAGATTTGCCGGAACAATTCAAACTGCGATATTGATCGTGGGGGTGACTGTGCCTGGCCGGCTGTCGGGTGGGAGTGCGAGTGTGCGCTCTCTTGGAAGTGTGTGCTCGTGTGTATGTGTGTGTGCCGTGTCGGGCTCCCCCCATCCCCCCCCTGTTTTCCCGTCGAGTGATGCACTTGGAATGAGAATCAGAGGATGGAAATAGTCTGGGAGGTGCTTTTTCTTCTTCAAGCCAATTTCATCGTCTGCATATCAGGTATGGGACGCGCTGGAGTCACGGGCGGGTTTGTGTTACGTTATAGTGTTTGGAATGTTTGGGGTTTTATTGTGTGTACGACACTCAAGTGGCCTCGTGCGGTGGGAGGGGAGGTGGGGGGGGGATGATCGCATGAGACCCTTCCAGCTCTACGGGTTTGCTGCCTTCAGAATTAAACAGCTAAGCCCAAGGGAGGGATGGGCGTGTGTGTGTGTGTGTGTGTGTGTGTGTGTGTGTGTGTCGGGGGTAGTATCTGTAGGAAGTCCTGGAGCGTATAAGGGGGTGAGGAATGAGAAAAAAAGAGGAAGACGGGTGTTGATTTTCTACTGCTTTCTGGCTGAGAACTCTGGCGCCGAAATCTGAGCCTTGACAACCCCAACCCCCATCCCCTGGCTTTCAAAGTTCCCAAACTCGGTGGTTCTGGCTGGCAAAATGGACGCAGAGCTCTGCCCTGGTATCTAAGCACTTTCAAGAGACTGCGGGAGGATGCGGGACTGGAGAGTACCAGCAGGGCCCAGAGGGATATGGAGGTTCTCCATGCCTTCCCCAAACTCATCAGGACCGGTGGTCACGGTCTGAAACATGCTAGGTCGCTCCTCTCCACCCCACATAAAAGTAAAACCCATCTGAAACAACACATCATCATAAATACCATTTTCCATCATGTTCTTTCCTAATTCCCAGTGGCAAGGATATGCTGGCTCAGGCTCACTGACCTCAGGCTACTTGTGCCAGTCTGTGGTTTTAGGAGCTAATGGGAATCCAGTTGAGGTGAATGAGGTAGGACTTGTGCCTGCCTACACCTGTGTGTCTGTGTCTTGGGAAGGATTCTGATTTCCAAGCAGTGTCTGTTGCTGCAGGGAGTTGGGGCTATGAAGGGGAACTGAGAGAAAAAGCCCTAGGATCAATAGTATTCCACAATTTGATTCAGTGTCTCCTCCCATTGACAGTGCCCCCCCCCCCGCACCTTCGTTTCCCTTCACATTTGTCATTTAGATACCCTGGGTAGGGCCCATTTGTAGTGCTCCCCTCTGCCTGCATTCCCTCTGCAGAATTGGGGACTCAGCCAACTTCCCATGAAGTCACCAGAAGAGGAGAGCAGGAGCCTGCCCCCGTGAGCAGACACGTTTGAGCAGCAGTGGGGTGCAGGGATGTTACCTTCATCTTTCTAAGCCAGACCTGGTTCTGGATATTGAAAACCCTCATCTGCCCAGGTCCAAATACCACTATTTGGTTTCAATGTTCTCATAAGGCAGGAATAGAAAATCTTTGGTTCAAAATCATTCTGTTTGGGGCTTCGCCACCCTCCTAAGAAAGTTGCCTCTATAATACCTTAGAGATATGTTATGTACCTGGCAGATAATAAAAAGTGCCCTAAAATCCCCTGGTGGGATCTCTTACCCTATCCTACATCGAAGGAAAAAATCCCAAGTGACTTATAAAGGTTTATATCAGACATATGTCCAGGAATGGACTGGGTGGCATCTTACAAGGCCACATTTTATATCTTTCTCTTTTCTACATGTCCATTTCAAACTCTCTCTTGTTCCATAATATTTCACTAGCTATAAAACAGCCATTCCTTACCTCCCTCCAGCATCATAAATAATTTTCAGATGAGAAAAACCATCTGAGTTCTTTTAAGATTTACAAAGGGTTAACATCACTGAGTCTCTGGATCCCCTCTTTCCCCAGCATCCTCTGTTTCCAGCCCCTACCCTGCATTTGGTCAGTCATCACAGGGGACCCAGCTAAGAATGCGTCTGTTCTTAGCCTCCAAAAGAGGCATTAGTGGTTTACCTGTCAGACTATACTTGGTTTGGTGTATCAGCAACTAAATTATATAAATAGAAGCATTAGGAGGGGGTTATTTCCAACCCAGGAGGGGTGCTATGGAGTGCGTGGCCTTTCGCATGTATTTACTAAATAATCATCATTGCTATGTAATGGGAGGATAAACGTGTTAGTGAAATTGCTAGCTATTAGCTAAACACAGACAACTGGGTTTAGCGTTCCAAATGCCTAGTTAGAATCTGCATTAATTTGCACTTTATGAAGACATTTAGGCAGAGATGCACCGTTATGTACTCTAAATTTATACATCCATTAACTTAACTTTAAAAGGCCATTCTTTCTTCAGGGCCAAGCTGACCTCCGCCCTCCATAAGCAGAACTACTCATTCAGTGATGTCCATGTATGTCACAATTCTGATTAGTAATATAATTATGACTCGTAGTTTGGGAGACTTCCCCCGCCCCCCGCCCCCATCTGGCAGCCTTAAGAGGTACAGGAATGCAATGCACTGAGATTGAATAATTGTGTCTTAAAGAGAGTTTAGTAGGTCTTTCATTTCTGTTTCCATGATTTGCAGTTTTAATTTACTCATGACTGAGCTTTACCAAAAGGAACATAACCTCTGATCATAGAACCTAGTAAATCTTAAATTTAAAAAGAAATTAAAAACAAAACACCTCTCTACCATCTTTGGATAAATTGCCCCACCCTGGAAATGGGTACTAACTCTGATTGAGTTACCAGGCATCAATGTTTGATGCATTGGTAGGGTTGGTTTCATTACTGAGGAATATCAAGTAGAAAAGACCAGCAAAAGTATGCAGTGTAAATATTTTGCAGAAGGAAAATTTTGGTAGTAGATCTGCCCTGGAGAAGGTATTTTGACTGAATTTCAGTTGGTCACATTTGCTTTCAGAAATACTCGGGTGCTTTGTAGCTTAGTGTTTCACCTACCTTCACCCCACCCCATCCCCCAAATTAAAAGTATATGCGGGGAGTTTTCTCCCTGGGCCTGTGTAGGTATATTCTTTAATATACAGAGACCTGGACTTGGTATGTTTGATGGCTCTGCACTAATCATTTGGTTGTGATGAAGCTGTGATACATCCCAAGGTTGTTGATCCTGCAGGGTAATTGTAAGGAACAAAATACTCTTTGTAAAATGCCTAGTGTAGTGTGTAGAATGGAGTAATCACTTGCCACAAATGGGACTGGGGATCCGCTTGGCCAGGCTTAGCTGGCTGCTGGGGAAGTAGTATGTGTGCCTTTCATTTGAGAGATCATATCAATTTTGGCTACTTAAGGACAACACAGCTAGGCTGAAGAGGGAATGCCATGATCTGGGAGTTCTTGGGGACTTAACAGTAGATGCAGATCTCATTTCACTGAAAATGTAAGGCAGCCAAGATCTGTGAAGAGATGAGAGAGAAAAACCAGGATGCTATTTCCCTGTGCTAGCAAGAGCACCATTGCATTTTTACAAAGCAGCTCAGATCAGTGAGAATGAATGCCCAGCAGCACCATGAGAGAATTTCCTGGTCCAAAACCAGCTGTCTGATCTAATTTACACAATGCATCTTACTTGCCTATATGTAACTTCGCTTCTTTGTCAGTTTATTCATAATAGTAACAGCAATAACAATTAAAATTATGTGGTTCTTTAACATATGTTACATAACATTGCACCTATTTTAACACATCAATTCTTAGAATTTGTAGGTTAATATTATATATAAGGCAGCTAGAGCCCACAGAAGTTCAGCCTGGAGGATTCACAGCAAAGTCCAAGTCAAAATTGAGTGTATCATTTATGTTTTGGTTTAAGATTTCTTTTAAATGTTTGTATTCAGTATTTTTTATTTTGATGTTCCAATTGAAAGAATAAATTGTTTGAAATGGGTGTAAGTCTTAGAGAGTTTGGAAGTGGAAATTTAGGGTGATTGCAGTCTAGGGCTAGAAATAAGGTGGCATTTCAGTTGTACATGACTCTGTCAGTCAAACAGATGAGACTATTACCCAAGTTTGTCCCCAACATCTTATGATAAGCAGTCCTTACAAGCAGGGAATATTTCATACATTATTTTTCTCATCTGAAAAATAAAATGGTTTAACTTCAGCTTCTTTAAAGGTAGAAAGGCGATAATAAATACATACCCCACACATTTGTTAAATGGATTAAATGAGATAATATATTCAATGATTTTCTCTTAGCACAGTTTTGAGGCATAGTAAGCTTGCAGTAATGTAATTATTTCTGACGAATCTGGCATTGCATGAGATTGTGGGGCTGTGACGAATAGAGCCTTTACCTACCTTCCTTTGTTTAAAAGTAAAAACAATCAACAAGAACATTTCGTGGCATTGAGCATGAATCCTACTTTCAAGGAGACCTTGGTGTAACAACTTTGAAATGTCTCTTAATTTTGTTTCTCATATAAATGAGACTGGCAGCATTAAGCATTGGTGCATAGTCATGAGTGTCAACCACTTTATTCCTGTGAGCCCAATATTAAGGTGAGGCTTGGAAGGTTTAATGAATCACCTGGGAACAATCTAGTACTTATGACCCAGGGGAGCAACAGAGGTTCCTCTTTCTGCCTGTAAATTATGACTTGGTATAGAACCAAATTTTAAAGTGCTTTCCCCATGGCAAACTACTGATGCTATCAATATGGCTTGAAATAGAACATTTCATTAAATAAATAAAATAGCCACACCCCAACAACGGACACTTATCTGATGATCTTATTAGCAACATGGTTTCTCGAAATCCAGTTTCCCATGTTATGTCATATAGCCCAGTCACTGACAGATGCCGTCATCATATATGAGACTCTCCTGGCAGTGAGATAAGAGTCTTCCTGAGTAATAGAAAATCCTGGTAGAAAGAGAAATGTTAGATGGGGAGACAGGGATGGATTGCTATCCTAGGCAATCCAAAATCTCAACTTTTCACCTTAAATAAGCATTACGTATTTGGGCTTGGAGTTTAGGTCAACAAGAGATTCAGACACCATTAAAAGTGTATGATAGCAAGCCATTGTAGAAACAGTATGGATATTAGACAACCCAACCTGCCATCTAACTCTTCCTTAATTACCTGGATGACTCTGGGCAATTCTCTTAGCCTCACAGCCTCTCGGTTTCCTCATCTGTAATATGAATGTTAAATAGTCTTTGCCTATTTCAAAGAACTGTTTATCATATTATGGAATGATCCATGCTTAAAATATAGTTATAAAATCAAAGTTGAGATACATACATAATGTGGAGTAACATAAAATAATATAAGTAATGCTTAATTGTTAAGATACAGTTATAAAAGCAAAGTTGTGATGCATAAACTACTGTGAGATAAAACAATAAGAATAATACCTAATTGTTTGATAAAGGACATAAATGCTATAGAAGAAAGAAGTCTAGATATGAGGGAAAAGGAGAATATTTGACAAGTATTAGAGGTTGGGGTAGAAGGGATGGAGGGGACCACATCATCAAAAGGAGAAGACTGAGTGAGGACTGTCTCAGATGGAATAAAAGGTTCACCTTAGGAGATACTGGAAAGTTGGGATGAGCCCACTTAGGGGATTGTTAAATTGAGAGAATATGGAGTGTCCTAATATATTTAATTTTTTGGTGATTTTTATTTTTTCTTATTAGGTATCTTTGCATTGATTCAATGGACTAAACTTGGTTAAAATGTGTTGGAGATTCTAACATCTCTTTGGATTTCAAATTTGTGTGGCATGTCTCTAACTACTGTACTTTGCATGGTTTTGTAGCCTATTTGGATTATAGACAGTTGAGTTTTCAGGTGACTTCAGCTTTCTTTTCTGTAGAGTGGAGATGCTATTCCCAAAGTTGTTGATCCTACAGGATAATTGTAAGGAACAAAACACTTTTTGTAAAATGCCTAGCATGGTGTCTGGAGTATAGTAACCCCCGTCCAAATTACATATATTATATGAGAGTTATCATAGGTTTGGGAACCAGGATAGGCCTACACGTGCATCCTAACCTTCCAGATTCACTCTCTGTGTGGTCTTGGAGAAGTTCCTTAAGTTCTCTGAGGCTCTGTAAAGTTTGCCAAATGAGGATTGGAGAGAATGTACATAAGATCCTGCCAGAGGGCTTGGTACATGGCAGTTACTCAGTAAATTGGAGCTGCTCCCATTAAATTATCATCACTAACGTTATCAATAATGATGCTGTTATTGACACTTTGCAACTGTTCCTGTAAATTCCAGTTGATTATTCAGTCATTTCTTCTTTGTTCAACAAAATAGTGTTATCAGCTAACTATGTGCCAGGCATAGGAATCATAAAAATAAACACCTGGTTCTTGGTATTTGTAAGATGGTACATGTTGTGAGTTGAGGTATGTATAAGACGCTATGGGAGTATAAAAGGGGAGCAGTTAACTCTATTGTCGGTGGATGCAAGTGGGAAACAGGAAGGGCTTAGAGAGGAAGAAAACCTTTCAAATAGACCTGGAAAGATATAAGAGATTCCATAAGAACAGAAGAAGAAGAAGAAGAAAAGACATACCATGAGGCAAGAATAGTATGTTCATAACCAAGAAGTGAAAAAACATATGAAGTAGATGGGTTGAATAAAGTGACTGTATATAGGGCTAGAAAATAACTGGGGCTGATATGAACAAACTTGCAAGCTAAGATAAGTTCAGACCATTACTTTTAGTTATGAGGAGCTAATGTAGAGATAAGGAAACTAACGTAATCATGTTTGTGTGCAATTTAATAAGATAATTCTGTGCTTTGATTCCAATAAGCAAATTTAGAAACCCAACTCCTTGTGTTCTTGCTCACGAAATCCATTTTTTTAAAACAAGACTGGCCTAATAGATTAAGTAGGCCATTAGTGGACATTCTGAGTAAATGATTTAAAAAAAAAAAAAGACTATTATCCTATCTCTTAAGGACCTGATTTACCTCAGTCTTTGAGATTTGGTATTTTCATGTTAAACAAATACAAATGTCTCCAATTTTGCACTTGAGTAATAATAATAATAATAGTAATAATAATAATATAATATCATCTTTAGCATGCAGTGAAACCTAAGAGAAATAAATCATCCATGCATTCATTTGTGTTGTGAAGATTGTGTGCCAAGCAATAGATGCACTATTTGACATGAAACACACTTGAAGCACTGAAAAGCATTTTATAGCAGTTTTACCTCATACTCTGCACAACTCTTATTTTCAATAGACTGCATATTCACTTGGGAGAGCATTCTCACTGTTGCCTATATTATGTATCTGTTTTACCTCTCAATGGTCTAGTTATTATAGAGTGAGTGTTGAGACCTAAAATGATATGGCTTCCTTTTTCCACTCAACCATTCAACATTTATGGACAATGTCCTATACAGAAGGCCCTGGAGATCCAAAAGGAATGAGTAAGATACTGACCTTAACCTCCAGGAATTCATAATTGACTAAGAGACTGATTTTGAAAATATTAATAGTTACAGCAGAATGTGATTAGTATTGCAATGAAAAGAGATATAGACAGTGTTTGAGTAGAACAGAAGAGGGAAGTCTGATTCATTCTGGAGGCAGGAGGAGTAGAATAAGGAGAGTAAATAGTGTTAGAAGGTATTTGGGATGAGTCTTGAAGGATGCTAAAGATTTGGCTTGGAATATTTTGGCCAATTGACCAGGAGGAGTGTGATCAGGGAGGGGTGGTCATGGGAAACAGCATTTGCAAAGACAGGGAGATCAGATAGGAAATGATGAATTCAGGGGACTGTCAAGAGGTCACTGTGGCAACAACCAGAGGGGACTGTGATGGATGAGGCTGAGATAGAAGAGCATTTAGAAGATATGATTCCAATAACAGTAACATTTATATATAATATATAATACCTATATAATAGTAAAAACCACCCTGTGCTTCTCTGTGCAGAGAAGCCATCCTTTTAAGACCCATGAGGGTACATTTAATTTATACCTTTCTCTTCATTAGGAACAGAATAATCAGAGTCAAAGCTCTGGCCCAGCTATGCTCCATTTGGCCCAGATCGCTAGTTATTTTCCAGTATCGTTTCTAGTTCCGGGTGGCTTCCCAGAAGCTTTTGCGATAACCCAGATAGAGATTACAGAATTTATCTTTTACTTGGTTTGTCTTTATGTATTTATGCCCTAGGAAAAAGAGCCAGGACCCTATTGTTGACCCTGGATATTGCAGTGTGACAATTATCATCTTGTTCTCTTTTGTATAACTTCTTGCTGTTTTCATTTCATGTAACTTTAAACAAAATTTTAAAGGATTCCTAGCATGCAGGTGTTGGGGTGGGGAACTGTAGATGGTAAGAAATGGTCTGGGATTGCCTTTCTAATAAAGCCGTAATTGCTCCTTATTAGCAAGATTGGACTGGTAATGGAGTAGCCAGTGTTTGGGTTTGATTGCATTTCATTAAGCTGCTATCAAGATGGAAGTGGAGAGATTATCAGTGGTTGTGAAAGAGACAGCCCGAAAATGCCATTCCTTCCTGATCTGGGTGAGGTGGGACCTTTGTCACAGTGAATACAGAATTAATCTTTAACTTTGTCCAATACTTTGTGTCCAGTGGCTGAGGGGGCTGGAGTAGGAAATGAATTTTGTGACTTTCAGGTGAGTTTTTCCAGAGCCAAGTCCTGCTGGCTTCACAACACATTTGGCACCAACACCAGAGTTGGAATAAACTCATTACTGAAGGATATGAGTCAATGTATTTCCCTTTTGCTGCCCCCTCTTCTACCACACACACAGTTACCTTTCACTCTCAAGGAAAACAATTTTGATGGCAGCACATACTGAATGAGCATAGACCATTCCTTCTTTGTGAGGTTGGATACAAATAAATATCTCATAGCATTCTTGAAATGAACTAATAAAGACATATAGCTATGGAAGGGTCCTTTCCCACTCCCAAGGGGTTTAATGTGTTGCCTCATTAATCCCACACATGCTAATGCATGCCTCCTATGAGCTAGGCACTGGGCCAGGCAGAAAGTAAAATGTAATGAGCAAAACAGCAATGATCTTTGCCCTCATAGAATGTGCATTTAATGATACACAAATATTACTTTCTTTTACTGTTACCAACACAGTACCTGGCATTTAGTAGATGCTCAATAATGAATGATTGAGTTATGTGTAAATGAATAACAAGGCGTGATTTAGAATGCCTTTCCTTCCTCAGCAGGAGACTGGGAGATAAGATTTGGGGCTGGGAGGGAGGAGAAATGAAGAAGACATCTCTGTTAGCTGCCTCTTGCTTCCACTGCATGGGTGTCTTTGAGTATGCAGAGTCAGAGAGACCTGGACCCTTCCCCAGGAACGACGTATGTGATAGTTTCCTACTTCTCATACTCACTCATATCTGCATTGGACAAACCAGTATTATTTGGAGGCACTTACATTTGTTTTAAAATGTATTTCAGCTCCTTTGTGTTCTATGATACCATAATAAAAGACTTTAACTATGATGATTAAAGATCAACGACATTGTTGTTCCTTTCTCCCTGTTGTCATCTCTGTTCCTGTGATAGGAGATTGCTTAGGATGAGGTGTTTTCTAATTAGGTTCCAGCTTGGGAAAAACCAGCACAAGAGAAAGCTCACTGCCCCTTAGTTAAGTATAGAACTAGACCAGAGGGCTAGAGGGGAAAACCTACCTCTTTAATCGTGGTGCAGAGCAATGCAGGAAACGGCTCTGGTCCCTAAGGTGTTTCAGTCTGTGTCTGAATACAGCTTCCCCTTCTAGCCTTCTGTTGCAGAACTGTGGTGCATCTCACCAGTTCTTACCAGGGAGGAGAGCCAGGTTCCTAGAAATTGAAAGAACATAGTGAGTTTGCAGTTCTTGGCTGTGCATTCTGCCTGTAATATCCTAGTGGATCTTAACAGCTGTGAGGAAATGGTCAGTTGGATGCTTTGTTGTTTGCTTGTTAATTTAATTACAGAAAAAAAATGAGGGGAGGTTATAGAACAAAAGCCCGTATTATTAATCTCTTACTAGATACATGGAGATTATACTGATAGCTAGAAAATGAGGCATCTGTGAGTAATAAATTTCTGTTGCATGGCCTATGTATAAATAGAAATATGTCACTGTCTTTAAGTCCTATAATACACCATAATGATACCAACTCTAAGTCCCAGTGGCTCAAATCCCTGTAGAATGAAATATAAAGTAGTGAAGTCATTATTTTTTTTATGTCTGTGACAAGTTCTATCATGTTATTTTTCACTGTGGTGAAGTTCTTTGTGGCCTTTTAGTTTGGGTCTTTGAAGTGTCATGTTGTAGTGGCCAAATGAGAGAGCCCTATGCAGTTTTAGGTGCATGAGTTAGTATAGCCTTTTTCTCCCCACTCCTGCTTTTGGAGCTGCTGGTATTAGAGCTTGGCTGAGCCAGGTAAAGGCTTGTAATGTGCCTTACATCTGAAGGTAAGATGTGTCGAACAAATTGATGAATGAGAGTTTTGTTTATGCATTTGCTGTTTAGGCTAATGTTGTGTTCAAGTGAAATGCTCTTCCTTGATCAGAGCTTCTTGGAGACCAGAGACTAGATATGCAAATGTTTTAGTGTCACGAGCATGAGTGAGGATGGAAGTCCTTGAGTTAATTTTAATACCAAAAATGCTACAACAGTATCAAAGAAAACTGAGGAAAACGGATTCCTCATAGACTAAATTTTATTTACCAAAATTTTCAATTGTAACTTTTTCAACCTTAAATTTTTGCACTTAAAAAAAAAGGCATTATATTGTACCTTAAGAATTTCTGCTTATTCCTTCCTACTTATGTTAGTTCAAGAAATCCTGAATTCTGCAACAGATAAATCCCACTATCTCAGTGATACAATACAATAGAAGCTTACTTTCTGCTCACATTAATTGTCCAGTGTGTGTGTGTGTGTGTGTCTGGTTGGGTTAGGGGGAAGGAATAAAAGGGAAGGAATCCTGTTTTTGTAGTGACTTTGGCTTTTCAAGGCTGATGGAGGCTCTGCTTGTTTTCAAGATATGGCTTTCAGTGTTATCCTGAGCGTCTGCATCAACAAATACATTTTTTAAAAAAAGAATGTGGAGAGGGATCATGGGAGAGGTTTTCATGTGTACATCACTTCTGATCAGTTACATGGCCACATCTCATTGCAAAAGAACTTGGGAACTGTAGGCTAGCCTTATGCCCAGAAGCAGAGGGAGAGTGATTTGGTGAATAATTAGTATCTGCTATTTTAATAATATTCATGATTTTCTTTGTAATAATTCCACATAGTTTATTCACCTAAAATGGCATGATTCATATTTATCTTTTTTCCTATTTTTGAGCATCTGTATTTCTAATTTTTGCCATTTGGGGCATGTGTTTTTATGACTATAGGTATTTATTTTTATTGAATTACTGTTTTTTTAAATAATCCCAGTATTGTGATTACTGGTAAAATGGTATGAAGTTCTTTACGGTTTTACCATATTACATTCTGAAGTAATGTATAACTTCCAGAAATAAACCTGAATCCTTTGAGGAAGTAAACAAGTACATAGAATAGTGATTAAACTTTCAAAGATCTTTCAACAGTGGTCCACCTCAGAAACTATTAACAAAAACCAACTTGGTATTTAAGATGTGATTTTGCTTGTTAAGAATCAGATCAGAGACAGGAAACCATGGCCAAGAGCAAGCAAATTACCTATCCTAAGTCCAGAATTTCGAGACTTTTTAAGTATTGTTCCTAGAGCATATTGCTACAAATTATAGGGAAGAGCATATAAGGTGGATGGCAGAAACAATCATTGGGATAGAAGTTAGAACATATTGAAGTTAGTGTAGGCTTTGCCACTACTAGCTCTGTGATGTGGGTGGGCAGCCATTTGACTGATCTGAGCCCCAGTTTCCTCTTTTTAAACAGAGATATTGGACTAGGTAATTTCTAGGTCTCTTTCCAACTTGGAAGTTTTATGGTGTTAAGAGACTTTTATAGAAAACTATCCAAGTTTGCTGTTGATGATAAAGTTCTCCAGTTTTTGAAATGTTGAGACAGCAAGATTAGGTTATAGGAAGAACTTATGAGACTGTGAGTGAGCAGGAAAGTGGCAAATGGCTTTTGAAATTGGCAAGCATAAGATAAGGCATGATGAGAGAATAACTCAAACTCTTTGTGGAACAATAACCTCATGGCTCTGGGAAAGAGTCTAGGGCTCACCATGGACTGCTCCATAAAGCATTTACTGAAAACCTTGGAGCCTGTGTATTGGCATCTTAGAATTCAATCTCAACTCTGCTGTTACTTGTGCGACCTTGGGAAGTATTTAAAATTTCTAATCCTTAGTGCTCTCTCTATACTAAGGTAAAAACATCTATCTTTGGAGTTAAGGTAGACTGAAATTTAAAAACACAGCATAGTGCTTGGCACATAGAATGTACTTGATAAATGGTGGGTTTTGTATTGTTATGACTGACGCTAAAAGAACAAAAGACATGTTGGGTGAAATTAAGAAGGAATTTGGCAATATCTTGTAAAACATGGGGCTTAAATGAGCCAATTCATGTGAAAGTGTTTAGCACAATGCCTGCGCATAACACGTAATCAGTTGAGGTTGGTTGAATCTGATTCACTAGGGGAAGATAAGATGTCTGGGGAATATTTTAAAGGTAATAAGAAAGAAGACAATCATTTCTTTTTCATAAAATGATCTTCAGAGGCAATTTACTGAGCCTGGCCCGCATTTTTATTTAATAATTAAAATTTTTTAATGCCACATATTTTCATTTTACAGCTAGGATTTGGACTTATCAAGGCCTCTGATATAGGCATATGATCTCATGTAACTCAGTAAATGCTTGGTCTTTCTTGACAATGATGGCAAACAAAATGCTGATTCATTGTTTTTCCTGCTTGGTATGTTAGTAAATGTTGGCTTATTGGCCAGAGCAATAAAGAATGAGGTATTATGATGATTCAATGAATTTATCATAAAAGATATAATATTTACATGTTCTAAAACTGTCACTTACTCATTTTTACTGGAATTTGGTTACTCTGTGTTCACTACTCTGTCTTGCCAGCTTCCCCAAGCACTGATTTACCCACATGATAACCTTAATCATGTTTTTTCAACAAATTTACAGCATGAAATGATAGTTTTGATTTATGTTTCATATTCACTTGAGAGAATAATTTTTAAAATGATAATTAAATACTAGGCTATTCCTGGGATTGCTACATGGTTCCTTTTCAAATATATCTGATCTGAGAATTTCAACAAAAGGCATAAAAGGAAAACCAACAAGAAATAGGACAGATGACAAATGCTGTACTGATGTTAAGTAAAGACAAGCAAACTGTGACCTATGTGTGTTGGTCTCTAGGGAGCCAGCTTTGGAGCTTTTCTGATCATTTGGGTTTTTTGTGAGATTTTCCCTCCCCCCAGTCATGCTGGTAGAGGCTGGATTACAACTGAGAATGCAGCGATTAATGGCCTGTTGTGACTAATCCACTAAACCCCTACTCCTGTTACTCTTAAATTGATTGAATTTAGAGAAGCCGAAGATAGACCCACACCAGCTAGCCTGATATTAGATCCCAGTGAATTAATGAGACCTAATAGCTCTAAGTACATGTAACCAAGAATCACAGAACCTTCGTGGAACATAGTCACTTTTTACATTAGGGAATTCTTTTATTAATTGCTTATTAAATTAGATCCCAATGTGTTGTTTCATAATTTTTTTAAGAAAACATTTTCACATGGTTACATTTAAAAACTGTTACACTAATATAACCTTATTTTAAGTAATTTAGAGAAAAGAGAAAAGGAAACATCACCTGTGATTGCATAACCTGAATGCAAGTGTTGTTAACAGTTTGTTTCCCTCTAGATTTTTATATATAAACATTTTGTTTATTTGAAATTGAATTCTAGTATCCTGTTTGAGTAGAAAGTCATGTGAGATAAATAGATGGTTTGTGTGCATTCAAGAAAGGGCCACCTAAAATGTAGACAAAAACCATGTGAAAATAATTATATATATGGATAGATATGGCATTGATGAAAATCACAACCTTATGCTAATTTAGTGAGTTCAAATTAGATAAAATTTGAACAGAATTGAAATTTCTAAATCTTTAATTATGAATCTGTTGCTCTTGAAAAAAAATAATTAGAAAGATAAAAGATGAGAAATATAATTATACTATTGGGGGTTTTTGAGTAGGAGAAACATTGGAAGAGACAATTTAGAAGTGAGGTTTTTTAAAAATGGTTCATTTAACTATTAAAAGACAGAAATATGTTTAAATGTTCTGAGAAGCCATTTAGGAGAGTGATTAAAAGCTGAGACAGACAGATCTAGGTTTGAACTCACACTCTGCCTCTTCCAAGCTGGATGGCTTTGGGTAAGTTAACTTTTGAATCTCAGTTTTCTAACCTGTAAATGAGGATAAAAATAACCACCTCCGATTTTTTTATGTGTTAAATGACATATGAAAGTAAAGCACTTAGTGTGTTATTATCAGGCAGATAATAACGCCTTAATAAATGCGACCCATTAGTAACATCATATTCATAACGTGTAAGATGCAGCCAGCCACATCACATCATCTTTGTAAAGGAAGAGGATTCTTTGAGTTGCCTGCTTTGTAGCATTGTACTAGAAGTTCAGAAACTTTCAAGACCTCTGACTACAAAAAGAGTTCACACCTTCCAAACTGATGTTTAAAAGTCATCTATGATACCCCATAAACACCTTCGCAACTTTGCTCCAATTTACCTACTCACTATTCTGTGTGCACACCCTGCACATACTTACCTGTGTCTTTGTGTTGTGCTTCTCCATCTGATTTTCACACACCTGAATCATGCCCATCTCCCAAGTTCAGCCAGGAGGCTCCTTCTCTGCGAATGCTACTGACATCAGTCCAGTGAGCAGGGGTTTCTTGGTTCCCTACACCCGCTTGTCTCTCACTGTCCCCAGTGCTGCTCATCACCCATCTTTCTGCCTCCATCACATGGAAAACTCACTGTGGTCAGATTCATCTGGTCTCTCCTGTTCCCACTCCTAGCACAATATGATGATCAGTTGGGTCTTACTCCCTAATTTGTAATGATAATTTTAAGAAGCATTTGTTAATTTAAGTTATTGCCTCTTCCTCAATCCACCTAGTCCCTCTTAAAGATACTACAGCTCAAGACGGCTCAGCAAGTAAGAGCCTGAGGGCCAACTTTGGCCTGCTGAAAATTTTCTCGGAACACAGCCATGCTTGCTCATTCATTTATGTCTATGGCTGCTTTTCCACCACAGAGTTGAGTAGTTGTAGCAGAAACTATATGACCTGAAATGCTAAAGTATTTACTCTCTGGCCCTTTATAGAAAAATTTTGCAACCTCTAATGTTAATGATTGATTTAGATGCTTCCGACAAGGAGAATAATAAACTGGGAGCCCAGGTAATCCATTTTCTTCATGAAAGGTTGGTTAAATGTTAGATGAAATATTAAAAAAAAAAATGTTTTAAGGCCTTGAGGCTCTAGGAACACCAGAATTGTCTTGACTTTTGCAGCTTTCTTGGTAGTTTTTACCATCCCAAGGAGGTTCCTTAAGCACTTACCAAAGTCAGAAACCAAACAGGAAATCTCAGTCTGTGCTGGTTTGGATTTGTAAAGTTCCCTTTGCTGTCAGAGGAGCTTGGCATAGCTCTGGCCTTGCCCGGGCAACATTTTTTTGGGGGGAGTGGGGGGACGGGGATACACTCTCCCCTAAGGGATGGTGTGTGCTGGGGATGGCAGCTTGGCAGAGAAGGAGCAAGCTTTCTGAGAGTACTGTTCTGCTGCCAGCTCTTTTGAAAAAATAACCTCCTCTTTTGGGAATATGAAGGTCAGGCTACATTCAGAAATAAGAACGTCACCTGAAAAGACAAGCAATTTTAGGAATGACAGCCTGAAAAATCAAACCTTTCCCCCTGATGATTGAGACAGGCCAGATACATAACCCAAGCCATGATCAGTTTCTGCACTTGGATGGAGCGTTTCCTCCCAAGTAACAAGCTGCATGAGCTTTGCAGAGCTCTGGGAGATGGTTGCTGTCCTCTCTGGACAGATGGGGAAATTGAAGTCAAGAGGCAGTGGCTTAGCCTAGCCGCAGAGGGTGTGGGTTCTGGCAGGGACCCCGCAAGACAAACAGGAGCTGAATTCCCAGCCCTCTTGGACACAGCATCTGCACTGAGAAGCCCCGAAAGCAGATTTCACAATGCTGCTTGACGGAGTCCCTTCTGAACTCTAGAGCAGGCCTTGGCGAACAGTATAGCCCACCATCCAAATCCAGCCTGCTGCCTATTTTTATAAGTCTGGGAGCTACGAATGATTTTTACATTTTTAAATGTTTGGGGAAAAATCAAAAGAAGAAGCCTGTTTCATGACACATGAAAATTATATGAAACCAAATTTCGGTCCATCAGTGAAATGTTTCGGAAACACAGCTACACTCATTCGTTTGTGTCTTGTCTGTTGTCTGTGGCTGCTTCACATTACAAGAGTGGAGTTGAGTCGTCTTATGGATGGCAAAGCCTAAAATATTTACTCTCTGGCCCTTCACAGAATAAACGTTACCAACCCCTGCTCGAGAGTACATATAATATAATAATTAAAATCAACTTTATTGAAGTATATATAAAATGTACTCATTTAAAAATCTGTTTCATGGGTTTGGAAAAAGGAGACAGCCACGTAACCACCACTATAGTCAAGATATAGAACAGTTCCATCATCCCCCCAATTTCCCTGTGCCCCTTCATAGTCATTTGCTCTCCATTCTTGGAAGTCAGGCAACCAAGGGTCTGATATCTGTCAATAGTGGCAGCTTTTAATATTTGTTTCCTAGCATTTTGGCTCACTAGAGACTGTGTTAAAGGAGGGTGATGGTGGGGGTGAAACATGATTTTATTCTTCCATTTGATAATTCCTAATTCATGTCAAACACCCACTCCAAACAGCCACTTAACTGTTTTAGTAGCTAACAGGCACTGTGCAGAGAACTCTCCCATCTATTATCGCATTTACTCATTTTACCCTATAAGGGAGTTCTTATCCATCTCCCATTTTATTGAGAGGAGATAGAGGCGCCCGGGTTAGCTTGCTGAAGGCCGCACAGCTGATAAGATGTCACTTAAGATTGGAACTCTGATAGTATGTCTGAATCCAGAGTTTGAGCTTGGCCACCACCGCACACATTATTCAGTCTTCTCTGCAAGACTCTCTGGAGGTATAATATCAACATTTTATAGAAGAAGGAATCTCAGAGAGGTTAAATGATTGTTTTAAGTCACCCAGCTAACTGCCAGAGTCAGGATTTGAACTCCTAACTGCAAGCAGAAGGCACAGAACAGAGCAACTGAAAAACATTATTTTGAAAAGTCACCGTACCCTGTCTTACAAAGGAGTGAACTGAGAGCCATAGCTGAGTGAGCTGTAGATAATACAGAGGTGAGAGTGGCAGTGAGTGAAAAACAGTCTTAAACCAGATATACTTTTGCATTCCGAACTAATGGATATTCCAAGACTATTTAATTTAATATAAACAACTAATGGTGGTAAAGTGCTTTGAGAAACCCTGAGGGGTACTCACATGCTGACCAGCATCAATAATCAGAGTATCTCTTCCTATCCCTTCACAAACAGCATTATATCTGCGTCAGTCTGTTTAGATTGAGAAGAGACAGAAAATCAAAGTCGCAGAGGAGAGCCACATAGGGTGTTCTCTTTCCAGCCTCTTCCTCACACCTGCTATTACAAAGGGTGATGTTGTTTACCAACCCCTAGTTTGA
Organism: Eidolon dupreanum; assembly: GCA_028627145.1. Lineage (NCBI taxonomy): Eukaryota > Metazoa > Chordata > Mammalia > Chiroptera > Pteropodidae > Eidolon > Eidolon dupreanum. The sequence goes on from CM053506.1 coordinate 88,283,356, forward strand.
ATGATTGCACTGCAGCTCTTCAGGGCTTTTTTTACGAAGCACTTGACACCTAAAAGGCACCCAAAAATATTGTTTGTTGTTCCAGTTTTCTAGGAGCACTCCATCAGCCTCTCTGCAGGCTCTTCTTACGAGCCAGGACAGGAGGCTATGGCCACTAGAGTCTTCAGTTGTACAGAACAGAACTCTTTTAAGACTACTGTAAACAGAAAAGAAATTCATAAAGCATTTGAGTGCTCACCAAATCTATAGGTGGGCCAAAGAATCAGAATTGGAGGCTATGCTTATAAGAATATGCTCTGAGATTGTTTTAGAAAAGACCCCTGCTCCTGCTGCTTCCGGTCAGAGAGCCAGGTCCCATCATTGATGTGGACTTGTCACTAGATGCCACTGGTGTCCAGAAAGCTGGACAATTCTGCTAGCAACCTTATCAGAAAGTAGATTCCACATCAAACTTACTTCCTTATGTTCACTTTAGAACTGAAGTCTCAGGCATCTGAGATTGTTCAAACTCAGTCACTTGCCTATGCCCTATGAAAAGTAAAGTTCAGGATTCTACCTGGTGGAATTGAGCACAAAAGGCAGATAATAACTCCAAACAGAGTGGAATGGCTGAATTATGTCCCCTTCCCCCAAGCTGTACACATCCTAATCTTGGGAACCTGTGAATATATTACCTTTCAGGGTAAGTGGACTTTGCGGATGTGATTAAGTTAAGGATCTTGAGATGGGGAGATTATCCTGGGTTATCTAAGTGGGCCCAATGGTATTATAAGGGTCCTTATAAGAGGGAGAGAGGATGATCAGTCAGAAAAAGGAGATGTGACCACAGAAGCTGAGGTTGGAGTGATGTGCTCTAAAGATGGAATTGGGAGACTGTGAGCTAAGCAATGCCAAAGCTCTCTCGTGGCTGGAAAAGGCAAGGAAGCAGATTTTCCTCTAGAGCCTCAAGAAAGAACACAGGCCTGCTAACACCTTGATCTTAGCCCTCTAAGACTCATGTCAGACTACTGAGCTTCAGAACTATTAACATAAAAGATTTGTGTTGTTTAAAGCCAATAGCGTAATAATTTGTTACAGCAGCAATAGGAAACTAATACACATGAGAAAAACATTCAGAATGTGATGGGAAACCAGAAAGCAATGACAAATGTCCAGCATAGCAGCATCAAAGAAAAGCTAGAACAGTTGTTCCTCGTATTCACTTCAGAGGGTTTCATCTCTCCACCCTTTGAGCATGTTCTGATAGTCTGAAGCTAGGATGGGTGAACCAGCTGAGTAAATTGCTTGTGATTATTCAGCTTGTTCACCTACTTTATTTATTCCATGATTATTCAACCAATGTTCCACTCATTAAATAAAAATTTACTGGAGTTAAGTGCCAAGCACTGTGAAAGATCTTATGGTTACAAAGGAAAATGAGAGAGTAAGACAGCTAACAGTCAAGAAATTCAGAGACAGTTTAGATTTAATTGATTTTCAGTCGTCTCTATATATCCAGTCCCACCAAAAAGCCCCATTAGGGTGGTTTGGATGAATTGGAGTTAGAATCTCCAGATGATTCCAGAAGAGGAACCCCAGCAATTTACATATAAAGGCACTGGAATATTTTTTTAAAGTAAATGTCTATTGTAGCCAACACTTTTTGAGTGCTTCCTCTGTGTTAGAGATAATGTTAAGTATTTTATATGCTTTATTTTCACATAGTTGTCATATGAAGATCTGGACAATTATTATCCCATTTTACATGTGAGAAAACTGAGGCTTAGGGAATGTGGTCAAATTCATATTGCTAGGTAAACAGAGCTGAGACCTGAACATCAGGCCATCCGACTCCTGGGTAGACATGTTTTGCTGCCCTGCCTGCTTGTGTGCTAAGCACTGGGTTAGGGGCTAGGGATTCACATGTATGAGAGAAAAAAAAACCCAGATAAGTGAACCTCAAAATTTAGTAGATAAAATTAACTATGGGAATGCAAACAGAGAATTATATAGCTTTCCGAGGTGACTTATTTTAAAGAGGGAAACCATCATTTGGTTATATAATTTCTGGTTCATTTGGTTACAGACTATATTAGTTTACAGCTGAGGGAGAAGCAACCCCTAAGTTGCTTTCACTGACTTAGGTACAAAATACATTCTAGATTATTTCAGTTTTAAAATCGTAATCCATAAGGAAGACGTATATAAATTATATTCTCTCCTTTCTCATCCTTTCATTCACCCATAGCTGTAAGCTAAGGTCAGTCAATGCTTCAGTAGTTTATATTAATACTCCTTGCAGCATCTTTCCAGAAAGTGTAAGAGTTGGGGTGCAGCCCTCCAGCACCCTGTCCTAAGGTAGGTGCCTCCCCATTGCAATGGCTCATCATGCATCCACAGAAAATGTTTAGGCTGGGCTGGACTGTGAGCAAGGACATGCAGATACCACTTATCACTCCCAGGTTGAGTAGGTAGAGTGTGTAAAATCTCTTGACCACTGAGCCAAGAGCTACGTCTTACCCAAATGGCACCCAAGTGTTCTGCTCGCTGGGTTCTGGGAGCTGCTGTTTTCTGAGTTACCATTCAATAGTTCTGTTGACAGATGGTGTGACTTTCTCATTAAATCAGGATCCTCTCCATTCCTAGGGCCCCAGGCATATTGGAAAACAGACTTGGTGGTGTTTTCTAATGCTGAATTGTCTGCAGCTCAAGAATGTGAAGATAAATATTCTACTTCATTGTGCATCCACTAACTTAGCTTTACTAGGTCTATTCCCTTCACTTTGACAGGGCACATTTAGAAAAGTGAAATGAAGTGCTTTTAGGCTCCCAACTTCTCCATCCATCACTCTTCTCTTGTGCTACACCAGCTTGGCCCTTTTCTCTGAGACTTGTGTTCACACAGTGTTTCCTATCAGTTATATACAATATCTTGAATCAAAAAGAGACCTCCCTAGTCCAGAGTTCAGGGCTTATAACTCTGTATTTGAAGCAATATTGTGCAAGGCTTATTTCTTTGGAGAGCTTGTTAGAGAAAAAGACAACAGCCTATGCAAAGAGGGCACCCAGATGCAAACTGGTGTGGCTCCAACCCAGATAATAAGTACGATTAGAGAACAGCCATATTAACAAGTTGTGTGTTTATCCTAAGAGCAATGAGAAGCCATGAGAGGGTCTTAAGCTGGGGTGGAGTGAGGGGCAGTGGGGGTGGGGGGATGTTTACATGATCACATTTGAGTTTGAGTTTTAAGAAGACCTCTTTGGCTGCAGAGTGGAGAATTGACTGGGAGTGAAGTGGAGTGAGTCAGGTAGCCTTGAGAGGGGCAGTCAGGAGACTCTGGTAGCAGATTGAGTTAGAGATGGAGGTAACCTGATGAAGATTGTGGTGGATACGGAGAGCAATGGAGGGACTCAGGAGCTTCTAGGATATGGATCAGTGGAGTTTAGTGCATAGCATGTGGTGAAAATGAGGAAGAATGCTGGGTCAGAAGGGGAACCAAGTTTCTGGCTCATGAGCTGGGTGGATGGCAGTGGTATTCATGGATCGAGGTCACAGTGGAAAAGTGGAACCATAATGCATAGCATGCATTCTACATTGAGTCATGGAGATTGCAAGACACCTTGGAAGATAGAGGGAGATGTAGCATTGGGGAGGAGGAGAAAAGGAAATACTAATGAAAGAAGGATAAGGCAGTCTCCTCTACCACAGAGTCTACCAGGGCATAAGACCAAACAAACCCATTATTGCTATTTCTAAATAGCATCACTATTACTGTTGATTGCTTCACATTCATCTAAACCCTAACTAGCTTTCAATTCTTACAAAAACCATGTTGATAGGTATCATTCATCACCCTATATAGTTGAACAGCTGAGGCTCAGAGGTCAAGTAATTTAGCTGGAGTTGGAAAGCTAGCAAATGGCTGAGCTATGTTTCGAACCCAAGTGTGTCTGGCTCTAAAGAATATACTCGTAACTCCTAGGGGAAATCGTCACCCCAAGGGACAAACAAATAGATGCAGGGTTAAAATGATATATGTTAGGAATTAAGTGCTGAGGTAGTCTATAGGAGGTCATTTTAGGAATATTTCTTGGAGAAGTTGAGGTCTGCTGGTTTCAAATAGGCTATATACACCACATCTCTGCATGTGAGGACATTAGTTTGAAGCAGGGAGCAAATAAATGAGATTAATAACATGCAGGGCGAAAAGGGCATTGGAGGTAACTTTTTGAAACACCATTCTGCTTTATAACCTTTGATTATGTTACTTTGCCAGTGAGATGAATACCTGGGTTGGCCCATGTGACTCTCATGGACAGGCTGAGATGCTTTTAAAGACTCACCTCCTGCCTCTCCTCTGTGCTCCAGCCACGGAGGATCTTCCCTTCCTCCCTTCTCCCATCTCTCCCTTCCTTCCTCCTTTCATTCCTTTTTTCTTGCTTCTGTATTTCCTTCCTTCCCTTTTTCCTTTATTCATTCTTTTTTTTCCTCACTTATTTATTCAGTGATCATAAATCGAGCTCCTGTTATGTGCCAGGAACTATACTAAGTCTTGAGGGTCTGGGGACATAAAGATGAATGTCTTCAAGGAGATCACGGTGGTCACAATACACTAGGTTTGTAATTTGTTGCATTATACTTGAAATACACTTATTACAAATGTTGGATTATGTGAAAACAGAGACCAGAAGAGGGTGTGGCTTTGTCTAAAGGTGGTGGACTTTGAACTCGAGTTATGAACAAGTAGGTATTTGTCAGTTATGTCGAGGAATAGGGCTTTTCTAGCAGAGTTAACACATGCCTAAAAAAGCAGCCGGTAATTGGAGAATGGAAAACAGTGTTCTGCAGATGTCATCCTGAACCATTTCTGAGATGTGACCATTATTTTCTCCCTTATTTCCACTGTTTGTGTTTCTTTTCCAAAATCCTGAGGCCTCTTCTTCCACTGTCTTCTCTTCTGCTTCCTTTCACTCCTCTGCTGACTCTCTGGATGAAACTCTTCATTGTGGATCTCTGATTATTTCTCCCCAGCTTTGCTAACCGCTTTAAAAAATAGATATTTAAAAGCATTCTGTGGGTCTCCCACTACATTATGGCCCTCATGCTGTGTGAATTGAAGCTCCCTGCCCAGAGGACGTGTGCCCCACTGCTGGGGTCCTGGAGGCTGGGAGGCTTGTGTGGAGATGTGCACCACAGGCTGTTCCAGCTGACAGCTTGGCGTCCGCTCCCTGGAGCCAGTCACCTGCTGAGTGCCTGCCTTCAGCAAAGGGCACAGCACCAGATTGCTTGCTCACCAGCAGGGTGAGCCTGGACAGGGCAGTGAGGCAGCCCCAAGCGACATGGATCAGATCCAGCCTGACTCTCAGCTTTTTTTTTTAACCTTCGATGTCACATAATCCTTACGTGCATGCTCAGACTGCCAGTGGTTCTCAGGGCTATGCCTGAGTGGAGGGAAGGCTGACTTAGTCTGCCCCACCTCATGTGTTGGGCTCTGCTCCCAGGTACCCTTGCTGCTGTCTTGCTCTGGCCCCACATCTCAGCTGAGCCGTGAGAGTTCACCTGCATCTGGGACCAAATCCCCAGTCTGTGGCGTGGTCCTGAATTGGGGCCCAGTGCCTTCATTTCTGCAGGTATTATACAGGGACCTTGGATCTCTAGGCTTAGGGCCCAGTACCCTCCCTAAATTTGGTTCTACCATCCATTGTCTAAGCTGACTGGAACCCCCTGGACTCAGGTTGCCAGAGCCCCAGTAAAAGATGCTGAATTCTGAATATCCACTGTCTTCCTTTCCCATTGCTGCACCCTGTATGTAATTCAGAAGCCCAGATATCAGATATTGTTCTTTATTCTAATTATCATGAATAATATAGCAGTTAATATGCAGCCACTCTGCCCCTTACTGTGCTAAGCTTTGAGAAGGATTAACTCACATAGCTTTAAATGGCTCCACGAGCAAGGCATTCCTTGTTACTGGGATTCCAGCTCAGACAGCCTTGCTCCAAAGTCCATTTTCTTAACCAGCATGTACTTTACTATCTACCTCTGTTGGAGCATGTCCTCTTTTTGTCATGCTCAGTGCTTTTTCAGCCAAACCAACTTTCAATAGCATCTTCCTCTGGGTCTGCCTCTCCGTTGCTCCCATTAGCTCTTACGGGTAAATCTTGTTCCAGTCTGATCCCTTCCTCTGTAATTGGACAATGGCCAATTAAGTAATTGGACCATGTGCAGTTGAGTCTCAAAATGATCATAGAGTGGACTTAAGAATTCTGAAAGGGCCATTAGTGTCAAATTGTATACCAAGCAGCCAATGAATATTTATTGTGTAATATTTCTGTGCTCAGCTGTTTTCAGCACTATAAAGGGATTGCACGGAAGAAGAGGCCTCAGTGGTTATGCCGTGGACTCTAGAACCAGACTGCCCAGACTTGAATACTTGCTTCACCACATAGTATCCATGTGATCTTGAGCAAGATACCTATCCTCTCTATGCCTCAGTATTTTCTTTTGCAAAATGGGGATAATAACAGTACCTTCCTTATAGGATTCTTGTAAAGATTAAGTGAATTCGTTTGTGTAAAGCATTACTGCAAACAGTAAGTATTAAGTAATATTTGCTATGATGATGTTGATGATGGTGATTAAGGAGAATATGGCAGTATGCTTCCTATTTTAGGAAGTTTTTTTTTTTTGTCTAGTAAGACAGACTTTTAATCACATAAAACAAAATGAGACCATATGTAATTAAATATTAGTTTAGGCAACGAATATCAGAAGTTTAATAAGGTTCTCAATAATTATTGTGGAAAAATGGGAAAGACAGTATGAAAGAGGAACTTGATTATGGCTTTTGGAATGGGTACGCCGGTGAGAGGAAGAGGGGAAAGTGATGGTTCGGTTTCCTTGATGTGGGGGCTACTTCCTTCAGTAAAGCACTGATGGTCTTTGTTACAGTTTTTTTTTTTTTTTTTTTTACCTATTAGCCAGATTTCCATCCATATAAACAAAACCCAGGATTCTAGGTCTAAGCTGAAATTTGAGGGGCTTGCATTAGTCATAGGAGTAGAGTGTGATTCCCCTTTGGGTAGCAGAGCATGGAATGGAAGGTGATTCAAGAGATAGTGTCCAGGGGTGGAGCCGGCCTGGAAGCTGGACAGTCAAATCAAGCTTCCACCCAGCAGCTGAGTTGGAAGGCAAAATAAAGGTATGGCCCAAAAGATTGGAAGCTGGTAATAAACATTAGAACAAGAGGGCTTGGAATGAAAGACTGAAAACAGATCATAGAGATGGGGAGTAGCAAGCTGTGAATGGCTTCAACTGATAAATTAAAGCAAATAAATTCTAATTAAGGCATCAGATCCTACATCAGTATGGTTCTAGGAGAATGAGCCATAAGCCAAATGGTTCCTAATGACAGAGAAGGGGTTAGGAGAGATCCACGTCCAGAGGTCCGAAGTGGGAATAAGCCCAGGGCAGATGCCACAGTAGGTGAGCCATGGAATCCATCGTCAGATTCAGCTTGGGGGACACTCAGTGATCTTGGATTGTATGAGAAGACATTTTACGAGGTTGAGTGATGAGTATGTCTTTCAAAATATATTCAAGTTTCTACTGTGTTGGAGGTACTGCACTTTTTGAAACAGTAGCGGAGACAGAGGTGACTGGGCCATACATCTTTCAGTTGAGAAGCTAACAGTCTAGAAGATAAAATAAATCCTATTCCAAATAACTAACACAGGGTAGAAAACAGCACCTGGTATAAAGGGGCAGAGATAAAGAGCCTTCGGAGAGCAGAGGAGGGAGCAATTACTTGCAGTGTAGCCTGGTGGCTCACAGCCCCAGAGCAGGCATTGGAATCACCTAGCCTGGGCTTACTTTTCTGCCTCCAACCACTTGATTGATGTTGTGAGCCTGGGTGGTTACATGTAACCTCTTTGACTATATCATCATCTGTAAAATGAGGATCAAAAAGAGTACCTATCTAACAGCTATTTCCAGGATTAACTGTGACCATGCATGCAAAGTGTGTGTCACTTAATAAATTATAGTTGCTATTAATTCCAATGGACTATTTCATTAGGGTCATATCCAAGGGAAATACAGGTCCAGAGGATATCTGATATCAGAGATCTAGGGTCAGCTGAAAATGGAATAAAAGGGCAAAGTAGCATGAAGGAGAAATTAACTTCAGTGTAATAGAAAAGGGAGAATTATTGCCAGGCTGAGCTCGTTCCACACTTTCAGGATTTACCTGCTGAATGGACGTATGTACGCAACTTCCAGAGAGCAAGAAGGCACCTGCTTCTCCCTCCCCATCTACTTCTTCCCTAAATAGCCCAGAGATGCCTCCTAACAGGATTGGATCCCGTTGGTGAACATGTAAACTGGTATTCCTTTATTGGGCAGCAAGTCCGCAGTGTCTATTAAAATTTAAACGAGGGAAAATGTGCATGTTCCTGAAGCTACAATTATACCTCTTAATGTGTACTCTGGAGAAATATGCATACATGAGCACTAGGAAGCATATCCAAAATACTCAGTTCGGCATGGTTTGAACATAAAGACATTGGAAATAGCCCAAATATCCATCCACAGGAATGAGATAAACTATGATAAACTATAAATTGTGGTGGATCCACATCATACAATACTATGCAAATGTGACAAAGTACGAGGTAGAGCGCTTTGTCCCTGTGTGGCATGGTCTCTAGAATATGTGTTAAGAAAAACTTGCTGGACAGTATGCACAGTGTGCTATTTATATAAAAATGCATAGATATGTTTGTAATTACATATCAAAAAGTCTATAAAGTACCCACTAAACTGATTATCTCATGGTTGGAGTGAAGTTTTGATGAGGGAGGTATGAAGAGCAACTTGAACCTTTACAGCTGCTGTCAGAATAACTCTGAGAATGTGTCAATATTTTATTGTATCATTACAAACAAATAAACAGGTACATATATAAAATAAAGAAGCCTGAGTGTTCACCACCGTTTGTTATATCTTTATGTCACTCCTAGGCACCTTTCAAAATAGCGAATATTAAGCCCTTCTTTAGCAGATGCAATACAGAGAAGTCATAGCTTAGTTTATTTCATGTACTAACCCTTTTAAAGCTAGTTTTTAAAACTATGTTGTCATTTTTTTTTTAAAATTTTGCAAACAGTTGCAAAATTAAATTTGGTTCCTAAATTTCATAGAGAATGATTTAATGTTCTCCCACACATTGCTGGCATGCACATATGTCCTAAATAAAAATGAGCTACACAGAAATATAAATAACATTTATGTGAGGTGGACAGTCCTCTTTAGCTTGTTTTTCCAAATGGGCATGAATATACCCATTTAAAATTTACATTTAGACAAGAAAATTACCATTATCACAATAGTATAAGAAAAAATAATAATCCTAGAAGTCGATGCTTTCAAGTGCACAGCAGTAAACTCATGACTTTTCCAACCTTGCAGATATGTTAACCAAACATTCAGATTCAGACTGAGGCTGTCAGCCAGATATTTATTCATTTTCAGATGACTAAATGACTGATGGAATTGTTTAAATTCACATATTGGCTCTTGGAGGGGGTACATAGAGACCACATTACATCAAAGTTAAAATAATGATAAGAGCAGATACTTGCTATGTATTGTGAAATGCATTCGTATCCCCACATACTTGAACCACATAGAACCCTGCTAGTTATTTAAATCAGATATTATTAACACAGTTTTACAAACTATGGCATTGAGTCTTAGAGAGATTCAATAGGTTTGTCCAGGTTAGCATGGGCACTATCATAGCTGCTACTTTTCCTCATAGCCCTTATAACTAATATATATTACATTGTATGTTTATGTTTTTAGTTCTGATTTGACTCCTTCACTAGAATGAAAATTTTATGAGGGCATAGGCTTTGCCTGTTCTCACCATTGCCTAGAATAGTACTTAATATATAGATAGGAAGTGCTCCATAAATAGCTATTGATTGAATGAATAAATGAATGAATGAATGAATGAATGAATAGGATCCGAGACTGAGTTAGCAGCTAGTTCAGCTTTCTTTCCGCCACACTAATCACCCCAATCCTTACACAGTGGTGATCACCAAGATGGGAGGGGATCTCCCATAAGGAAAATCAAGGAGAATCTGATCATGGCTTCTCTTCACAGGGAATGTATGAAAGAAGAAAAAAATCAAGGGTGACATTGGGAAGTCAGTTATGAAATAGTTATCATAGTGAGGCGGTACCATGATGCAAGGAAGAGTGTCACCAACCCTGACTCAAGGCGGCTTCCTGGAGAAACTGACATCTCATCTGAGACCTCGTGGAGCACTGAGTTGGAATTTTCCCAGCAAAGGGAATGAGGGAGGCTGAAGGAATTGCCTGCACAAAGGCTTAGAACTAGTTATGTGGACGTGAAAACTGAAGGTCGTTCAATATGGATGGAGAATAGTGTGAGAGGCCATGATGAGTGCAGGGACAGAGAAAACTGAGGATGTGAGAGCCAGATCATAAAGAGCCTTGACAAGCTGTGTAGAATGATCTGGACTTTATCCTGAGAGCTATGGGATGCTACTGAAGTAACACAGTGTTATAGGGATAGAGGAGAGCAATCTTCACTCAGATGATTTCATAAGTCTTATGCAGGCTCTAGAAGAATGAAAAGGAGTTTACCAGGTGAATGGGGTGGGAGGGGCATTGCAGAGGAACCTACATATGGAAAGGTTTGGAGGAATGAAGGCAGAGGGCAAGGGATCCTACAAAGTCAGCATGGCTGGGGCACTGTGTGAATAATGGGAGAAAAAGCTGGAAAATTAGACAACCTAAATTATGAGAATCTTGTATACTATGTTAAAGAATTACTGTTTTATTCCATAGGCACAGAAAGATGGGGTGCTCCAGTATCTTTAGAACCTTTTTATGTGACTTGTTACATCACTTCCTATGTCAGGCTTAAATCAACTACATGCTCTATATCAGCCTGAGGTCCTTGGTAATATTCTGTACTCATATGAAGATGGTGATAAAGTGCTTGCTTTGGGGAAAGGAGACCTGATTCTGACCCTGGATCTATCACTTACTGGGAGCTGGGGTCAACACACAACTTCTTTGCCCCTCAGATTTCCCATTCATAGAATGGGACCAATAATGGCAACTCTTGCTTTGCCAACTTCATGGGATTATTGTGAGGACTGGCTTAAATATGTCCATGCCAGACTAAATTGTGTATGTGGCAGGGGGTGGGGTGAAGGAGAGGAGGGTAAATGCAGAACGAGAGAAGTAAGCTTGAGTGGTGGAGAGCCAGGAAGTACAGGAAGGAGCCCCAGAGTCAAAATGAAAAAATTAAGAGGATGTGATCAGAGTCAGATACCAGCTTGAACAAGAGACAGGAGAGTCCAAGTGGGAGACACATGCAAGACAGGAATCTGTGGGACAGAGCGCTGGTTTGTTAGCCAACAGGTGAAAATGAATAGAGATGCTTAATAACATCTCTTAATGATTGTTCTTGACAAGATGCCTTTTTTAAAAAAAGAGCCTATGGCTCTGTTCTCCTGGGAGGTTTGTATAAATCCTAAAGGCTTGCTTTTCGTGTCCTGATGCCTTTTGAAATGTATTCACGTGTTAAAAACAATGGTGATGAAATGAGGAACTCACTCATTCATTTATTCAATAAACATTTATTGATTCTGCCCTAGGAGGGCTCTCTGCAGTATCCTGGGACACATAGGTGGTTCCTATAACTCAGGGAGCTTATATTCTATATATTTATATTCAGATAACCTTGACAAGCATCTTGAAATGTCCTTTTCTTAATGAAATATATCAGGTTTCAGTCAACAGCTTTTGGCCTCTTGGCCTGCTTACCGTATATTCATGAGGCTCTATTCATAAATGTTTCCTCAGAAATTCATATTTCTACCAGTTCTCCTTCAATCTTCCCTCATAGCTGATTTGTTTTCAACATAACCATGGTTCCACCTTGGAGTCTTCTGGCCCCAACAAGACAAGGAACTTCGTAATGAGATCTGGATTCTTCTTTAAGTTTTAAATGAAAACAGCACGTAATTTTTCTAAATCATCTGTAATCCTGTTACTAGCATACCAAACTATTTTTCTTTTTACATATTTCTTAATTTTCTATAAACCTAGGTGAAAACATGGTATACCTACTGTTTATTATGTCACTTTTCTTAATATTTCATCATAATTATTTTTGAGAACTTCTCAAATTTCAAAATATTTGATAAAAAGCTTGACACCCTCAGTGAAGCTGTATAGGCTAATTTGAAGTTTAAATATCTCTGCCTCTGGTCACAATTTTGTCACCTCAACCTGGCAATCACAGGTTATCTCCTATTGACTGAAGATAGGATTGGCAGACATCGATATCTTGGCCTATTAAAATGGAAGACAGAATGTATTAACAAATATATTAAATGTTTAGCATAAAGCATTTTTCCAAATTCAGGGTCTGATTAGAGGTGGAGAGAAATAATGTCTTCGATGGTGCAAAGATTCGGAATTACTGATTAAAAAGGACCTTGTTTTTCAAAACAAGACCCATCATGAAACAGAAACGGAGAAGTTAATGTTAGATTCAGGGCTTCCTAATAACAATCTCTCTTGAATAAAAGGCATGGCATTTGAACCCAGTGGGGATATTTAACCTGATTAATAATACTTAACTAAGAACTGACTTCTATTCCACTGTACTAATTCTGGGACTTATAATAAAAAAGTTGAGTGGGTAGCAGTATTCCGAAAGACTATGTCAGAAGCCAGTACCCTTGCTCTTTCTAGTGGTACAAGGATGCTCAATAATTTGGAGGTGGACAAGGATGGAGGGTGACATAAAAGAGGACTTTACCTCTGGTGCACACTTTAAGGGAGAAGCAAAAACCAAAAACAAAAACTCAGAAGTCAAGATAAGTAATATTTTAATGAAATAGTCTTAGGAAATCAAAGTTAGTGTGAAAAACCTATGATGCACAAAATATTCAAAGTTTTAATAACGATAGAATCAGCATTAGAGATTTTTTTCCTTTTGTCTTACTTAGATTCCAAGATGGCTCATCACAACACCATTGAATTTCTTTCCTATTTAAAATTCAGATATTTTGTTCATGATGTTTTTTTTTTTTGCATTAACTTTAATTTGTTAAAATAGTGCATTAAAATATTAATGACCTCGGTTTCTGAATTTGGGGACACACCTTAAATTTTGCCTTCCTCCTACAACCGTAGTCCCAGCATCTGTGGGTTCTTTATGTAAATTTGACTTTGCTCATTTGTATGTTTTTTGTTTGTTTGTTTGTTTGTTTGTTTTAACTCTTTTCCCTTTCCAATCTCTGTTAATATTTATTTGAGTAGTTCTTACTGATGTGTGCATGAAGGGATATTTGCTACAGAATAAAAGACATGAAGATGTATACCTGTGGAAGAGATTTTGGTTTGCCAGTCTCAGTGCTAGGAGATACTTGTTATATTCTGAGAGATGCACCAGAAGTGGGGGAGGAATGAGTAGGTAAGGGTGCTAATGACCAGCTTCTTGGCTTCAGGTTCCTAGAGGTGGTTAGATGGGAGGGCAGCATGTTGTTTGGGAGATAGATGACCCTTTATGTAACAAAACTCATGCTATGTGTTCTGAGTGGCAAATTGCGATAGACCTGGCGCCTTCTTCACAGTTTTTGGGAATTAATATCTGGCATTTTATTTTGCCTTGATGTTGTGGGTGTGTATGTGTGTATGTAAGACAGACAAAAATGCCTTTACTTTTTCCCTCTTTTATGTAATTGCTAAAGGATATTTATTGAGAGGCTGCAATTCTCTCTCCTTTTCCATGATGGTCTCTTTCTAGTGAAAATTGTGGAATGGGTTCATGGCTCTACACATCTAAGCTTTGTAGAGCGATTTATGGAACAGCCATTCAGTAGCTTTGTTCTGCATACATACTTTGCATTGGGCTTTAGTTTGTGTTCTAAGCAGCAGTCATATTGTTGGGGGCAGAATACCATATCACTTATGTCTTCTCCCTATTTTAATGTTAATGAACAGTTTTACCCAAAGTAGCAGGATCTAGAGGAGCTCTGATGCCTTCTTTGTCTTCTCATTTTGTTAAACCAGCTGACCAAGAGGTGATTTAGAGAAAGCAAGTCCTTTGAGAATTCTGGAGAGAAACTCTCACTGCGTTTGTCACAGGCTACTTGCCATAAGGAAAACTCTGACAGTACTTGAGCAGATTAGATGCCAAACCACAATGCAAGGATGTAGACATCAGGAAGATGCTAGGAGGCACAGGAGGTGATGCGGGAAGATTTCAAGAGGACAATGGAGGATAGCCAGGTAGACATGGATACGCGACCCAAGCAGTGCTGCCATAGACAAGATCCCAGAAGCGGGCAGAGCATAGTATTAGAGAGACCCAGTGTCAGGAGCGGGGCTAAGATGTAGAGACCAGATCTAGTTCTCAGAATGGCTGACATGGGTCAACACAAATGGCTTCCAACAGAAAAGCTAGAGTACTTTGAAACCGGGACCTGAAAGGCAGAAGGACAAAGTTAGAATCAAGTTACTAAAATAAGATCCACTGGGTAGAACCAGGGTTAGAGTAAGATACACACAGGGCCAGAAACAAGATCACCACATAAATAAACTCTGACTTAGGGCTAGTGTTGGCTCCAGAAAACGAGGCAGGGCTGTCCCTGTAACTGGCAGGTTAAGTAATTGAGGAATGCAAGGACAGGGTATTTTAGGTAGCTAAGTCAGACATGAGCAACAGGGAACAAAGAAATAGGGGCCGAGCCTAGAGACTGCCCAAAGAACACCGCAGTGGTAGTAGAATTTGGGGTATGCACATGCATACCAGGCAAAGAGTTATATAGCAGCCAAGTGTCCATCACTTGCCAATCACTTAAGAATGCTTTTGGAACAACTCATCACAGTCCAAATATAATGCAGACATCCCACTTTTGGGGGTCTTTGTGGTCTTTGTTGTGGTGGTTTGTTGTTACAGTGCTCAGTTACAGCTCTGCTGAAACCACGTGCCTCCTTGGGGTGTGCTTTGTCTGTTTAAAATATACTTTTAATAAACCTTTTCTAAACCTCACTGACCTGTGATTCTTCATCAATGAGGAAGGACCAAGGAAAAATGCTAACTACACTTCTGTGCAGTTATCCCCTGATATTGGGGTGACACCGAATTTCAAATCAGCCCCGACAGTAACAGTATGACAACTTATACTTATTAGGTGCTATGTACCAGGAATTGTTTTAAAAGCCTCAAATGTATTAACTCATTTGGCCCATGATAAATTCAGTAGTATTATCCTACTATTGGGATAAGTAACTTACTCTAGATCATAGAGGCAGAACTGGGTTTGAACTCAGGCAATTTGGTTTTTGAGCCATGTTCTTCACCAGTCTGCTATGGAGTTTATATAGGCAGATCCTCATATCACATGAATTAGAGCTTCAGTGGTCCAAAGGAATAGAAATCTGGGTGTATAGTTAAACTTGAATTTGGTAACATGTCTGGTAATAAACCCCTTTTTCAAGCATCTGGGAAATAGGATACCTATGGTGACCTGGTGAATGTGATGGAGAAGCTTCATTCAGGAGACTCACTTGCAGGTGTTTCAGCTCGGTCTTTCTAGAATGTTCTAGAATCCAGCCATTCATGCTCATTGTTGCTGACTCTGGAGAGGCTCTTCTCTGAGTTCTACTAAGTTCTAAGCTTTTAGGGTCCTCCGTTCTCAAGCTTTGGCTGTGGGTGTTGTCCTCTTCTCAACGCTTTACCAAACCTTGTGTTTTCCTGATTTCTACCTGAATCTCTTGATTCAACCTATACATGTCCTCTAAAGACATCTTAACAGAAGTTAGAAAACAATGTTTAGCGGCTGGTTAACATACATTGCTAGCCTGGGAAGCTAGTTAATTCATGTTCATTTTAAACTAAAATGCCTTAAATTACTCACTTGAAATGTAAATACATATTTAACTTTAGCATTTTATCTCCCTTCAGCAGGAAGAAGTAGGAGGGCCATTTTCTCCTGTTTTGGTTAACAAATTCACATGTCATATGGATCTATTCTCTTCTAAAATTTCTGCAATGCTAACTATCTGAAGAAAGCCTGTAGCAACTAATTATTAGTAATCTAGTGATATCTTTTCCATTGTTGTCTTATAAAGTCATTGAACTCATTAACAGCTATTTAACTTTTCATGGGTTTGTTTTATATTCCCAAATGGATTATTAACTGCTTAGGAATTACACCCCATGTTTTTTTCTGCCGTGGACCCCAGGACAGTGCCTTGCACGTATGAGTATCAATATATTTTTTTTTACTCATAACAATGACCTGTTATTATTGAACACTGCCAGAAAGAGAGCGAGTGGGAGGGGGTGGGGAGAGGGAGAAGAGAAGAGAGAGAAGGGGGAAGAGAGAAGTAATGTACTCATCTGTCTGTTTTTATCAAGGAGGTGGGTTAATCTTAACTCATGCCACCCACCTTACATTTCTACCTTACAGAGGCTTCGCCTTTTAAGCATCTTCAGCAGCTAATCTGTACACACTAATAAGTCCTCTTAGGAATTCAGGGTTGATGTTTTAAACCACAGTCCCTGGATTATACAATCACAGCCCCTAATTGATTTTAAAGGTGAGAAAACATTATTAGTTGGGAAAACAAACCTGTTATTTTTATCAGAGTTGTTAGGCTGGCCATTGAATATTTTACTAGGAGACAGAAGAAGGAGGTTTGAAATCTCTGCTTGAGCTTTTGACCGAAGGCCTATTCTGGGAATAAAATGAAGAAAAGAAAAAGAAAAAGAAAAATGCTTTTCCTTCAGCATGGCTGCTGTGGAATACCTAGAAAGTGATCTTTCTGCATTTGCAGTAAGTTGTGTTTCAAAGACATTCTAAATTTATGTATGAGAAAGGGCAGAAAGGTGTTTATGTGGTCTTTCCAGCAGGAGAGCCACTGACATATGTGGGGAGAAGGAGGAGATTTGATCTTGCTGTTTATAATCTTAATGGCTAACAGTTATTGATCCTCTTATATATTCTGGACACTCTTCTACGTGCTTTGACTGTTATAAACCATTCGATCTTCACATAAACTCTATTTGGCAGGTAGTATTAGTTTCCTCATGATCATAATACTGAAGAACTTTCTCAAGGTAATGGAACTAATAAGTGATGGAGCCAGTATTTAATCTCAAGGAGTTTGGCTGCAGAGCAAGGATCAGCAAACATTTCCTGTAAATGGCCAGATAGCAAATATTTTTGACCTTGTGTGCCAAGGTGGTCTCTGTTTAACCTACTCAACTTTGCTATTGTAGCATAAAAACAGTGATAGAGGATGTATAAATGATGGGCATGACTGTGTTCCAATAAAACTTTATAAAAACAAAGGGCCAGTTTGTGCCCATACTTTGCCAGTCCCAACTCTAGAGCTTAACTATTTACTCTTCCAAAATTAGAGCCTGCCCACCCCTTTTTCCTGTTACTATGTGAGGGATTAATTTTGTGGGTTATTTGTACCAAAGAGTGGGTGTTATTGTTTCTTTTTTTCCTTTCTCAAATACCGCATGGTTCTGAGAGAACTAAAATGAAATCTGATGAATTAGGGCAACAGATCCACTTGTTTCAGATACATGAATCTTTCTCAACTCAACAACTGGTTGTTGGGCATTTACTTTCTTGACCTGATGATGATGGTGGTGCTGGTGTCCAGAATGCCTATTCCCTTTTCATGTGAGGCCTAGAGGCCACTCACTATTAAGGTTCTCCTAGCATCTGCTGGGACTTGTTTTCTGAGTTCAATTTGGTCCCAACCAATAGAAAGAATATTGGAAGAAAGTGCGTGGAAAGAAAGAGCTGGTCACTCAACCTGGTTGGGCTCCTTTTTATTTGTCCCCAGTCATTAGAACAGAAGCAAAATCTCTTGAATGGTACAGTTAATTCAGGAAGAGATATGGGATCAGGGGATTTGGAGGGTTTTGACATAAGGTCAATGGTAGAAGAATTAATACTAATAATTGATCTTTGTAAAGTACCTTACAATTTACAAAATGCTTTTCCCCTGCTCCTGTTAATGACCAGCCCAGCTCTCCCCAACCCCTTGCCTGGGTGCCTGGGGATTTGACTGCTGTGTAAGACTGCTGATACTATATAATCTGAGCAGGTACTGGGACCTGAGCACATTACTTATTCATGCATTTGCTGATGGAGATGGAAATCCAAGCATGACATCAGTAGATCCAGAAGGCGATGCCTTTACATCTTCTGTCTCTTTAAATCTGGGTCCTTGCATGTCAAGAAGAAAAAAAGTACATCATTTAAAAGTGCATCTGTCACTTATGTGCTTGGAAACATGTCACAGTGAGTGGTGAAACATTATTAATTCTTTTTGCCTTCGAAGAATAATTCATGCACTTACAAGTATAATCTGCATCACAATGAAATATTTGGATGTAAGCGTAGGTGTAATTAACGCCAGAAAATCTCTGAAACAAGGGAAGCAAGGAAATTCACAGCTAAGTTACCTTCAGACATAATCACTGTGCCAAGGAATTTAGGGACATGCTGCAAACTTGTGTAGTCCTAGTAATTATGAGAGCCGGTGAAGGGGAGAAATGTGGGAACTGCCTCCAAGATTTTGGACCTGTGACTGAGACTTGAGCTACTCATGCTGGTTTTGCATACTCTCCATAATCTGGATCCTTTAATTTAATTCAATGTAATACTATTTATTGAGTCCCTGTCATATCAAATGCTCAGATCTAGACATGAGATTTACAAATAGAGTAAGAATAGTTTCGTGGGTGCTGTTGGTGCCCTGCCCAGATCTCCCTTACATGGCTGCTATGAATATTGGCTTCTGTCATCTCACAGCTGCCCTCTTCTCCAGAGAATTGTCCTTAGTGAAATGAGAACTGCTTGGCCATAGAGGATAAGTCCTCCTCCGTCCCCTGAGGGAGAAGCCTTTGGCCAGTCATTGACTGACATGGAGGGCTTGGATAAGGGGGAGGGTACAGTGGGCTGGATCCATTCCAAGGTGGAACCAACTCTTCGGTGCAGTTAATACTCCAGAGCTCCCTGTGGGATCAGCTGAAGCTAGATTTAAATTCAGCTCCTCCTCCTGCCCTGTTTTGCTTTTCTCACTCCCTTGTCCCTGAACCTCTCCTTCAATTAAATCATAGATCTTCAAATTCCCATGTCAGATTTTACTTCTGGAGAGCGCAACTCAAGACACAGTACTGTATCACTTATGGCATCAATTGCTAGTAGCAAGGCATTGGCTAAGCAATTTATGTGTATTATCTCATTTGATCTGTACAATAACTGTTTTTCTATTGGAAATGAGGCGCAGAAAGGTTAACTAAGGGCTCAAAGTCACACAGTTAGTAGAGCCAACTTTCCAGGACAGGTCTGTCAGAATCCATAGGCCTCATTTACCAGCTTCCTCAGTTGAGTAACACACATGATCATACGTGCTTCCTACTCACAGGAGCCTATAGTTCAATAGGTAGAGAAAGCAAATGCAAAACTATTATCAGAGAGATGCAAGAAAGGTTATGGGGATTCAGAGGAGGGTGAGCTCATATCCAGGTGAAAAGCATGACTGTAGAGATTTTTTCACATGCTTACACAGTGACCATGCTGTTCTCTCAATTTTTCCAGCTGGACTCATGCTGGTGTCTAGTCTGGTGTATTTTAAGCTTTGTACTTGCAGAATAGTCATATGGATGAGATTGAGGGGGTATGAGCACACATAATTATATCTTATGAGCCCCTACATGGCCTGTTGCAGATAAAACCTGTGAACTTGGTACCAAAGGAGGCATGGGATGTGTTGCCTCCTGATTCCAGAGACAATAGGAACAGGGTCTCAAATTCTTTAATAGTCATGTAGGAAGGGGACCCATCTTTGACGAGCCCTTCTCTGAAATTGGCTATCTGAAAGTCATGAAACATAACTTTTAGTCTGCTAGTCTAGTATGGTAATAATAGCAAAGGAGAAAATGATGAGATTTGAGACATATCTTGAACTAGAGCTGACAGTTTTTCAAAGATCTGCTCATCGGTTTGGATGTGACCTGCATGAAGCTTTCTTTCCATTATTTTCCAGCCCATGAGAACTAATAGCTGCCATTTTGTCCACAGGCCTCATAGAGAACAGAGTTTAATCTAAATTAATCTGTATAGCTTGCTCCCCAATTAAGCAGTGAACTGGGAAGGGATTATGGCTTCCAGTGTTGTTTTCCATATAGTGCATTTTAGGTGCTCAATTAACATTTTGGATGATCGTTGCATTGAATAAAACTCTTGTTTTGGAGAAGTCAAAATAGACTCAAACACAAATATTCCTTTTCTAAGCTCTGTTGCTCTGGTTTTCCCTTGGTAACCCATAGTTTATTTCTCTTTTGCTCTCCTTGGAAAAGAAGATGCATCCATCTATCCATCCAATACAAACATACAACCTAACATCCTTAGAAGGACTCACATGGTTTTCTGAGAAAACCCATTAGAGCATGATTTCAAATGTCTGAGAATAGTACTTATATCCCTGTGATTTGATCTTAATAAGTACATAATTTCTTTAGTTTCATCTGCAAAATTGGCCCAATGATGCTCCTGTCAATCCCTTCCCAGTGTCGTTTAAAGAAGCAAATGAAAGTATGCATCTCAAAGTGACTGGTAGAATAAATAGCTAATTAAATGTAAGGAAGTTATTATTTTTGTTTTTAATTCCTGTTTCATGGTGAATTTTCACTAGGCCAGATAATTGTTAGGTCAATTCATTTTACACTGATTTATGTGATGTATTCATTTTTCCCTTGTGGTAAAAAAAGACATTCCTCCAAGCACTGCTTTGCTCTGACTTTCTTTAACACTCTCAGCATTTGTTTTAAGGATGTAGAGGATTGCACTGTGCTCACCTTGCCTGAGCTAAGGTCTTCTTTGAACTGTAACCAGGGACTGGGGAGTCCAGTACTAACTGACGCAAGCAAAAGGTTGCTGATGACATTGCAAATCTGCTTTGTAGAGGGAAGTAGTCCAGCTTTTTTCTAAACATTTCTATGTAGGTTCTCAGGGGCAGCTGTCCTTCCTTGAACTTGAAAGGCCTCATCACTTCATCTTTTTTCAAATGATAAAAACCCTCACCTAGTGTCTAGTGTTGGATTTTTTTCTCCTCTGTTTTCTAGACAATAAAAATGTTAGGTGTATTCAGACTGTCCGTGTGGAGATCATTTCAGTTACAGGTATGAATAGCTATGAAAGGAGATAAACCCTTGGTTTTCTAGAGAATTTTTAAAAGGGAAAGAAGAAACCATAAAAAGTTTTAGCTGGAATTATCCTTCTAAGAATTTTTCTCCCTGCTATTTATATGTGCTCAGGCTTAGTATGACTTAGATCATAATATGTCGAAATTCAAAGGAACCCTAGAAATACCACCATGTCCTTTGTTTACTTTATTGCAAGAGTAAAAGTTAGAATCAGGACTAGATCTTAGGGTACTGGGTTCCTAATCTGGGGTGCAGGCTCTACACCCCAGCCGTTGGAGAGACTGAAAAGGTTTCTGGGGCCTGCCTTACTCAGCCTTCTCTTTTCAAAGATGAGAAGACAGGCCCATATGAACTCAAGTTTCCTGGCTCCTGACCATGTTTCTTCATAAATCACCAAGTACAAGAAATCAGGTGATCTCCTTTCAGGAAGCAGAATATTAAAAAACAGTGCAGACAGTTGGGGTTTAGTACACATGGGTCTCTCTGCTACACTCATAATTGACCTGTAGAAAATATTTTGGAGTTTAAAAGCCCAGTACTTTTTTAAAATAGCTGTAGTTTTTGTAGGACCTGGTCAAAGGCAGATATGTACTACAATTTATGGCCAGTAGAGGGCGATCACGTTAATACAATCTTTTTGAGCTGTTGGGCTTTCAATTAATGTATGGATACGAATAAATAAAACAAAGAACCAAGTTAGCCTAAATACTTTAAAACAAACCCTTTAATCAATATTCATTAAATGAGGGAAATACATTTTGCGTTATACACTGTAGTCATCAAGGAGTATTACAGAGTTCTAGCGCAGCCGGTAACAGTTCAATAATGAAGCCTCTGAAATCCAAGCAGCTTGCTCTCCATCATTGTGAGGGCTCTGGTGGCCATCAGGTAGAAGACACGGGCATGGGACTTGTCATGTGTTTTTGTAACATTAATAGAATTTTCATAATAACAACAACAAAAAGCTATCCTCTGCCAGAGTGAAAGGACCTCATATCAAACGTGATGGGGAGTAGCTCTTAATTCATTCTTCATACCTCCCTCTCCCTCCCTATTCAATTTTCAAGGACTCGGCGATAAACAAATCTACAGTGGAGGATTCCACCTCCTCGGCTCGCTCCACAGGCAGCATAAATCAGGGCTGCTGTTGATTAGAGCCGTGGGCGGGTTGGCAGCGTTTGGAAACAGAATGAACAGCCCTTTTGGTCAGTGAGGTTTTCACCATCTTGAGACATGAGCAGGATCAATGCTAGCGTAAAGGCAAGTACAAATTCCCTGGTAATTCATCCATTCACACATTCTGGAAGCATTTGTTGAATCCCTGTTGTGTGCCAGCCACTGTGCTAAAAGCTGGAGAAACAAACCTGAGTTAAGACATTCAGCCTCGTTTAAGGAGCCACGTTGGATCGTTTTCTTGGATAATAATTGTGATAAAAATACTAAAGGAATATCAACCTTTATGGAAGTTCTATGATATGTAGTTAGAACAGCTGCTATGTTTTGAAAATTCACTATGTACCAGATCTCTGCTGAACACTTTACTGCAATATTTTGTTGCAATCTCATGATATACTTAGCCCATAGATGCTGTTTATAATCTCCTGATGCACAGAGGGGTTAAGTAACTGGCCCAAGACTGTCATTTACAGATATGAATATACAATGCTCGCCCACAAGAAGGACCATGTAAATGCTTAAAATGCTAATAATAATAGCTACCACTTAATGAGACTTGCTTTGTGTTAAGTGATTTACATCTTATTGACTCTCTATAGACACTTCTGCAGTAGGTACTATCGTGATTGTATTTTATAGGTGAGGAAGTGGTTAAGTATCTTATTCAAGGTAATGAGGTAATGTGATAGCACATGCAGAGTAAGAATGGGAACCTGAGTCTGACTCCAGAGCTGGAGAGCTTCAGAGGAAGCCAGTGAATTTTTAAGCCATAGGGAGTGTAAGAATCACCTGGAAGCAGATTGACTGGCCCCCTTCTAGAGATTTGACCCTAATCACCAATAAAAATCACCTGGAAAGCTTTTTATATAACGCGTTTGGCCCCACTCCAGATCAGTGGAACCAGGAACCCTGGAGGCGGGGGTCTTGGCTTCATGTGACTCCCCTGTGCAGCCAGGGTGGTGAGCTACTTTCAAGGGTCTGGGGTGGGGCTCAGGAACCTGTATTTCTTACATTAAGCTCAGTGAGAAGTTGCCTAAGCTCTCCCGTTAATTAATCTAAACTGTCTTTAAATCACTGAGAGAGGAAATAGTTGTCCTCGATGTTTGTAGCACATGATGGATTGAGGGAATGAAATTTTATCAGGTCAAGACTAGAGTGAGGTGCCTAGGGATCACAATTTAAGGAAGCATGTACTCTTAGGTTTACGGGATTCAGGAAGAAAGATAAAAAGAAGGAGGAGGTGTGATGTGGATTCTGTCTTCCTTTGTAAGGGGAGCCAAAGGAAGAATGAGCAAGTATTAAGTGCCTAATGTATGAGCTTAATGTCATCTTATTTAATTTCATTAGACTCCTGAAAGTTATTTTATTATTATCTCCATTTTATAAAGAGCAAACGGAACCTCAGTCAAATGTGGTCATCAGCCCAAGGCCACAGTGCTTTAAGTGACAGGGCTATTTATCTATACTCACTATTTTCACTTCCTCACTAGCATTCTCTTCCCTTCCCAACTGACCTGGTAGGCTTCCCTCCCCATCACTGCATTAGGGCCACCATTGTCAAGGTCACCAGTGATCTCTGTATTGCCAAATTTGGTGGGCAATGTTCTGTTCTTATTTACCATAACCTTACAGCAGCATCAGACACAGTATGCAACTGCCTTCTTGAACTACATCTCTGAGCTCACAAGACTCCATGTCTTTATTTTTCCACTTTTTTGTTTTTAACTGGACACTCCTCAGACTCCTCTAATCACTCATAAATGTGGCATCTCCTATGGGTATGCCCTAGGAATTACCTACATTTTTTTCTTATGATCTATATATAGTTAATTCCTTCGAGTCTGGATCTAGAAAACCTCAACCTCAATATCTGAGTGGCCCTGTCTTACCACCCAGTCCATGGTAGCCAGCTTACCACTCTCTCACCTCTTGCTGTTATTCTTGGCATATGGCATTCTTCTTTGTCTATTAAGGGTTTTTATTGTTTATTTGTTTTCAGTATATCTGGCTTCAGCACAATATAAGCTCCATGAGAGAAGGGGCTTTATCTTCGTACTGAAAACAATGACAGGTGTGAGTGCTCAAGAACACCTTGTAAAAGTAATAAATGAAACGTTGTAATGGGGAACCTTAGCTCCCTGGAGGATTGCCTTAATTGAACAATGCACCTTTAGACAGGCCAGCAGAAGCTTAGGTGCATTGTTGGAAGCACACTGGGTAAACCTTCTCTAGAAACTGATCTGGTTCAATAGCAACCAGGTTGCAAACTCATCAGCCTCCAAATTGCTGTGGATGCAAAATTTTGTGGTTGTAGGAAAACAGACTTGCACAGATGAAAGGTGAGAAAGAGTTGACTTTAACCTCAGCCTTTCCTAAAGACACTTAGGAGACTTAGGGCAATATGTAGCCTTAGTGTGACACTTGCCGAAAAGCTGATGTGATATTGGACTGGGTTGTGAGCAGTGTTGTGTCAGAATTAGAGGGGTGTTAAATCCACTATATTCCAAGCTGGCAAGACCCTTGCTCCTCAAAATGTGAAGCTCAGACCAGCAGCATTGGCATCACATTGCAAGGGGTCAGAAACACAGAATCTCAGGTTTCATCCCAGACCTTCTGAATCGTAATCTGCATTTTAACAACATCCTTAAGTGTTTAATACACACATTAAAGTTTGACAAGCATGATGCTTAGACCATTGCCTCTGAGTATTATTTTGGGTGCTATAATTTATGAGGGATAAAGATGAGCCTGAAAGGAAGAGTGTAAGTAGGATGGTGGGAATACCTGAGACCAGGTCACAAATGAAGATAGCCCACACCCAGGGGTGA
Organism: Eidolon dupreanum; assembly: GCA_028627145.1. Classification (NCBI taxonomy): domain Eukaryota; kingdom Metazoa; phylum Chordata; class Mammalia; order Chiroptera; family Pteropodidae; genus Eidolon; species Eidolon dupreanum. Next base: position 88,308,635 of record CM053506.1, read on the forward strand.
CAGCAGGCCTGGGCACCAACCAATCAGGACAGAGTCCAGCTGTAGCATAGGAGCAGGATCCTAGAGCCCTCCCGCTGTGCCACCCCTATAATTAATGTAGACGTGTTCAGAGGCTGTTCCTGGAAGTTGCCAGATGGCCAGGTGATGGGGCGGGGCTTGTGGCAATGGCTATTTAAAACACATAAATTTTATACTGATGTCTTAATATTTTAAGAACTGGTGTGGCAAAACAGTAAAAATCTGTTGAAATCATCCTCATTCTGTCCTACCTTTGTTTCTAGTACATACCACTGTTACTAGGCTTACCATGTTATTGTGTTTTAGCTGATTGTATGTCTGTCTTGCCTATTAAACCATATCTCCTTGCTGGCATGACCGGGTCTTATTCCTGACCTCAGTGAGTACTTAATTAGCATTTGCTGAAATGAATGAATGCATGCATGAATGAAGGAGCAAACGTCCAAATGGATATGTAAGGCACTCATATGAAAGAAAGGTCAGACTTATTCCAGGTCATCCCAGGGTGAATGCAAAACTAAGGTACTGGATGGAAATGGCAATGCAGATTCGGGTTTAACCTTAAAGAAGAAACTTCTGAAAATTAAAAGTGTGAGAAAATGGATTGAGCTTCTCTGGGAGGAGGAGTCAAATTCCCTGGCACCAGAATTATTCAAATAATATAATAAACCATTTGATGTACAAACTGCATAAACAAGCCTGTGTATAGATGAAGAAATTCAACCATAAATATATGAAAAATTTGCTCAGCCTTCCTGGGATTCAGGGGAAATTAAAATCACAGTAGCATACCATTTCAAACACATCATATCAGCACACATTTTTAAATCTGATTGCACCAACTGTGAGCAAAGGATATGGTGGTTTAAATTGTTATAACCACTTTAGAAAGGTCTAATTTAATTCAACTTAGGTATACTTTACAATTTAACAATTCTGCTTTTTGGCATCCATTCTAGATTTTTTAAAATGGGATATCCTAGTGCAGAAACAATGAGATCAACATAAGGATATTCACTGCAGCACAATCTGAAATATCTAAGGGGGGTGTGTGTGGAATCCAATGATTTATTAGTAGGGGAATGGACAAATCAATGACAATTTCTACAATGGCATACTACACAGCAGTTCAAAAAATTAAAGAACTGAGTCTGCAATATGAAAAAAAGAGAAAAGTGAATTTTCAAGGATGGATGTGGCTGGATATGTTTTAATTAACTTTAATGACACCCCAAACAATAGTATATGGGGATATAGGTAGAAAACCAGGATATAAGCAAATGAACTTCAAACACGAGGTACCTCCAGGGAGGGAGGGGATGAGGAGGAAGAATGGGGAGAGGAGCTTCAGCTCTACCTGAATTGTTCTCTTTTTATAAAGAGATCCTAACATATTTTAGCATCCCATCATCTTCTCTTCCAAAAGGGTGGAGAAGACATTGGTGTCTATTATATTATTGCCTGAGCTTTTTGGTGTCTTACCACACATAATGAATTTTAAAAATTAAAAGGAACTGATTGTCATGGAAGTTGAGGGGGTGAGGCTAAGAGCATCAGTTAGATTCCGTTGGAAGCTTGTTCACTTTCTCTGAGCTGGAGCCCATCTCTTCTGAGATCAGACATGCCCCGGTGTCCTGGAACTTTTTCTCTATGGGTAAAGAAGGTAGACCTGAGGTTCTGAGTTCCATGGTCGTTATCCAGCCAAGCCTTTTAAGGCACTTTCACAGGCTTCTTGAGTCCTCCTTCCTGACAGCAGGTGGTCTGTTTTCATTAGGGGGAACACCCACCAAGTTCCAAAAAGGATATGTAGGTCAGAGAAAATGTGACAGATGGCGGGCAATGAGGTCTTCAAGCTGTGGTGGGGACACTTAGACCTGCTTCTTCACTGACCTCAGCGCATGCACCTGTGTATTTGCAGCCAGGTGAACCTTACCACCGTGATTTCTTGCATTTTTCACATGCATTGTCCCATGAAATAGTCACAGTACCGTGAGATAAGTCATGGCATCCTGGTTTTAGAGGTGAGGAGGCAGAAAGGCTCAACAAACAAAATGGTTTGCTTAAGATCACACAGGTAATTAAGCATAGAGCCAGACCAAAGTTTTCTGACTCTGAATATTTTCTTCTTTCTACCACCTTTTAACTCTGAACATAGCACCTTATTCCTTTAGTACATTATTTGTGTTATGCTCTCACCTGCGTCCATTGTGGTTTTGAGGTGGCAAAGGCATGTATAGAAGATATTTGTCAAATGGAAATGGGGTTGGAGTTTGGGGAGGGAGGAAGAGAAAGAGAGGATGAAAGTAAATATTCCAGAACCCAGGCCAGGAGAGTGATTAATTTAGTAATGAATTACTGTGCACATCCTGGCACAGGTGAGACAGGCTACGATATGTGGTTTCATTGTCTGATCAAGGGAATTTCGACAGTATGACAGGAGAGGAATGTCCTCCCTGGAACTCAATTATGAAAAGGAAGGGTCACATAAATTCTTACATAGGAAGTTATTGTAGCTACAATTATATTTCTATTCACCATGCTGTCCTCCTTGGGAGACAGTGTTATTTTTTTTGTTTATTGCTTTTTTTATTGAGATATAACATGAAATGCACAAATATTAACTATACACATGCACGTATTTCCATGTAATGACCACCAACATCAAATTATAGAACATTTCCAGCACCCCAATAGGTTCCAGTAGGTTCCCCCACTGCGCCTTCCCAGTCATTGAGCAACCTCTCCATTCCTAATCCTGAGTGGTAAAATCTGTTAAGACTTGTAAACATCGACTTGCTTCTCCTGTCCGTAAGCTTGACCTAAATAGTATGCTACAGAATATTCTCTTTGTGTCTGGCTTCTTCCACTCAATAATTTGTGAGTTTCACCCCCTGTTGTCGCGGACACCAGTTCATTCTTTTGAATCAATGTATAGTATGCCATTGTATGAATATACAAAAATGTATTTATTCTTTTTGCTGTTCATGGGCGTATTAGTTGTTTATAATCTTCATCTGTGATAAATAAAGCTGCTATCAACATTCTTGCACATGTCTTTTGGTAGATGTGCATACCAATTTCTTTGGTGTTTGTACCTAGGAATGAAGTTGCTGGGTCACAGAGTAAGTGGAGTTGGTGGTTTGAACTGTAGGAGAGACTGCCAAACAATTTTCGAAAGTGGTTGTGTTAGTTTAGACTCCCTCCAGCAGCACATGAGGACACCAGTTGCTTCACATTGTTGCCTGTCCTTGATATTTTCAGTTGTTTTAATTTTAGCCATTCTGGTGGGTGTTGGTGGTATTTCATCGTGGTTTAACTTGCTTGATGAGTCATTACATTGAACAAATTTTCATGCATTCACTGGCTCGTTGGATGTCCACTTTTGTGAAGGGCCTATTCAAGTCTTTTGCCCATTTTTTTTTTAAAGTTGGGTTACTTGTCTATTTCCTGTTCATTTGTAAGAGTATGTAATACATTCTGGATACGAGTCTTTTGCCTAAATGTATCTTCTCCTAATTCATGACTTGCCTTTTTGCCCCTTTACTCTTTAGATAATCATAAGTTCTTGATTTTAATGAAGTTCAGTTTATCAATCTTTTTTCCCCCAGTGGTTAGGACTTTTTTGTGCCCTATTAAAAAAATCATGATCTTGACCTATCCCAAGATCCTGAAGATACATTCATATCTATTTTTCTAGAAGCTTTATTGTTCAGTGTGGCATAATTTTAAGCACATGTACTTTCTAGTTGAATCTTGGTATCAAGTCCCATCTTCCCTACTTACCAAATGCATAACCCTGATTAAATAATTCTGAGCTTCAGCTTTCTAATGTGTAAATGTGATAAAACCTAATTAATAAATTCATGCAAGACTTAAGATGTGTATGTGAAGAATCTAGTACAAAGAAGAAGCTCAGCAAATTTACTTATCACCCTTTTCCATCCTGTCACATGAAAATTAGTAATACATAGGAGTATTTGTCTCTTGTACTCAAAATATTCATAAATTAAACACTTACTGAGGGGGTACTATTAGAGGAACATAGTAAAGACACAAAGACAGGCTCACTGAGTTAAAGAGACAATGACAAGGAAAATGTGAAATAACAATACAAAATTTAAGTTATAATTAAAGTACTTATTAAAAATTATTCACCAAAGAGTACAGGATAAAAAGACAAAAAATGGCATAAGTATTCAGAGAGAAGCAGTTGTTTCAGGCTGCTATAGCAAAGGAGGCTTTCAGTGGCTTGGTGAAAATTTAGGTAGAATGTAAATAGCATTTGTAAAGGAGGGGGAATTACCTCAGATGGGGTCTGCTGATGTGAGCAAGAAAACACATGGAATATGTTGAAGGTACTTTTCTAGTTGGCTGGAGTGGAAGATTTGTTGAGATGAAGATTGGGAAATAATACTGAGAATTGTTGGTTCATTCATTAATTTAACAGATATTTAGTAGCATATACTGTATATGCTGAGCTCTATGATGCTTGATTTTCTCAACTATGTGCTCTCATTTAATTCCCTGATATGTTTGTGTATTTTATATATATATATATCTATATCTATATATATATATATATATGTATATGTATATATTTGTATATATAAAATTATGTATATACACATACATCTCTTTTAAAAGGAAGTGACAGAATAATACATCTCATATACATAATGCACATATGTGTATAAATGCATATACATTGAATATTACTTATACATGTGTCTATATAATTTTATTTTTTGAAGAGATATAAATAGAAAGCGGTTGAATACAATATTACAGACACTATAAAGAAAGCAAGTTAAGAAGGTGAGCTCCAGGGTGCTAAATCTTTATAGAGTGCAAGTACAGTAAAGACTAGGTCATGGCCATTTGGTCTTAGATATTAAGGAGACCTTTGGAAGGATAAGGTTAGATTGTTTTAGGAACAAATGTCAGGTTGGAGAAAGTTTAAAAAGAGCTGGTGGGAAGACAGTCAAGATGGGAGGGGTGGAACGCTGGTTGCTCTACTGTCTTTCTCTTGCCCTTGGGTAGGTCAACTCATATCCTGGGCCATGGGTTTCCCAGCCCCGTAGATTAAGAAGAATAAGCCCTTCCATCGCAGAGGAAGTGTCTACTCCAAGTGTATCCACAGACTAAGAAAAGTGGTACTACAGAGGGAGGCTACAGGGGCTCACTACCAAATAGCCATCTTCATCTTCTGTGAGTTGACAGGACAGACAGACCTGGGTCCAAACCCCATCTCCACCACTTACCTGGGCACTTACCTGTGACTTTGGACAAAATCCTTCTCTGAGCCTGTTTCCCTTTCTTATGGATGCTAAGTGGCTTGAATGAAATAATGCATATAAAGTAACAAACATACAGTCAGGCAAAGTAGGTGCTATATCAGTTACCCCTAACTTTTGTTGTTTAAATTCCATAAACAAGAAGGGATGCTGTACAAAGAGACAGACAGACACCAAGGAAAACACAGAAAGAGACAGACACACACAGAAACAAAGATACTCACAGAAACAGAGACACATGCAGAGAGAGATAAAGAATGAACGAGAGAGAAAGGAGACCCGGATAGTGAGGGAGGCAGTGTGGGAGGGACGGAAGGAGAGAGGAAGCGGAGAATAAAGAAGAGACACAGGTTCTTTTCACTCATCTCTGCCATAGAGGAATATGTGCGTACGATGAGATTTGTGCAGTTGTTTTAGAAGCACCAGTGTGAAGAGCATTCACCTTTCACAGTTAACATTTATCCCATTCCCCATCCACCTCTCATCTGCACCTCTTATTCAGGAAGCCTCATGAGGCTTCATTAGCTGTGCAGAGAGCAGGGTCTTCCAGGGCACATTTCACTGTGCAGCTGCCGTCCTCTTAGGAAGACCTCTCCACATGGAGATGGTCTTTGGGTTTGCTCTTAGTATTTAAGATTTCCTGGTAAATTGAATGCTGGTGTAAACAACGAGACCTCCCACAGTGAGGTCCACCATCATTTAAAAGGGGCAAAGTGAAATTGAGTCTAAAATGTATGTTTTCTGAGCTTAGTGCTTAAAGTAACACTCCAGGCTGCCTTCGTTAATAATGGCCCTTAAGGAGGTTTCTCTGATTTGACATGTATCTTTTATGCATGAGTCAAAATGAGTAACTAAGAATGAAGGGAAATTGTTTAGCCAGCAGCATAGTGCCCAGAGAGTGAGAAATTATGCTCAGGAATGATCGTCCTTTGGATTTTCTTGCTGCCATCTGTAGGTCGGAAAATTAAATATTAATGTTGGGGGAATCTCATTTTTACCACAAAGAAGAGAAGTTGTCAGGGTCTTTACTGAAATCTGGGTCACTGGTTCTGGGAAGCTCAGCACACAGTGGGATGTTTTGCCTTTTTAATTGTTAACATTTTTTATCCTCATAAAAAATAAATACGTGTTACAAGAAACTGTTGGAAAAGACAGAAAAATATAGTTAGAAAATTAACTTCGTAATCTTACTACCTGGAAATAACTTTGCTTAACATTTAGTTGTATTTCCTTCCAGACTGCACTGTCTCTTCTCAAAATGGGAATAATTTTTTATATACATTTTTCCCTTTGTATTCTGATTTTTTCACTTAGTGTTTTTGGTGAGGATTTTTCTGTCTTCAAATAATCTTCAAAAAACATAACTTAATATTATACTATATGGATATCTTGTGATATATGTAGCTAATGCTCTACTGTTCACTGTTAGATTGTTTGTAAGTTGAATAATAACAGTGCAGTCAGCGCCCATTTACATAAATCTTTGTCTTCACTGGCTCATGGTAGCCTCCCCTAAGGGGTCCCTTTATCTTTTCTTCAGGGAGCCCCAGCCCATCAGATAATCTACACAAGTCTGTACTATAGTTTTAAACAAGGTTCTAGTTCCTCTCCAACTGGGACATGACCAGCTTTTGTCTCCATTTCCCTGAATGTTCTATGCTTCTGGTCTACCTAGAGTGCATGAATAACAGTTAGGTTTAGGCAAAAAAGGTGACCTACTGTAACTTAAAGTTGCTTTATTTTTGACCCAGAAAAAAATATTTTAAAATATTATTCACTTAATTTTTTACATTTTATTTTACATTTAACTTATTAATCCATTTAGAACTTATATTGTGATAAACATATCTAACAATTTTTTTACGATTAGTCAGTTTTCTTGGTGATTGTTAAATAACCCACTTCTTTGTTGTAGATTTTGATATTTTCATTATTATAACTTCTTAATAATTATGCTAGTGAATATTTCAGCACCATCAATGCTGTTTCATTGATCTGTCAATTGTTTATCAATAATTCATCATATTATCGTAGCTTTATAAAGTTTTGATATTTGAACATGTAAATCACTAGTAGTATCATTTAAAAGTCTTATTTGTCTATTCTTCCATATAAACTTTGGAAACAGTTTAAGTTACTAGATTATTGAATTAGATTGTCATTAAAACTATAATTTATTTAGGAAGAATTGGCATCTTTGTTCAGTCTGTCACTTCTGAAACGTGAAAGGATCTTAACTGATCTCTCTCTTACTGACTTGTTTATCTTACTCATCTCTTCTAAGGTTTTTTATTTCCCAGCTGCTTTTCAAAAACAAGTGTTTAAGTATCTAATAACATGTTTATTTACAACCACACTTGTTTTGAAATTATAGATTTTGTAAAGCATATCAGAAAACTACTAAGAATATGTCAAACACCACCTACCACTCTGAAATAGCAAATATTAACATTTTGCCATATTTGCTTCAGATATTTTTAAATAAATAAAATTTCTAATCTCTGTTCTCCTTCCTAATTCCATTCACAACTTTCTCTCCTCTCAAGATATAAGTACTTTCTTGAAGATAGTATGTATCCATTTTTTAAATAACTTCACTATATATACATGTGTGCATAAAATTTATAGTTTTATTTTATGATATGTATAATATGTGATACAGTTAATATATTTTTGTGATATGTAGTTATATATCACTATATAAAACATATAGTTATATTTTTATTTTATAAGATATGCATATTATAAATATATAATTGTATACTGTATATACATTTCAAATTATTAGTATGTTTTACAAATTGCTTTTTCAGTTAATATAATTTTTAGTCTATCTTGATACTTATGGACCTAATTCATTTGTTTTAACTACCGTACAGCATTCCAGAAGATAAACATGACTATTAATTGGCCTATTCCTACAGCAATGAATATTTAAATTGTTGCCATTATTTATTTTCAGTCTTTTTTGTGCCATTTTATTTTAGGAGTATCTCTAGAATGTAAAATATTTAAATTTTAAGAAGTCCAATATGTGAGTCTGTTCCTTAGAAAATGTTGAATTTAAACCATTTACACTTATAGTAATGACTAATATATTTGAATTCATTTTCTCATTTTGTTTTGTTTTCTGTCTCTATGATTTTCTTTGCTTTTTCCTCCCTGCCTCTCTTTCTCCTCTGTGTCTCTCTTTCCACCTCTCTCCTTTCTCCAATCTTGATTCTACTGGATTTTTTCTCCATTGCTTATTTTTTTTTCTTAGTTGAAAATTACGCATTTCATTTGACATGGTATGGTGGACAAATAATAATTTTTTCCACTTCTTTTCAGTAGTTATGGTTGTTATTCCAACCCCCAAGCATTATTGATTTTTCAGAGCTTCCAGGCAGTCTAGAGAGTAAAGCCCATGAGCTTTAGCATCAAACAGCCTTCACTTAAATCCTGCTTTTGGCACTTAATAGCTAATGACCTGGGACAAGTTATATAATGTTTTTGAATCAATCTCCATGACTTTTTTCTTTTATAGATTTGTTTCGGTTGAAAGAAATGGCATGTTTGAGGTGCCTAAAAGGGCATCTGGCATGCAAAAGTCCCTGAATAAATGTCAGCTTTTACTTATTTGTCGCTGTTTTAATCATCCTTGTCTTATTTCTGATGAGAAAGGAAATGCCTATTAATTTATTTCTCCACCTTTGACCCAAATAATTCCACTTGTAAAATGTATCTGGTAGAATTAACCACATTTGCAGTAAAGCTTTATTCACAAGAATGTCTCTGCAGTTTTACAAATAGTCATGATAGGATATTCTGGTGGGAGAAGGACAGTGGTAGAGGAGGTGCGTTTTGGTCCTTTCTCTGGGCGCCCATCTGAAACTCTGTCTTTACACAAGTGAATTTTAAACATTGTCTTAGCTGTTTGCTAGAATTCTGCTTCCCACCTGCTCCTTTTCTAACAATTCCTCTAGTCTTGGTGACCTCTTAGCTTTATTGCCATCTCAAGTCCTGTTTTACCCCGTGGCATTTGATGACCTTCTTTCTTCTCCTTTTTTTCTTTGTCTTTTCCTCAATGTCTCTCTCTCTTTCTCCCATTCTTTTTGTCTTTCTTTCTCGCTCCCTCCTTCATTTTTTTTAAAAATTACAGTTCTCTAAAGAGCAACCTTGTGTTTTATCTAAACTCTGACTCTTGATGGGAAATAGATATGGTAATGAAGGGTGCAGACTGGGAAGCCAGGCTGCCTGAGTGTAAATCTCAGCTCCACTACTTACTACCAGGGAGATCTTGGGCAAATTACTTAACATCTCTAGTCTTTGATCTCCTTCCTATAAAAGGGACTGTAATAGTACACTAAAGAGGGTCTATGTGAGCTTAATAAGTCAATATACATAAAATGCTCAACGAGTCCTACTTGTAAAAGGTATTTAAAGCTATTATAATTATTTCTTCTCTTGAGTGGCTCTTGGCAGCTAAGAATACCTTTGAATCCGACTCAATCCCCAAACCCAGTGTCAACTCACCCTGACCTTGTGATGACCCCTTCACACACTGTACACTTACCAAGGCCAGCATTTCTTCATCTAGCAGCCATGCGTGACTACACTAGTGACACAAAAACATGTATACGAGTGACACAAAAACTCAGCTAAGGTCAATATTGATATATTTCATGTAAATTTCTTCAATCTTCCAATCCTATCTTTTTGACCTTGAAAATTAGAGCACAGCATTTGCTTCAGCAGCATACAGACTCTTTCTGTGTCTGGTCGTGCCTACCTTTTGAAATTCACGATTGTATGACCCTGGATGTTCTAAAGGAAGCAGATTTGTAGAATTGCAGAAGGTTAATCTAATGATGAAAGAGCATTTGCCTACTTTCTAAACAAAATATGGTCTGGACAATCTGGCTAGGATGATGAAAGCATTTTATTGACTGAGCTCTAGATAATCCTTTCTTATTTTTCCACTTTTGTGCTTGATGTTTTTTTTTTTTTTCCAAAAGCTGAGGGTGCTGTGGCTCTCAGGAATGACATCTGCCACAGCTGGGTGATTTAAAAAGTATTTGTTTGTAAGGGCTTTTCCTTTCTTTTCTTAGTTTTGTTATTATACATCTGTATATAACATTTATAACAGACAGGATATTCTTGACATTCTCAGAAATTTGAGCAAACCTATTGTCTGAGGAAAAAAATCATCATTTTAAAGTACATTTGCCTTTGTTCCTTTAGAAATTAATTTTCAAAGAGGGTCTTAGAGACAGCCGACTCTCTTCCTTCATAACAACCTGTCTTTAATTGACAAGTGAGTAAACCTTGAGAGTACATCACACAGAGTTCTAGAGGTGGGTGATTAAAGAAAAGAAGCTTTCTGTGCCTTATAACTCCGGAACTTGTCAAACTCTGTTCTTCCACTTGGTTTTCCTAGGCAGAGAAGGCACATTGTGTTCCAGGATCCCTTTCCGCAGGACAAGATAAAAATCTCATCGTTGCAGATCTCTTTGGTGGAATTAGTGCACATATTTTTTAGAAAACCTTGACTTTGCTGACCACTGAACTGATCATCCTGAATAACTGAAGTTGAGTGTTCTGTTTAACTGACAACTTATCATTCACTTTACAACTCATTTAAATATCTATTTATATGTAGTGGAAGAGCAGCATTTTGATCACCGGAAGCCTTAAGGCACATGGCTCCTGCTGTTAACTCTTCTACAGGTTTTCACTCTTAGTCTTAGCTTCTGTATCTGATAAATGAGGGGTCAGAAAATAGGATTTCAGAGCTCCCTTCCACATCTATAATTCTATGTCATATTTTCATTTTTTTTATGAACAGGCTAATTCATATTTAGAGGAAAATGAAATATAATTAGATAATTTGTTTATAAGATAATTAGAATTCATTATATTTGATATCTTATACTAGAACTCATTCCAGCATCCGTTCTCACTGTATAGACAGGAATTGAAGGAAGCATTGGGGTCATGTTGAACATTAACAGATGGAGAAAAGTTACTCAGAGAAGAAGGAACCCTTCTCTCATGCAATCCCGTCTCCACCTAACCTTTAATACCTTCACTAAGTGTATTTCCTTGAAATTTGCCTCTTTTCATCTAATATTTAAATAAAAGAAAAAGTGCCTGGGTCATGTTGCAAGTAATTGGGTCTCTTCTGTGGTCAAATAAATTGGTTTTATTGATTTATCAGCAGGCAAATGGTGAGGAGGATAGCAGGAGAAAGAGAGGGGAGGGGACGGTGCACATTCTTGATTTAGCTTAGACAACACCCGTACACAATGAGACACACATCAATAGGTGGATAATCTGGCATGAATCTAAATGCCTTACAGGCAGATTCTTCAAAATGGCTAGAGCTATATGTGGCTAAGACTGCTACACGTAAAAATAACCATAAAATGTATTATCTAAACTGGGATAACTTTGAGAGCAAAAGAAGGTCTTATTCATAATTATATTGGGACAATGAGGGTCACCTAGGAAATCCTAGGCAAATCAGAATTTACAGTCACTCTGGCTATGCATTCTTCAAAATATATCTTCTCCTTTCCTTGGTCCATCCTAGGGAAATGAGAAGCTTTCAAATTCTCTTTAGTATCACTGTGGGATGTGGAAGTTTCTACAAGGCTTGCTTTCATTCTACAGTCAGACACCACTGTGTAGTCCACAGCTGGACATTTCTCTGGCTTTTGTTACATTTAGGTATATTCTGGAGACTAAATTCTAGTCGATTAAATATGGGCAGAAGTAATGAATATTATTTCTTGGCTAATGCCATGAAGACAACTTAAAAGAGAATTTCCATGCTGTTTTCCCTTCTGGCTTGATGCACACAGCATGATGGTTCGAATTTGTATGATGCAGATAGCAGACCCCAAGACAGAAGGCACCTTTGTCCTGAATTTGAGAGCTGTACAACAATCAGGAAACCCAGTTTGGAGTTTTTGCATATGTGAGAAATAAGCTTGTTCTATGCCACTGAGATTTTAGAGTTTACATTTAGCAGCAGGTAAACTATCATTATCTTAACTAATACATTGTTTAAACATTAGCCCCAAATATATTAAAGACATCTCTTTCTTTCTCAGAATAGGTATTTGAATACAGTGAGTACATGCTAAATATTTTTTTTGGATTGGATTAAATTGAATCTTATTGAATTAAATTGAAATGAAATATATAGCACATAAAATGGTAAGAACCTCATCACATGTCCACAGCTAGCTAGCTACAGGTGAGGTAGGGAGACAAAGCTGTTTTTCTAAAAGCCAGGGAAAGAAAAAGGGGAAAATGGATATTGGGAGATTATTAACACTGTCTGCCACAGGAACAAAAGACAATTATTGCAGTCACTAGGTCCTGAAAAATCGTGATACCCTATTTAATGGGCTCTGAAAAGGTTGGATGGAACCTGAATGAAAAATCCAGGTGAAGAATTCTCAATGAAATAGTAGCTGAGATGGGTTGAACAATCAAGTCTTTCCTACCAAAACTCTCCAGATAAGTCAAGTTCCAAACTTTACTTTCATTTCTGTTATTTAAATAATGCAACTCTAGTTTGGCTTGTCTGCACAGTCCAGATATGCTCATAATTCACTGGTTCCACCACTTGTAAAGTATGTGACAGCACCTGTCATGTCGTGTATGATCAGCAAGTACTGAGTCAATGAGAATCTGAAAGGACAAAAAGATGCAGAGCTGATGACATATGAAAAAAATAAATTGATAAGCCTTTTCCTAAAGTTAGCATCTGACCTTAAGTCCCACAATAGCTAATTGATTCCAGTGGGTCCTATTGCCTGCTTTCCCGTTAGCCCCATTGGGCCTTGGGCTTTCTTAGTTAGTCTTTGTCCTAACAAACAGCAGAGATTCTATGTGAGTTGCCTGAGTAAGTGGTTTTCCGGCTTAAAGTTTCCTGTTCTGTTTTTGCTAGTTCCTCAGTGATTATACTTTGACTTGCAAATATCAGGAATGCCCTCGGGTGCTGCTGGACTCTTCCCTCAGTCAGGCAAGGCTACCTTTTTCCTTCCAATAGCTGGCTCAGAATTTATGGGAGGGAGTATGCAGATTGATGCTGCTTCAGGCCATGAATTTTTTATTTAATTTAAACCAGATTCAAGTAAAATCATGCCACAGTTTTTTTTTTCCCGGAGCAATTTTCTACTTTTTTCTTTTTGCCAGATTCCCTTTCTGCCTCTGCACCCTCTAACCCCCAATACCACCAATAGTAATATTGAATAATAAAAGTAATGGATGTCATTTGTTGAGCACGAAGTATTGTCTTCTGTACATTAGCATATTTAGTTCTTTGGCTAGTCCTTCAAAGTAGTTATTCCCAATTTTCAGATAAGGACACTGAGGTCATTTGTATGTGGATGTGTTTGAGCATTTAAAAGATGAAATAATTTTCCTTAAGTGATGTGAAATTTAGTAGTGCATTTGGGCTTCAATTCCAGGTTGATGTATATTTTCCTTTATTCTATACTGCCTTTCAAAAGACAGCAATGATTCTGCTGATTTCCTTTCTTTTCATTTGACTTAGCTTTGCTGATTGTAAGCTTCAGAGAGATATAAGATTTTAGTCTCGTTTAGAGCTACTAGTTGATTGAAAGTTTTGTGTGAAATTAGATTAATCCCATGCATTGATTTTAGGAATTATCAGTAGTTTATTAACTATAGTTTAAAAATTGATTTATTATAAGAACGCCCTTTTAGTATTCTGAATATAATGCACACATGTTCTTCTTATTGCTATGATTTATGGGAGGCTGGGTGAACCTGGGCATAGATTTGAATTTGAGAGTCTGAAGTTTCATCCATCTGTTTTAAAACACGAATAGACTTTACTGCCAAATTGATCTATAATTAATTCATGGACAGTACATCTACACCTGATTCCAAGATGATGAATAATAGTAAAATTAGTGAAATGCAAAATGTGTCATGACTTAGATGAAATGTTCATCTCGTGAATTTGTGACAGAAGAGAATCATTCATTGGGCAGAGTTACAGTGCTTCTCATTTAGTTGTCTATTTGTCAGATGTCGAAATTATTTTTAAATTGATTAACATTATTTTGTCATTATTTATTTGTCTTGAGGTTACCCCAATATTTTCCTTAAAAAAATAATCACATTACAATGGCAGTATAAATTGCTATAATTTTTTTCACAAAGTAACTTAGCAAAACACTTATGCCTTGTCCTTTGACACTGATTTTGGCATGCTATGCTACAGAAAGGTTCTAAAAGATGAGGAGGAGGGAAAGTTCTGGGCTTGAAAAAAATTGCAATATTCAAACAACCAGATGACTAATAGGAAGGGAATAATTGGGAAATTATGGCATGCTTACTAAAGGGCTATATGTGCACGTTAAAAATAAGAAAGGAGAAAACAACTCAGAAAGTAATGTTTGATGAAAGAAACAGAAAACAAAATTATAGCTACACCTTACAATTACATAGATTAGAAATAATCTTTTTATTCCTTTTCTTTTGTGTTCCACTATTGTTATTATTTAAGTTACATAGTTCTTAATATCTAAGGACTATTTATTATGAAACTTATTTCAGAGAAAAAGAGGAGAGGAGTCTGGAGGTGGGTATTCCTATAAAAGTTATAAATAGCATTTCTAAATGGAGCTTTACATATCTTTCTCCCTTTCCTAGATTTATTAAACAAACATTTATTAAACACTATTACATGTATTGCATCTATTATATGTATTGCATTATAGTAGGCAGGGCACAACATCTACCCTTGAAATAGTTTTAATTTACTTAGGGAGGCAGGGCTATGGGAAAATACAAATTAAAAAAATATAAAAAAAATGTTGCAGCCATGACAGGACTAAGGAGACATGACAACTAAATGTAATGATGGATTCTGGATGAGATCTTGGAACAGAAGGAGGACATTAGGTTAAACACATAGGAAATATGAATAAATTTAACATCCTAGAGCTGTATTCTGTGTCCCTTTTGGTCTCTCTCCCTATGCATTTTCACATTCTTCTATGTAGCCTCTTGTAAACTCTTGGTTTTAAATATCCTGTATATGCCAAAGAGTCATAAACATGTATCTTATTTTATATCCAACTGCTTACTTGACATCTCCCCAGAAACGCTCATGAACCATTACAAACAGATCTCTTGACTTAACTTCATGCTCCAAAGCTACTCCTCCCCCAGTCTCCCTTGCCATTTCAATAACTATCAACATACTTGCTTAGGTCAAAAGTGGTGAGAGTTATCCTTGATCCATGGTCTTTAACTCATCTAACCCATCACCATGTCCTATTCACTCTTCCTCTAAAACATATACGGTTCATCCACTTCTATTTGCACCAACATTATCTTAGTTGAAGCCACCAATCTTCTTTCTCCTGGACTGTTAACTAAATCATCAAGCCTCACATGGAACCTCTCTCCCCATTAATCTACTGTGGCCACTTTTATTTTCCTTGAAAAAGCCAAACTTCTTCCTGCCTCCTTAAGGTTTTTGAATTCACCTGAAATGCTTTCACTGTTGACCTTTCTGAAGCCAGATCTTTTTTGATATTTAAATCTCAGATCAAGTTTCCTAATCTCAAAGGCCATCATCACTGCCACACAATCTAATGTGTCCTTCTTATCACTCTGTTACCTCACCTCTTAAATTATACTGCAGAGTACTTTTCTTTATTTTATATTCTCCTTATAGTTTAATTCAGTTGTCTGTTTCTTTTCTATCCCTACCAGTAGAATGTAAGTTCTTAGAAAAACAGGGACCTTGTATTCTTGATGCATAGAATACTGCTTGAAAATCACAGGCACTCAATAAATGCTTGCTGAATTAATGAAAGTGACAAATGAGGACTAGACACTAAAGTCCTGAAATTCACAGAGACAAGAAATGGCAGTGGATCTGGAATGATCAGAAGTTTCTTGAAAGGAGCGGGAATTGGTGAGGCTTTGAGAATCAGTAAGTCTAGTCAAGAAGGAGACAGAGAGGGAATTCCAGAAAAAAAAAAAGTAACGGTGTGGAGAGAGTAATAAACATGGTATATTTGGGAACAGCAGGGAGAATAGAAATTTTGTAAAGATGATGAGACTGAGATCAGAAAGAGTGGTAAATCCAAATTGCAGAGATTCTAGAATTAGTCATGTTAGGGACTTTCCTCCTGTTGATTTTCAGCTCTAAACCATTATCCCAATTCTAAGCCTTTAGGTGAAAGTAATAAAGACCGCTCCACCATCAGTTATTTTCTTTCTTTAACTCCCAACACAACTATAATTTTGATGTCAGATTGCTTGGGTCTGGCCAAGTGTGTAAGGTGATTCTAGCTTATATCCATTTTCAGAGTTTGAACAGTCACTTTGTCACCCATTTAGCCAGTGCAATTCCTGATGATCTGAGTTTCTGTCTAGTTTTTATGGTAAGTTGGTGTCGCATAGGGTAGAATTGGATTTCATCCTTGTCTCACAACTTGAGAAAAAGAGAGTGTCAGAAAGGTGAATTCTCTCAGGTATGCTAGTTCTTCCCCCCGACACTCACCCCCCATACCTTTAAATGAAACACATTGAGCTAAATAAAGGCGTTTGCTATGGCTTTGATTTCTCCAGGCAGAGTGTCAGCTCCTGGTGCTCTTCCATCTGTCAAGCAAGTGTGCACCTGTCAACCAACTTGAAAACACTTTTGTCTGCATTCCCACTGACCACAAATATAGGCATCACACCAACAAGTTTTGGATATAGACTAAAACCTCCCAAGGGCCGTTGGAGCTGAACTGCAATTTAATCTAATGTGTCACTTCACTACAGCATTTTTCATGCATTTATCCAACTTTTATTGGGCACCTGTTATATACCAAGCTTTGCATAAATAATGAGATTTCAAGAGAAGACACATTCTCTGACTTCAAGAAAGTTACAGTTTAGTGTGAAAGAATGACATGAAAACGGATAAGTGTGGGGCACTGTCTAAATGCTAAATGTAGGATAACACATAATATCAAAGGTTCCCGGAAGAGGGAGAGACCTACCTGGTGGAATAAAAGTCAGGCACTTGGAGAAGAGCATCATCTCTGGCAGGTCCAGTGGGCGCCATGCAGTGCACTAGGGAGGTCATTTACGTTTCTTCCTCCGGCAAGTACGTTCTCCTTAGTGCTTCTGCTTTCCACATAGCGGGCAGAAATGGCCCTTAAAGAGAAAGTAGTGAAGTCCCAGGAATCTGGGATACGATACTTTGCATCTTGCATCTATGAAAGCAGGACTTTTTGCCTTCCAACATCTGGTGTTCCAATAGGCTCAGTGCCTCCTTCCTTGAGTTACCTTCTCAGGCAAAAAAAAAAAAAAGCAGTTTCTTAAGGGGAGAACTGTTCAGAGCTCCTACCATCATGTTGAAACCGAGTAACCACAGCAGCACAGGTGCTCTGACTTCCTCTTTCATATACTTGATTCCATCTTTCCTTCTCATAAACCACTGGCACAGGTATCATTATACTGACTCAGGGCTTGGAAGCTCATATTTGCAATGTGCATGCTTACATTTGCAATGTGCAATGCTCAAAATTGGTGCATTTTGACTGATACTGGAGTTTATTAAGCAATGTCCCTCCTCCTCCTGGATCCCTTTGTGAGGGCTCCTCTGGTCCCTCTCGCACCATTTCCTTCCCCACCACACCAGGGCACTGTCAGTCATTGCTCTTGAGTTTTGTTTTCTGTCAGGTCAAGAGACCACTATAATTCCCACATGGAGATGTCTCACAGTTGTGTTTTCTCTGTACCTGAGTTAGTTAAGTTACAAAATTCTGTCTTGTAGCTGGTGATAGGGATTGAAAAAATATATAGGGGGTGGAGGCGGAGATATCTCAAAATGACGTGAAAGAATTAGCATATGAAAATATAATTACTTTATCTGTGGAAACAGGTAAGATTCCCAAGAGTCATCTAGAAACGTGCTTTATGGACTCATGGGAGGAATAAAAGGGCTTCTAGCAATCAGTTAGGTCCCTTATGACTGGTTTGAAAACCCAGCGTGGAGCTGTGGTGGGTGTTTATAGGAGGCCCCTCCCACTTTGGTGGTTTAGCCCAAAGGAAATGAGGTGGGGTTAGGGGGGACGTATTGAAGTTTATGTAGACTCCAGTGACCAATTCAGGAAGTGTGGAAAAGATTTCATATGATACATACTTTCTGTAGTGCTTATTGATCAGATACCATTTACGTGTCATTGCATACTCATATATTTTCAAATTCTTCCTGATTGTCTCTTACAAGTAGTTCACATCTAAAAATTTGTATAGGAAGCAGCACTAGATAGCAGAACCCTTTCTAGCTCTAAGACAAGAATCAGCAAACTATGGTCCTCAGGCAAAGTCCAGTCCTGTGTCTGTGTTTACAAATAAAATTTTACTGGCACACAGCCACATCATTCATTTATATATTGCATATGGCTGCTTTTGTGCTCTAATGGCAGAGTTGAGTAGTTGGGACAGAGACAGTATGGCATTCAAAACTACAGAAAAAGTTTGCTGACTCCTATCCTAAGACCTCATACTTTTATAAGTGGTATCCCTTCTCTGTGCCTCAGTTTCTTCATCTGTACAGCAAGACATAGGAGCAACAAATTCTGTATCTCTTTCAGAATCTTGAGATCCTGAGTTTTCTTTTGAAACTCATAAGTTCTCGAACTGCCTCGATGAGACAAGGGAGAATAAAATGGAGAAATCGGTTTTCTTTACTATCAAGAGAGGGGCCCTTACTCTGTATGTCTCCTCATCTGCAGTGATGATACCTTTTATTGTCAACATAATTTTTTTGATCATACATCTGAATTTTCTTCAGGGGCTGGTTGCATGTTAAGTAAAGAAATCCTGATCCACAGGCAAAGAGAAGCAGAGAACACAGCAAAAGTTAAGGCTGCTTTCTGTTTACAAGTTTGCTCTGAGGGATTCTCCATCAGCTCTGCACTCACTGAAAATCAGATGCAAACACTGAGGTGATTATTGAGGATCTGGCTGGGAGGAGTAAAAATGGAAATCCAGTACCTCTTTTCATCTCAATCTCAAATAAGCCACTCCTAGGACTGTAGCAGAACCTGAATTGAGGTACATGTCGAATGAGCTGTCCTGTCTTTCAAATTGCCAAACAGTGAGAGGCCAGACTGGGCATATATGGGCATTTGAAAACATATTACACAAAACACCTTCATTTTCTTCAAGTCTTCAAGCATATTTTATAATTGATAGCCATCACGTGGGCCCCCGCTCTGGCTGACTGATTTTGGCAGGGTGCATTTGGATCCTTCACAATGCATGTCAAAGGAAACTAACCAAAACCCAGCAATTCTATCATATAACGGACTTCATTCAAATGGTCTGATTGTCTTGCTGCCTGCTAAAATCTTACATAAATCCACTTCTGAATAGTAGCGGAAGAAGCAATGGTTGGAGAGGAAGAGAGAGCAAAGTGTTTTTGCAACATTCTGGAGGGAACCAAGGTTTTCAGTAATACTTTTGTTAATTTGCAACACTCTTAATTACCCAGGGGCTGTTTTTTCTTCTTCCTTTAAAATGACATTTCTTAAATTGACTCTTTGGATAGACTGATAGGTCTTCCTTACAGGGTGTGTGTGTGTACACACACATACAAGAGAGAGACAGGAGAGAGAGAGAACATGTATGTATCTTAGAATCTGAAAATTTAGTCATCTTACTCAGATTATTTTAGACTTAGCTTTCCTTTTCTGCCATTTTAAGAGCAAGCATCTTTGCTTTTTCTTCCTCACTTCTTTCTTCCTCACTGGTTTATCCTTTGGTGGAATTGACAGCTCCTTAAGGATATGGACAGAAGACAGGAAAAAGTAGAAAAAATATCTAAATATGTAACTGGGTGGCATGTGACACTACAATTCTAATACATAGGAAAAGGCGTATCTTTTATCTAGTTAGTTCAAACATTATCCTTTGATTCGTGTTTAACATAACATTTCACTCTATCTCATTTAACACATATAAGTAATGCTATAAATAGTCCCTTTAGGTCAGTGATTGTCAAAATGGGTACCGTGGTTCCTGGAGGAGTGTTTTAGAAATGAGTGAGGGCAACTCGAGATGTTTTAATGAGGGATATCCCCAGGTCTTTGGGATTCTCCTCTTTAGGGACTCAGAGAATGTGCTCTGTAATATATGAGTTCCAAACAATGAGACATTGTCCTATATCCAGCAGACATTTGAGTGAAAACTGTTTTATTATTTGAACCTACAATCAAACTTCACTTTGTATATGAAGAGAAAGTATCTCTTACATAGTATTAATAGACTCTTTTCTTCAGCAGTGCAAATACTGTATAAATTAAGGGAAAGTGGTACTTCATTTTGTTCCAAACTTTGCCAAGAGTTCAATGTTTTGGAAAAGCATGCTACCGAGAACAAGGCCATACCTGTGGATTCTGGAATCTGCAGTACAATACAACTGTGTTATTTGTACCTGTTTCAATTAAAGATCCAACCTCTTCCTTTTATCTTCTATTGCATCATACCTAAGTGTTCACACATCAAAATGTGTAATATTTTATTATAAATTATATTCTTTGCATTTCTCCTTTATATTACAGTTAAAGCATTACATTGATTATATTGATTTTTTTTAATTAGGTGTGTAAATTAGCAGTCAACAAGCTTTTTCAGTAAAAGGCCATGTAGGAAACATTGTAGGCTTTGTGTACCAAACGGTCTCTGTCACAGCTACTCAGCTCTACTGTTGTAGTGAGAAAGCAGCCATAGACAATATGTCAGTGGTGGATGTGGCTGTGTTCCAATATTATTTGATTGATGGATACTGAAATTTGCATTTAATATAATTTTCATGTCACTAGATATGATTCTTTGATTTTTAAACTATTTAAGAATGTAAAATCAGTCTTAGCTCTGGGGCAGGACAAAAATGGTCAGTGGGCCACCTTTGCTTGGCAGACGATAGTTTACCAATCTGTGTTCTAGTGTATCAAGCACTTACACATTGAAATATATATTGTTATCAATTACATTTTTAATTTCTTTTTTATATTATAACTAAAGCACGTGTCGATTTTTTGCAATGAATGTGTGTAAATACTGTAAACAAAACTTTTTGTAAAACTACTTGGTAAAAAAATTTAATGTAACACAGCAATTTTTGAGTGCAGATCTTACTTGGGATGATGAAATATATGCAGTAGAGTGTGGCTTCCCCAATAGCTGGCTCTGAAAGTGAAAAGAGAAAGCTGTATTTATGGTTTAACTTGTCCAACAACAGGCATTAATCCTGACTGGATAAAATTTGTTGAGTTTTTATAAAACTTAAAAGTTCCTGACTTTGATAAGGAAAAGCAATCCTGGCTAATCTCTGATGCAGGGCTGTTAGGTGATGTCCATGCTTTAACGCTTCTGAGCTTTCAGAAACGTGTATCTTTTCCAGGCGTGGGACATGTTCCATATCCAACAGAGCTAAGCTGAACTATCAGAGTTGTTTGTTTTTTTCCTTTCAGTAGAATATACTGTCTATGAATTTAATTTGATTATCATCAAGGTGAGCATTACAAAGTGTTTGTTTCACATAAAGGGCCACTGTGACTGAGTGCATTAAGTGACATCCGATATCACAGATTTCTAAGTCTTTGGGATTCTCCTCTTCCCCTATGATGACTGTCCAATGAGTGGGTAAGGAAGATGAGGGAAAATTGGAATCATTCTGAACTCTAAATAAATGTCCTTTATTCCACCTACTGGGTGAACTTTGCAATCATATAACTCCTGATCTGGTTTCTCTACTTGGTCAGGCCTAAAGGTCTCCTGGTTGTCTTCAGATCTCTTTGTCTTTCCCTAGTGCCACAAATATCTATAGTCTCTGTTGACTCTTCCACTTGGCTTTGTGGATGGACAGAACCTCTCCAGCCTCTGCTTGAAGACACTTCTTCCTTTACCTGCTGCCCCAGAGCAGATGTATTGGCTTTTAACGCAGCTGACTTCAGGATCTTTCTCAAGGGCCATGGGTACATCCAGGCTCTGTCCATGCCATGTGGAATATCACAGTGCTGGGAAATCCACTGTACTTTGATATACCTTGAAATGTGCTATCTTTCCAGAGCCTTAAAATAAGTTCTTTGTTTCTCTTCTATTTGTTTCTAAAGTCCCTTGGCCCCACTGTCAGCTCTAGAAGAAGTGGCCCTCTTTTACACTTGTCCTGTGTCATAAACCCATCTTCATCATCTTCATCACAGAGCTGCAAGCCTCATAGATCTGAATGTCATAGTCAGAAAAAGTATCTTCTCTACTATGGGAAGATACTTGGAGCTAAGCAATCACAGCTCATATGGAAGCTAAGGGAATTTAGCAAACCCTCTCTCTATACAAAGCTTTGCTTTCAAGCCCATTACCTTGTACCATTCTCTCTAACCCAGAATGATGAGTCTGAAAAAAGGAACAAGATTTAAAGAAAGGAAATTAAAGGTTTAACATTTGCTATATACTAGCCAAATTACAAGTATAGTTGAAATTATTTTCCTCCAACGTGACTAAGAGCTGAAATATGAATCAGTTTTACTAGTAAAGGTATCAACATAAGTTTATGTGTCACCTATAATTTGAGGTATACACCCACACATAATAGGATTGCCCCAGTTCACCCATCAACTGTCATAAATGTCAAAGATTATTCTCAGGTTATGTCAGTACAAACTCACAGATCCCTATCATATGTTCCAGGTTCTTGGATTTTCTGCCCTTTCTCCCTATGATGTCAAAATCCCACATCATGATTATTTATATTTTTGTTTTCATTTTCTTAGGATCTGGGGAAAACTGACTGAGTACACCCTTCCCTCTTCTAGCTTAGCTCTTTTAGCAAACCCCATACCGCTCCATTTCTAAGGGTTTCATGTACGTGCAGAGTTCTCACCTGGCTTGTGAATGGGATCAGCCTCCTCTCCTCCATTCCAGTGGAGAGTGAGTGAGTGAGTGTGTGTGTGTGTGTGTGTGTGTGTGTGTAGGGGGCAGGTGAGGGACAGAGTTGAGTCAGAGGTAGAGACTACGGGAATTCAAGTAGGCTTAAATACACAATTACTATTCTCTTCAATTAGAAATATTATAAGTGCTTTTCATAAAACTCTGTGACAGCATATTTACAGGTTAATAATCTATTAGGAAAAAAGGAGCAGGGAGTTTGCTGTTACATTTTATAGTAAGACTTTTGGGTTATCTTAATCTTTCTTTCTTGTTTTTCTTTAGCTCAACAGAATTCACCAAAAATCCATGAAGGCTGGTGGGCATACAAGGAGGTGGTCCAGGGAAGCTTTGTTCCAGGTAAAACACATTTATTTTCATTTTATTTTTAAGGAAAGAATTTGAATGAAATATGGTATTATTTCTAGAATTTTACATTCGCTACATGGCATGGAATGTATTGCAAAAGGCAGTATTGTCTGACTTATGTGTTGGAAAAATACTCCATCAAGAGAAAGTGTAAGTGAGTGGCAATTTAACCAAGACCATATTTTTCCATTTGAGCCCGAATCCCAAGGTTCTGCCACCTACAGGTGGCTCTGTCAAGGAGAGGGTGATGAAAGATTGAGGGTTGAAACTCTGTCTACTGGAATTTGGTTAAGTGAGGAAAAGCCCCCCCCCCTTTTTTTTAACATTAATGACACAGGAAGTCTGGAAAGGCTGACCATGACAATGAGGCTTGCTGGGATGCATGCTGTCACTGATGTCAGTCACTTCAGTAGCATCTGTGGTCAGGACTTAGCAGATTGGGCCAAGCATCAGCTAAAAATAACAGGCAAAGTGGGTGATGTCAGCATGGAGGGAAAGAAGCCAAGACAGGTTGGAGCCAGAAACATACCATGCCTTTAGTTTAGAAGCAAGGTAGAAAGTCCTTGCTTTTTTCCACAATTCTTATCCTAATTGTGGTCCTCATCCTGCTGCTGCATCAAGACTTTAGTGGAGAGAAAAGCAAGGGAAAGAGCAAGAATGTTAAAGAGAAGGATGCAAGGGGAGGCAGGTGAGATATTTCAAAGTATTTTAAATGCTTAGATGTGAGAAGGTCAGACATTAAACTCTCAAGTTGAGCCAATGTGAGGTTCTCACTCAGACACTGAGAATAGAGAACCCCAAGTGTCGTAATTGGTGGCAAGGGGAGGAGCAGTGGCCCCAGATAACTTGTTTCATTCTTAGCTGTGAGTTCTCCTTCTCCTGTTGTCTAGTGAAGTCCATTGCATCAGCTGTGCAGAGCTAAGCAAGTTAATAAACCCCTCGGAGCTTCACTTTTCTCATTTGTACTGTGGGACAATAATACATACTCTAGGAGCTTTCCAACAGGAGAAAAGCAGGCACAGTGACAGAGAGTGGGTAACCCAGGATAAAGCCAACTGACTGCCAAATAGCTGCATAAACTGATATTATTAACTTGCTAAATTTACTGTGGTACATTTATTCCTTGCCTTAGTGGGATAGAAACAGGAATTGTCAGGTTTCTAATAATCTTATAACAACTTAATTGACACAAGCTAAGCTCATATGGCGTACATAGATACATGAAATTTTATATTTACAATTGTGACTTGCCCTTTCCAGTGGATAGAATGCATGTATGTTTTTTTCTGAGGGATCCACTTCTCATATTCAAGCTATCCAGAAATTACATTTATAATTGTATTCTTATACTTCATGATTATGAAATTAGAGCAACAAAGGGCATTTTTCCAGGTTATAAGTCTCTCTAAACTAGTAATTTCCTCTGTCATGACTAAAATGCTCATGGATAATACTGGATCGGCACTGCAGAATTTTGTTTCTCTGCCCCACATTTTTTTTAATGTTTTCTCCTCTGTCAATACATTGTTTACATGTGTTTAGGCCTTGTTTTGAGTTTATTACTGCTTCTAATAACCAGAGGAAAGAAGGTTTATCTTTCTTTGATGTTGATTTAAAAGTCGGACATTCCCTTATTTCCAGTTTTAAATGAGATAATATGTATAAAATCTGCTAGATGGGAAGCAGTAGGTATGGAGTTCTAAGCATAGACTCTGAAGTCAAAGAACTTTGGAGTCGAGTCTGGCTGCTATGGATATTCCTACTTGTGGGACTGTCAGCAAGGTGCCTACATACTCTTAGCCTCCCGGGGTCTTCATCTGTTGAAATAGAGATAAGGACCAAATCAGCGTCATGAGGTTTTGTGAGGATTAAATTACACGAGGAAGGTGAAGTACGATGGTAACATCTGGTGCCTGATGTGAGTCAGTACATGTCAGTTGTCCTTGGTATAAGCATTATTCTTTTATCAGTAACACCATAACTGGATAGTTGATATTTTCCTGCTTTAGCAAAGGCAAACAACTAAAATTTGGAAAATGTATTGATGCAAGTGAGAGTCTCTCATGATGCCTAGAACATGGAAGGTACTTAGTAAATGTTCCTTGAATTTGTAAGCTCAGTGGGTCTCTACACTGGCCAACCGAGAGGTAATTTTATCATCCTCTGGATTTAACAGTTCCGAAGACCTTTGGCTTCCTGCTAAAAAAGGTGGGGTATCTGATTATTTTACTTTCTAAGCTTTTGGGAACTCCAACGCTGTTAAAAAAAAAGACAGGAGTCATGAGAATTTTTGAGTTAAGTAATTGGACCTGAGACTCTAACGTCTGACAGACTCCAGGTGACCTACCGTATCTGAGCTTATGCTTAGGGCAAACAATGGACGCTTTATCTCTTACATTACTATGTATGAGGTTAAGAGTGTTCTTTACTTTGCCACTGGGATTTTTTTTCAAGTCATGGATGTGTAAAAGAGAAAACTTTGTATTGTTCCTTAAGTTCTTTACAAGAATGTCTAGAAATAATTGTCAGTTGGCATAAGTTGTGAATCTGTGACTTCAACAAAGCTCATGATGGGAAGAAACATATCAGTTCTGTAGCAATAGCAATTCAATAGCATTTATAGTTAATAGCATTTATAGAGTAGCCACCTCATGATGAATACAATGTATGGGGCAGTTATTAAAGAGATAATGATATATAGTTCTTATTCAAGAGTGAACCCACAGTCTAAAGAAGAAGGTAAGACATAAACTTGTGACTCAGTAGAGCAAAGGCTTTAGCAGGGTTCATAGAACATGTAAGGGAGGCCATAAATGTGAGGATTCTGCCTGCCTGGTGTTTAATAGCCTTTGTTGTTTATGTGTTCAAACCCATATCCAACCCCACCCATAACCACAGTCCTCCTTGAAGGCAGAACCCAATTTTGTGTGAATGTTCACCCTCCACACAGCCCCAGAAAGCAACTCTTGGGTAATATCTACACCAGTCATGGTGATTTCAGCCTCTTTCTTGACACTGATTGATTTAGACATCATAATGGCTAATTTTATGTCAACATGGCTAGTCCACAGTATCCAGAAATTTGCTCAAACATTATTCTAGATTTTCTGTGAAGATAGTTTCTAGATGAGATTAACATTTACATCTGTAGACTTTGAGTGAAGCAGAGAATCCTCAATAATATAGGTAGGCCTTAAGAGAAAAAGACTGAGCTCTCCCAAAGAAGAGAAAATTGTGCTTCCAGAGGCCTTTGGCCTTGAGCTGCTACATCAAAACTTCCTTGCATCTCCAGTGTGCCAGCCTACCCTGCAAATTCCAAATTTGTCAGTCTCCACAATCACATGAACCAATTCCTTAAAATAAATTTTTGTTTCTGCACATACACACACACAGACACACATGCACGCACACACACACACACACACACACACACACACACACACTATAGGTTCTGTTTCTCTGGAAAACCCTACTAAAACACTAATACAGACATGAAAATATGATTACCAGTTCTATCCATGGCTTGTGAAGGAAAGTCTGCCAAACAAATTAGGAACAAAAACCACATCGAAGATGGCAGAAAGTTAGAAAGAACCCACATCTTTTGTGGTCTAGTTGAGCATTGAATTAACTATGGAACTATCTTGGCATTGATTTTCTTAAGTGAGAAAACAAACCTCTTATTGTTGGAACCACTTTGAATCAGGCTTTCTGCCACTTGCAGCCCGATGCATTCTTCCAGATTCAGGTTTCTCAGTACAGGCAGAAGGGAAGGAAGTTGGAACTGGATCTTGACAATGTTGAAGATTACTCTAAGTGGAGGAGGAGAAGATGGGGAATATCAAAGTAAACAGCACTGGCATAAAAAGTTGACAGTGCACTGTGGGGATGCTGGGTGCTTCTGAGTGTCTGAAGGGCAGGGTACACAGTGGAGCCTATTGAGTGAGAAGGCCAGCAAGGTCGTCAGCGGCCAGGCCATGCAACTCTTTGTGTGTCATGTCCAAGAGCCTAGACACAATCTTTTTAAAAATAGAGGAATTAGAAGGCATTTCTGAGCTCTGGAAAAACACAATGAAATGTGTATTTTAAAAAGCCAGCTATGTATACAATAATGAAGACACTGTATTTCATTGACGATATCAGAGGCAGAAGGATCCAAGAGGTGTTCTCTTTTTCCTTTTTCTTTCTTTTTTATCATCCAGGCAACAGATGGTAAGCACCTATACTAAGACTGTGAAAACCAAACAAAAAAAATTGGGTTAATCATGGGGTTTGTTTAGTACCATTTAAAGTATATATCTCTTTCACACATGTATATAACACATTTATAATTTAGCATAAATATATATATACACATTTAACACATTTCAGAAAAATTTGTGCCAAATACTATCTATTCACATTCCATTTTTCCAAAACAGTAGGGAAATTGGGCATCCTCTTAAGAGGAGGCACTGTGCTAGGAGCTGGGATTCCGAAAAGAGATGTCTTTGAACTTCTTGGAACTTCCAGCCTAGTGGGAGAGACAGTTGCTAAACGTAATAAGCAGCCTCTCACCCCAGCACCTGCTTCACATGGTGGTGTTTGAATGGGGTATATCTTTCTCCCTTTTCAGACTAGGACATCAGAATGGGGCTTGCTTCCATTTTAAAGCTTTAAATCATGACACTTGGGGTATATATTTTTCCAGCTTCATAAAACCCTAGAGCAAGTGAAAAACTTCTTTCATTTCACCACCTCCAAAGAATCACTCCAGGCTGCTCTTGAGCTCACTAGTCCAGCAAGCTCTCTCTGGATGCCTGCTTTCAGCATGGCCAGACTTGGTCCTTGGTGGGTAAAGAAACAAAGGAGGTTCTACTGTGGCCTCAGGAAGCTGAGGATAGTGGGAGAAAGGTGGGGAAATGTCTGTCACTTTACAGTGTCTTCCAGATTGTGTGGAGGGTGATAGGGGGCTACCTAGTGTAATAGAATACAGAAGGCTCCCCAGTGGAGGCAGTGCCTAAACTGAGTCCCCAAGGGCAACATGTGTGATTCTGCTAGAAGCAGAGGGGAGGATGCGATGTTTCTGAAAGGAGAGCACGTTGGGCAGAGGCCTGGAGGCTGGGAAGAGAGACACTCACTGGAGCAAGAAGAGCTCAGGGGAGTTAGGGCTGTGGAAGGCAGTAAGGGCTTGATCATGGAGGGCCATACCAAGCTGAGAATTTGGATTTACCCTAAAGGCATTAGGGCACCAAGGGAAGGATTGCAACTAGAGAAGAATTCAGGATGAGGGATGAAGGAGATGTGATAAAGATAGGTGCAGTGGGGACTGTGGGGAAGATCCAGCTTCTAGGGACAGGAACTTTGTCTCCTTTCACCCCCAAATCCTCCAGGTCATAGCACAAACCTTGCATACATCAGTGTTTGCTAAATCAGCTTGGATCAGAACAGAGGAATTGTTGCTCCTTGAAGCAAGGTGTATATCATTATCACTGCCATCACCACCACCATCATCATCATCACCATCATCACTATTATCATCGCCATCATCACCATCATGATAACCATCACTATCATCATCAGCACCACCATCGTCGTTATCATCACTGTCATCATCATCATCATCTTCATCATCAAAATAAGCATATCACTACGAACTGCAGTACATCCTATAAAGAATTTTGAGAAGTCCAGCAAGAATTGTCTCGAGATCAGGGAAGACCTCCCTGCAGAAGCTGAGACTGGAAGATTAGGCTGGACAGCACCAGTGAAGAGTGGACTTAGACACATGTTCCAAGCAGAGGAGTGAGCTGGAGCAAAGTCTCAGAGACATGCATGGGTGTGATGTGCATAAGAAGCAGAACAAAATCCACTGGGATCGGAGTATAGAGTGACAGAGGCAAAGTGGTTTGAGAGTGGAGGTGGTCAAGAGCCAGATCACACTGAGTGTGAGCCACCTTTAAAGTGTCTGTGTAGAGATTGTAGGAATAATGGGAGGACAGTAAATAGTTAGAAGGAATTTACTCTTCCATGGAGATCTGGCAAGCACCAACAGGTCATGAAACTGAGTTTTTAACTAAATGATTAATAGAAGAACTCG
Organism: Eidolon dupreanum; assembly: GCA_028627145.1. Classification (NCBI taxonomy): domain Eukaryota; kingdom Metazoa; phylum Chordata; class Mammalia; order Chiroptera; family Pteropodidae; genus Eidolon; species Eidolon dupreanum. The sequence continues at coordinate 88,338,365 of CM053506.1, forward strand.
TAGCCTCATTTCTGATCAGGACAGTATTAGGAAGCTGCTTTGGCTACCTGCATCATCTTCTGATGTGTTCTGCAAAATCAAGTAGAAATGGTTCACCCAGGCCAATCAATTCTCCCAACATGCAATTTCTACCCCTTCATTGTTGGGTAGTTTTAAAACCTTAAGATTGTTAGAAGATGAGGATAATTATCCCTATTGGCAACTACCTGTGGTTTAGCACTGATGCCTAATTACCTCTGTTTTTCAAAATGGCTAATTTTCTTTGCTTAAGAAAGGCTCATATTAGACACTGGTGAGAAACATGAGCTCTCTTTTCTCCCAGCAGTCCTTCTAGGAAGCAGAGCAGGCTGGGTGGTGGGAGGGTGCTCGCCATCTTGGATGGCCTGCCTGGGTCATTCATTTCTTTCATTCCTCCACATAGCAAATAGTGCCCCTTAGTTAGAAAACTAAACAGTTTTCTGTTGCTCGTCACAAAAGACCACACATTTAACAGCTTAAATCGACACATATTTATTGTCTCACAGTGTCAGGGAGTCTAGACATGGCTTAGCTGGGTCCTCTGCTGGGGGTCTCACAGTGCTGCAAGTCTATCTATACTCTCAGTCCAGCTACACTCTCACCTGAGGCCAAGCTCTTGCAGGTCCTTGACAGAATTCAAGTCTTTGTGGTTATAAGATAAGGCCCTAGGCTCCTATAGGTTGTCTCTTCTCCACAGGCTGTTCACAACATGGATGATTGTTTCTTACGGGCCCATGAGGAAGTGCCTGCTTTCCTTCCCTTCCTGGACGGCCCTGACTCTCTTTTAAAAGTTAGACTGACTCACAGTAATCTCCCTTTTGATCGACTCAAAGTCGACTACTGAGGACCTCATTCATATCTTCAAAAATCCCTTCATCTTTGACTTAAAATCTAACCTGATTGCAGGAGTGTTTCCATCATATACACAAGCCCCACTCATACTGGAGATGAGGGAATTATACAGCCTGTGTATGTCAGGAGGTGGGACTCTTGGGGGCTATCTTGGAATGGTCAACCACAGTGACCTTCATTCATTTATATAGTAAACTATGCCCCTCATGCCTTCATATAGCAGAAAACCTTAAAGGGCTGCTAAAATGCTTGATTCAGATCGACCACAGTGTGGCGTTTTAAGATGGAGTAGACGTTATTCTGTCCTAATGTCTTCAAATTGAGCAGGAGAAAATATTCTTTGGGTTTGGATATTGCTTTTGTTGCCTTTACTTGAAGAATATAGTCAGAAGGAAACAAACGCTATCTACCCCCACCCCACCTCGGTTTTCTCAGCCAATGTTCCTAGATTTATAACAAAAAGTAAGGGGTGCGGGAGAGGTCGGGATTTTATACATGACTCCCAACTAGTTTGGGCAACTAGTTTGTTCAAGGGAATAACCCTATGTTATTGGAGAGAGTCAATCCTTACTGTGTAGGTTCTTTTTCTTGCGGTTGATTGGTTGAATTTCCTTGAGCAGGGTGTCGGCGGGTAAGCGCATCAGTCCTCTGTCCCTGGATTTTGCTTTTGTCATTAACATTCTTCCTCCTTTGGGTCATGGAAGCAACAAGGAATTTTGGAAAGTGCTCACTGGTTTGGCTGTTCCATGAAATCTTAGGCAAGTCACTTATTATCTTAGGGTCTTGATTTAATCAGTTATAAAATCAGGATACTGAGCTACATGGTTTTCAAAGACCCATTCTGGCTCCAGTATTCTCTGAGAGTTTGCTAACATGATATAAGATTGATTGGGGAGATATACTTAGCAGTATTAAGAAATAGAATGTTGATTTTATTCATAAGATAATTTTATTTATCTTCTCAGTATCAGGATTTGGAGACAGTAATGTGTGTCTTGCCAGTTTTCTGTTCTTTCATCCCTAAGAGAAAGCAAATAGAACTTAATGGATATACTCTTCTCAGTATAGGAGGGTGATATTACACTGACTCACTCTCAATTATAAATATCTTAGTTATATTATTTCCCAGAAATTGGGATGTGTAGAGATTAAAATTTATTCTGAGACTAATAGGTGCCAGACACCCTGCTAAACACTGAGGACCCAAATAAGAACAAAGTAATACTCCTGGTCTTCAGGAAGTCATCGGTAAGTTTAGATCCAGACATGCAAATCAGGGGTTACAATTTAGCCTGGTAAGGGATGTGAGACAAAGGAGAAGGCAACTACTCTGCCTTTGGGATTAGAGAAGTTTTGCAGATAAAAACTTCTCTTGAGATAGGTCTTAAAAGACGTGTAAGAATCTTCCAGGTGGACAAGATGGAAAAGGGCATTTCTGGTGGATTAAACATAGTGGATTCTGGCCTACTACTAAATAATAGATTGTAAACTTCTTGTCAAGCAGTAAGCACTCATATTAATCATCTCATCTATGACACTCCCATTATTAGTATACTTTAAAGCTGTGTAGTGCAGCATGCACTGGACTCAAACGATCATGCTTTTGT
>CM053506.1:88341341-88450778 GCA_028627145.1 Eidolon dupreanum
TGTTAAAAGTTTATTAAAATACAGATTTTTTTTAAAAGAATAATTGTGGGTAAAGGAGATAGTGCTGAGAGTTTCAATAGACCCTATATTAAATTTAGAACTTGTTAAAAATCTCAGTTTTTTTTTTTCATTCTGTTTTTTTTTTTTTTGCAGTATCATTTATGGTAAATTTTTTGAATTTTAAATGTATAATTCCATGAGTTTTGATGAATGTATACAGTCCTATAACTAACACTGCAATCATATATAACATTTTCATCATCCTAAGAAATTTCCTTATGGCCTTTATGATTAATTGATCAATTTGTCCTACCCTTTGATCCCTGGCAACTACTGGTCTACTTTCTATCAATGTAATTTTACATTTCCTAGAGGTTTATATCAGTGGAACTATGGACTACTATAAGTACATAGTTTTATTGTGCATGATTTCTGTCCTCTAGCAAGATGTTTTTAAGGTGCATCCATGTTGTTGACTGTATCAGAGTTCATTATGTTGCTGACTAGTGATTTGTTCTGTATGTATACCACATGCACTTACTGATGGACATTTGAGCTGTTTCCTGATTTTGGCTATTTGCAATAAAACTGCTATGAACATTTAGGTGCAAGTTCATGGGTGAACATATGTTTTGATTTATTTTGATAAGAGAAGGATTACTGAGTCATTTGGTAAGTGTATTTTATTTTACCAGAAGTTGCTAAACTGTTTTCTAAAATGGCTGTACCATTTTACATTCCACCCTCAGTGTATGAGAGTGCCAGCATCTCTGCCTCCTCATCAGTTCTTTTCATTTTATATTTTCTTTTTTTTCTTTTTAAAATTTTTTACTTCATCGATTTCTTCTCCAACATTTATTATTTCCTTCTCTTTAGGTTCAATATGCTTTCCTCTTTCTAGTTTTTTTTTTTTTAATGGAAGCTAGAAACCTTGCTTGTTTTCTTCATTAATATAAGCATTTAAAGTTACAAATTTTTCTCTAGGTCTACCTTAGTGGCATCCCACTAATTTCAATATGTTGTGACTTAATTTTCATTCAGTTCAACTGATTTTTTTATTTCTCTGTGACTTTTTTTGACCCATTGGTTGTTTGTAAGTATGCTGTTTAATTTCCAAATATTTTGGGATTTTTCCAGGTACATTTCCACTATTTTTTGTAGTTCATTTCTGTTGCGATCAGAAATACAACTTGTATATTTTCAAACTTTTTAAAATTTTTATGACTTGTTTTATGTGTCAGAATATGGTTGACTTGGAAAATGTTCCATGTGCACTTGAAAATAATATGTATTCTGCTATCGTTTGGTAGAGTGTTTTATAAATGTCATTTTGATTCTATTTTGTTGAAAGTGTTGTTCCAGATTTCCATATATTAACCGATTTTGTCATTAATTGCTATATCAATTGTTACATCAATTATTGAAAAAAGAGTGTTGAAATCTCCCATTATATATGTGGATTTGTGTATTCTTTCCTTTCTATCAGTTTTCACTTCGTGCATTTTGAAACTCTGTTAATAGTAAATGAGAACTTTACAACAGTATACATCCATTTCCCTTCTCCTGACTTTGTACTATTGATGTCATACATTTTATTCCTACATATGTTATAAACCCTATTATACATTGTTATTTTTGCTTTAAACAGTCAGTTATCTTTTAAAGAGACTAAAAATGAGAAAAAATATCTTTCATATTTGTTCACCTATTTAACTTTTCTGGTGATGTTTATTTCTTTGTGTAGGTTCACATTTTCATCTGCTGTCATTTTCCCTCTGATCGAAGACCCTCTTTTGATATTTCTTTTAGTGCAGATCTCCTGGCAATGAATATTTCCATATTTTGTTTTTCTGAAAAATACTTTATTTAACATTTACTTATAAAACCTATTCCACTGGGTAACAAATTCTAGTTTTTGGGTCTATTTGTTTACATTTTCCTTTTAGTATTTTATATTGCTCCACTGAAGTTTGTCTTGCATAGTTTTAAATAAATTCACTATCATCCTTATCTTTGTTTCTTTATAATGTGTTTTCCCCCTCTGGCCACTTTTAATATTTTTCTCTTTATCACTGGTTGTCATCATATAGTTATAAAACTTCTTATCATGGTTTCCTTATGTTCAACTGCTCATGGTTCATTGAGCGTCTTGGATTTGTAGGTCTTCATAAAATTTGAAAAGTTATTGGCCGTTATTTGTTCATAATTTTTACCACCGCCCTTCATCCACCACGACTCCTTCTGAGATTCTAGTTACATGTATTTTAGACCTCTTGATATTATTTCACGAGTCTTTTGAGGTTGTGTTCAATTTAAAAATTTTTTTTTGCCTCTGTGCTTTATGTTTCATAGTTTCTACTGCAATTTCTTCAAGTTTATGGATCTTTTCTTCCACAGTGTTTAATCTTCTATTAATCTCATAAAGCATGTTTTTCATTTCAAATGTTTAATTTCCCATCTCTGGATGATCGCTTTGTGTATTTACTGAAGCTTCCCTTCTCATGATGCTCATGTTTTTCTCTACTCCCTTGAACATATGGCAAATAATTATAATAGTTGCTTTAATGTTTTTTTCTGCAAATTCTATGTTTATATATTCCTGCATCTGTTCTCCAAGGTATAGGTTGTCTTTTCCCGCTTCTTTGTGTGACTTGCCATTTTGAATTGATGGCAGATACTGCAATTTTTACATTTCTGGTGACTGGATTTTGCTATATTCTCTTTCTAGCAGTGGATTTTGTTCAAGCATGCATTTAAGTTACTCGGAATTGTTTGGTTCTTTTGAAGCCTTGCCAGAGAGGTGTTCATTCTATGGGTAATTTAGCTCTACTACTAAGATTTTACTCTTTTGTGGATTCTACCTGATGCTCTGTGTATCAAATGCTTCTGTATTTCCACTTTGGATTTTAGGAATACGACTATGCCCAGCCCTGTGTGAACTTCAGAAATTATTGTGACTGCTTCTTTCCAGTGTTTTTCCCTGCCCATGGGAAAATCTTAAAAAACATTTTAAGATTAATACTCAGCCAAGGACTCAAAGGACCCCTTTGCACATCTCCGTAGATCCCACTTCTCAATAAACTGCAACATGATTTCTAGCCGTGCTGGCACTCCAGACTCTGAAATCTGTCTCCTCAACTCCATGAGACCACCCGTTTCTGTTTGGGTCCTCCCATCCCCCGTTCTTTGCCCTAGAGATGTTTTTTAGGTGGGGATTTGGAGCACTCATGACTGATATTGTTTGTCTTCTTTCAGGGAATCACTGTCCTGCACAGCTTGTTGTCCAGTGTCTGAAATCCATTTTTTAATGTATTGATTCCAGTTTTCTTATTGTTTAAGGCAGGAAGGTAATCTGGTCCCTGCCATTCCATCATGGCCAGAAATGAAAGTTTTCATCCATTCACTATTTTGATATTTACATTCAACATTTGTAGAACACAGAGAAGACTTTAAAGGCAAATCAAGAAGCAAATTACTATGACAGAAGAGGACCTGAGGGCCTAAGTACCTCTAATAAAAAAGACATCATTAGTGCAAAACAAAAATGAGTGCTCATAAATAGACCAGATACCTGACGTTAACTTGTATTTAGAGTCTCATGGTTATAAATGAGCAATGAAAGCTACACTTTCTCTCTAATAGTGATGGTAGGTTTTTCTAAGCTATTGGTTTTAAAGGTCACTTGAGAATAACTCAAAACCGGTGGTGGGGAGGTGGGGGTGGGTTGAAACTTAATGCTATAAGGAGCCTTTGTTGTTTTAAAATTATATTATTTCTGAAAGCCAGCCATCCACACTCTGCTTACACATGTTCTGTGTCTAGTCAGTACCATCTCTGGGAAGACATTCTAACATAGGAGTACTTGATTATTTAGAATCTTCTCTGTACCATTCAGCCAAATTTTCCTGTTTTGTTATCTTCCTCCTATTTATCTGTTCTGTCTTACTTGACGACTAATATTGTGGGTCTTCTTTAAGTCTTTTTTATCTGGATTAAAATCCTCTGGTTTTTATAGAGAGCATGGCTTTCAGACCCTTTCACCGTACTAGTCATTATTCTTTGGACAAACTCTAATGTGTTACTTTTACACTTACCATGTGATTGCCAGAAATAAATACTCTAATTTAAATATAGAGTGAATGGGTCAATTGTTTCCCATGGCAAGGGAACTAGACTTTTATTAATGCAGCTTAAACGGGTATTAACTTTTTTCAAATGTGAAGAGATTTAATTTCTAGGTCTGTCTGAAACTACAGGTAACTTGGAACACATTTATTTCCTGCCCCTTTGATGTATGGGTGTCAGAGGTGATCACAGGAAGCCATGGTTCATCCATCTGTCTGAGCGTTAGTTGGAGATTCATGCTAGTTTCAGACTAAAAAAAAAAATCAATGTAACTTTCATTCCTCGAATTAAAGTGAGTGCCTACTGTTTAAGATGATCACTTCTCCCCTGAAATTTTTTAACATCTGCCAGCTGATCAAAGGGGCTATGAGGAATGGAAGTATTTTTAAAATCCCTGTCAACAGTGAAGAACGAAGTCAATCTAATATTTAGGGGAGAAAGTTGTTCCTCCTGAGTTTCAATGCCGTAATAAGGATCCTTACAGACAGAGGAAGTGTTCTAATATGTATGTTTCTTCTCGGAATTATTTCAGAGGCATGAAAGTAAAGATTTCTCTAGATTCTTAGGCATTGAGCTGGAAGGATGGGGGTGATTAAGCCATGTTTCACACATCAAATTGATTACTGAAGAGTAAATAATCATAAAATGGAAGAGTTGGGACCTATTTTAGAAATCATTTAATTGAACTCATTTTACTGGTAAAGAAAGTAAGTCAAGACAAGGAAAATTATTTCCACATGACCACATAGTTTGTGGTATACAGGCCTTCTGACCCTCCCCCTGGCCAAAATTTCTATAGTATTTCGAATGTTTCTTAAAAGAGACTGTCTCTTTAAAATTAATTCTATACAGGGCTCAGAGGAACACTATGGGCTTAATTGTAATCACATTAGTATGATTAAGACAGAAAGAAAAGGATAAACAAAAATTTTGTGAGAGAAATGTTTCAAAGAGTATAGGATGGGAAAAAAGTCAGAGGGGCTGGTATTAATGATCCCTTAGGTACGTGTTGCTTGTTTCAGTTTTCAGAATGCTTGCAAAATATGTTGTCATATTTGCTCTTTGAGATAAGTCATCAGACAGGACAGATCTGATTTCTTTCCTTTATGAGGACCCAAAGGCTCAAAATGGATAAGTGACTTGAACAAGGTAACTCAGCTGTAAATGGCATAGTCATGATCAAAATCTAGATTATTAAACCTTGTTCAGGATTGTTTTCACTGCACAACTCTCTCCACACAATGATTAATTATGATCCATCCTTTTAATTATAAATTTACCTGCTCTTGCAATACTGTTGCCCTTTACCAGATCAATTAACGGCCACCGAGTTTCTATTCACATCTTGATTGATTTTTAATTCGGTCTAGCCTTGTGCATTCTGATTCAATGAAAGCACCATACAGTTCCATGGTATTGAAGAATCAGGCTCATTTCGGTGCTGCCACTCACTAGCTGTGTGATTTTGGCAACAAATTAGTAGCCTCTCCAAGCTTCTGTGAGCTCAATCATGAAATGGGTATAGTACAGTTACCTACTTCATAATGTTTGTATGAGGATAAAATTACTGATGAGGATGTGTCTAGTGGTACCTGGTGACTTCTCTTTCTTTGGTAAGCTTTCTGTATTCCCACTTGCTCTCTCCAAACTTCAGTTCTGTTTATCTCACTCAGCACTGCAGTATATGTGCATTACTTCTTTACGAGTTTTCTTATACTTGTCTAAATTATTTAAAAATGCTTTTTAAGCACAGTACATTGTTCCCTCCATCCATTCAATAACTATTTATTGAGTGCCTTCTGTATACCAGGCACTTGGATACAATAGGTACAAGTGGATAGAATATAGACCTAGATAAGTGTGGCCCTTCACCTTGTGCTTACATTCCACAGAAATGACAGAGATTAAAGAAGTAATAAACAAATGAAGTATAGTTTGTGAAAAAGTACCATGTAAGGAAATAAACAGAGTGTCGAGCCGAGGATAATGGTGGATGGGCAAGGTGAGAGGGCCTGGCATAGCATAGAAATCAAGCTTAAAGTATGATAACTTTTTCATTATTTTTCGGAAAGATAAAAGAGTTCTAGACTGAGGGAAGAGAATGACTAAAGGCATAAGGGTTTGAAAAATCATGAGTTATAGGGAAAATACAAGACTATCAGTGTGGCTAGAACAATCTTCATGGAAGGGCATATGGGGAGGCGAGTCTGGACTACTGTCATCAAAGGCCAGATCACAGAGGGCAAGTAAGTCCTTAGGCAGAAAGTAAGAGTAAAATATTAAAATCATTATTCTTGAGGTTTTCTGTTTATTACTTTTTTTTGAGAAAACATGTTGGCTCTCTAATTATTGCCTATCACCTTTACCTTCTTATATGCAAATCTAGACATGAAATGTCTATGATGAAGTCCATCTAGTGTAAAGTAGATTTTGAAATAGCATCTCCTGGTTCTAAATCCAGAGATCACTCAGTGATCTCTGCTTTGCTTGATCTCTGGAGTGTCTGTATTATTGACTGTATCTCCTTGAAACTCTTCTCTCTTAACTGCTAGAACAATGTCTCATGAATCTTCTCTTCCACTTCTCAGTGCTGACTGTATATGCTTTGATGTGGACCCTCTTCTCCATATATAATATCACTGGGTCATTTAATTCATTTCTGTGGACTCGACTGCCAACTAAGGGATCCCAAATTTGTATAGCTGAGATTTTTCTTGAGTTCTTGACAGTTACATTTAGATACCACACTGATTTTTCAAAGTGACCTTATCTTTTCTTCAAAATCTGCCTCTCTTTCTTGGTTTACTACATCATCCATCTATATTGTTCTCCCTTCTTCCAGTTTTAATATAGACCTTAGCATGTCACTCTTCTGACTAAATTCTTCACTGGCTGCCTATTGCCTTCATGTGAGAAGAGACTGTTGCAGACAGACCTTTATGGTCTGTCCTTGCCTGTCTCAATAGCCTCACCTGCACCTCATATTCCAGGTCTATTCATGACTCTGAATGTATTGTGCTCTGACACACAACTATGACAGCAGTGTTAAATAACAGTTGCTCATGTTCATTATCAAATGCTAATTGTATTTCAGGCACTATGCCAAAGCATTTTAAATTCATTGTCTTATTCACACGTCAACCTATGAAATTGGTTCTTTTAGATGTCCCCATTCTTGAAAAAGGACGCTGAGGTTTGGAGGTTAAGTAATTCACCCAGGCTTGCAGTTAATAAGAGCCAGAGCCAGAATGCCTACTGTTAAGCATGATGCTATGTTGTTTCTCACATGCCTTTCACAGGCTATTCCCTGCCTGGAATTTCCTCTTCCCACCTGTTTATTTTGACCAGTTGACTACTATTTATCCTTTAAGATGCCTCAGGTGTCATCTCCTTCAAGAAGTCAAGTACTTCTCTGTGGCCCCATTGCTTCCCATACCCCCAGAGTCACATGATGTATTATCTGTTATCTCATTTTCTTCCACTAGACTGCCAGCCCATGTCACATTCATTTTTTTATACCCAGAACCTAGCAAAGCACCCAGGATAAAGTCAGAACTTTGTATGTATTTTTAGAATAAATAAGATTATGATCGAAGCTCTAATTCCCTCAGTTATTGACTATGGAACCTTGTGTAAGAAACTGAATCAGTCTCTCTGGATTTTTCTCATGTATGAAATTAAAAAATTGAATCATAACAGTTGTTCCCCAAGTGTAGTATCAGTATCAGCATCACCTGGGAACTTGTTGGAAATGCATGTTCTCAAGCTTTACCCCAGATCTGCTAAATGAGAATCTCTGGGGGTGGGGCCCCAAAACCTGTGCTTATAGCAAGCCCTCCAGGTGACTCTGAGGCATGGCAGTATTTAAGAAACACTAGACTAGGAATTGCAAAACTCTCCTGAAGGCTATATCCCACCCGAGGCCTGTTAGTCTGTTATATGGATTTACTACAATTTATTTTCCATTCTGATGTTGATGAGCATTTAAATTATTTCTAATTATTCATTATTACAAACAATGTACAGTGACCATTCCATATTTATTCTTGGGCACACATTTAGGTTTATACCAGGAATTTTATTTCTGCATTATAGGGTAAACATATCTCTAATTTTACTAGATACTTCTGTAGTGTTCTTCAAATTGGTTGTAACCATATATGGGGCATTAATCCATAGCCTTATCAACATTGTGTGTTATCAAGCTTTTGCATTTTCTCAGTGTAATTGGGCAGAACTGGCATCCCCTGGTTGTTTTCTTTGGGTTCATATGGGTATGAGCCACACGATGCAATTTTATTGCTTTCATACCTTTGTGTTTGCCATTTTATTTTGCCTAGACTGTGTTCCTGTTTCTCCACTTAAGAACATCTACTTTTCCTTCATGACCCAAATTAAAAATTCCTATAAAACTCCTGATGCTCACCTTCCTCCAATTGCATTTCACAGCTCTTTTTTTGTTCTACAGCACTTATATCCTAACTAGGGTTTATTTAAGTCCATTGTCCTTGAATAGTTATTGAGTGCCCCTTTGGTTCTCCAGAGTTATCTAGTTTGACCATAACTCAATGGTGGCCTTGATGTTAACTCCATAATGGCCTTCATTGCAGTTTATTGATACCCCATGTTTGCCCGTTTTTCAACCTTGCAAATCCGAGATCTCCTACACCTCTAATTTCTTCATTCAAAGTACTGGACTTCCTTCCAGTGGTTGTTCAATAAATATTTGTTTCAGCCAGCCACTTCTTTGCCATCCAGAAGGATGGTTTTCAATCACTCATGTTTTATTCTTTTTGAATGGACCTGACTTGGCCCAAACCAACCTTCTTGCCAGGGAGCAGTGTAAAGACCCCTTTCTCTGCAACAGACATATTCCATTTTCTTATTAGCACTCTGTCGAGAGGAAGGCACCATGAAGTCAATAACTAAAGTAGAAGAAGGGGACTGCTTTATGTTTTGACTTCAAGTTTTATTTAAGAGTTGAGTTTTATGAAATAATTAGAATAAGCCATTGTGTTTCCTGCATGTGAAAAGAGATACAAAGGCTTATGGATTAGAATTATTCTGGGAGCTATTAAGTAGACCCATGCAGAAAGGGAATTGCTCTTCAGAGAAGGTGACTTGCCAAGTGAAAATAATAATAATAAAGTGATATCGATAGCCTTTGGTTGCCATGGAAATACTAGTTCACCTACTCTGTTAGGTAATGTGGTTCATTTCACTATATTATGTTTAATAGAAAATCATATACCCAGCTATATTTTTTAACCATATTTGAGATTAAAAACATTCACCGGACAGCAGTAATAATGGGTGTGCATAGACTTATGCATTTGAGTTTGTGTATTGATATGACCTCCCTGTTAGGTTTAAAAGGCAGAACAGTCAGTGCTTTTAACTTAATCTGTTTTTACTTGTGTATATGAGATTAGAGATGTTTGCTATGCCGAGGGCAGCTCCTATAATTTTCAGAGTGCTTCCAATTTTAAATTCTTGCCCGTCTGTTAAAACTCTGTGTTGCACTGAAATTATGTTCATAGCAATAACATCTCAAGGATTTCTAGGGACTCAGACATTCTCAATTTCTAATTTTTATCAGCTTTATCAGTTTCTTCCACCATTCAATTTGTGGATTGAGCAAGATAGTGCAAAGGGGAAAACCAAATTGGGAGGAAAAGATAGTAGCATTTATTGAAACCATGCTATGACCAAGGAGCTATGCAAAGAACTTTACAATTATTATTGTCTTCGATCCTTAAGGTGTTAGAAACCCTTGATTTTTTTCTTATTTTGTGACTCTCAGTACTAGAAAAGGGAGGTGATTTGCATATAAACCTTCGTAGGATTAGTGATGGAATCCACTGTCACTCCCACTATATAATAGTGAATTGATGAACATTATATATATTTTAAAAGTGTAGAAATTTACATTATTGAGTGCAGTAAAGTAAATGTGTTAGTGCTTTACATGTCCAAGAGTTGGTGTCGTGTTAACTACCTCGTTATGAGCCAAATGTTTTATTATTTTTCTTGGTTCATGTCTTGGTATCTATCCAAGGACTGCATATATGGAGTAGAGACAGAAACGTAATCCATTTTGTACTCCTTTACTTCCATGTGACCTCTCAGTTCCCATAGGACTAAAGCAAGTTTCCTTTGTCATCCCGAACACTTTATCTCACCTCTTCTTCTCCACAGGGGCAGCTCCTGAGTACACACTCTTTATCACTTTATTTCATTAATGTTATCCAACAGTTTTGCAACTCATCATGAAGACAGAAAGGTCAACAGGCCCTACTGCATGATCTTTAAAAGGATGATAATGTCAAGATAAATGCATTCTCTTAAATCTGTTTTTAAAGGCCAGAATCATTCATGCATTTCTGGGAGAGGATAATGACATCAAGATTATTACCAGGAGCCCATCCCTGCAATCATCAGGGCCAGCTAGAATTTACTGCTCAGCTGGGCAGAAGCCTCTGTCACCAAAAGCCTGTTTCCATCCTTGGTAGACTCAATTTTAGGGTGTGAAGAGCAAGTCATTACTCTCCGTGCTGTGCAATAAAGCAGTATGCACTCTATGCAAATGAGCAGATGCTTTTGCTTGACATATAAATTCTTGACTTTTAATAAAGTCTTTCTCTCTAGGGGTATTCATATAAAATATGTGAGACATATACATAATATTGTGATACAATAAATTATAGAATAAATCTACTTTTTAGTTCATCCACATGGCTTTTTTATACTTGGATATGAAATGAGACCTATGGCTAGGAGTTGTAAGTTTTTCAGAAATATTTGCGATCAGGGTTCAATGGCTCATACTTCTCAATTTCCTTACTTCCCTTTGAAGATTCAAATTCAAGGTGACTCCGGAAGTGTTCACTGTTGACCAGACACCATACCAGATACTTCATATCTCATTAATCTCCCATAGTAATGATAAGAAAGTGATTTACATGATAGGATAGGAATTTTTGGTATTTTACAGATGAGACACAGATGAGGCCTTGAGAGGTTGAGCAACTTGCCCAAGGTTGTATGATTTAGGCCTTAGAATTCCCACTTCCTATGCTGTATCCACTGCTTCCATCTCAGTAGGATTGCTGTCAAGGTAAGGCAACAAGATACCCTGAATCAGTGTTGCTCATTCTAGAATAAGAAATAGCACTCAAAAGTTGTTTGAATATAGGTTGATTTATTGACCAAAGGATGTTTTGAGATCATCTCTTGAAAATTTAAGCTTGAAATGATAATTGTCTATCTCCTATAATGGTCCTACCTAAATTAGGCAAGATGGGGTCCAGGAAGCCTAACTGGATCCTTCCATTTTTAAGGATGTTATAGAGGAAACACAAGAGAAGTAAAAACTTTAGAGCATCCTCAGCAATGAATAAACAAAAGGGCTCAAGTAATTTGTTTGATTAACTTACAATCTAAAACTGAAGACGTTCAATGCTTACTAGTTAAAAACCTTAGACCCTGTCATGTTTGGTCTATGGCATCACCCTCAAAAGGAATTATCCAGTTGATCTAAAGAATATAATGCATCAGGATTGGGGATGGGTATAAAACCAGAAAAATATGTTGTCCAGGCCACCAACTGGGAAGAGAGTTTTAGTGACAAGCTGTGTGGGGGGAAAAGATAAAAACTGAAATGTAAAAGTTAGCTTTAGCCTCTTCATGACCCTAAAAGTCATATCATCAAAGCAGAAGTTTTAGGGACACCCAAAGAGCTGGAATTTTATGGGTGCACATTGGAGAAGTAGTCTAATTCCAAGGTTACGTCCACAGTCTTTTCTTGACAAGCACTGCCCCTTTGCACGGCAGTGGCTAACAGCACAAGTATGGTTCCCTTCTATAACTCAAGTATTAATCTTAGTTGCTTTTATGGTTCTAAAGCCAGCCGCGGGCAACAGCTGCCAACATTTACAAGTGATGGACTTGATAGAATCTTATTCTAGGAGAGACTCACTGCTGAAATCTCATTGGTAATTTCAGTTGTACCTTACCTTATGCCAAAGGTATGCCCTTGAAAGGCTTTGTATAAGTCATTGTTTTATAATTCCAATTTTACTGAAATGCTACAGAGCATGAAACACATCAAAGGAATGTCTTTTTAATTAAATCCAGCATAGTTCTGTGAAAGGTATATCTGGATTGATAAAATCACCTGTTGATATACTTTTTCTGTTAATTGAGTTTGTGTATAATGAGTTTATTTGAAAGTGATAGCACACCGGTTGCCAATTTTGTTATTAATAAATACTGATGCCACATCTCTGTTTCCTTCCTTAAAAAATTAGGGGTATAAGATTTTGGCTAAATATAACCTGCATTTTGTTGATAATACCCTTTTGGGTTTTTAGCACTGCTGTTAAGGAGAGCTTGTCTGGTTCTTACCTTTATTACCTCATTTATCTTCCCATCCCTGGGAGGCATGGAGTCAGATATTATTACTTGCATTTACAGAGGGGAAATGCTGAAAGGTCAGCCAACATAAAGCGATGGTCAGCAAGAGGGCTCCAGGGAGAACACAGGTGAGTCAACATCAGTCTAGCCCACCAGTGTTTGTTGGAGGTATGATCCCAGAGGCCCCTGGCACAGGGGTCCCAAGGACAGTTGTTTTATCCATTCAAGTACCAACCAACTTGACTTGCTTAGTTTCTGAGAGCAAGTGCATTTGGGGTGGTATGGCTGTAGACAAGTGAGGTTCTAGCAAGTGATTGGCCTTGTCTCCTACTTGTTCTGTTCAACTACTTATTAGAGACACTGTGTGACCTGAGGCAAATTACTCAACTTCTCTAACTCACAGCTATATTATTGGAAAACAGCAGAGAATAATATCTGCCTCAATTCCAGGAAGAGCTTATTTTCTAGGAAAGATTAGCTCTGGCTCTGATTAAGAGGGAGGGGAAGAAAGGGGTGGGAATCTGGGTCTTGCTCTTTCTTTAGAACATGCAAGGTCACTCCTTCATTACCTTAGGGATTCTTTCCTACCTACATAGATTTTTTAAAGTTAATTTCTGTGTGAGTTTCTTCTCTCCCCAATTTTATTGCAAGTTTCAACTTTCACATTATCCCACCCTAGAATTTAGAGCAGTAGGATTCAGAAAATATATGCTGGTTTAAGAAGGTTGGAAGGATATTCAGTCTTTGTACTTAAAATTGGAAAAAGCCAGAGAAAATATGGGGTTCTACACTCCCAGAGTACCCAGCTGGAACAGACTTCAGGAAATGACAGTTCAAGCTTCGCCTTTTACAGATAGGAAAAAAAACAGAGATTCAGTGAGGGGATTCCAAGAAGAAAGCTAGTTAGTTGCCATTTCCTTTCCTGGAGGAGGTTTTCTCCTGTCACTTGCCTTTATTTATGAAAATTTGAGGTCATTAGGAGTATTAAACTAGTAAAATAGGGACCTTGGTGGGTGCCATGACTATGGGAGTTGTGTTAGAGAGGAAGGAGGGTTCCCCAAGTCTGGAAAGAGTGATGGTTTGGAGGAGACTCAGGGATGAATTGATTTTACTTACGTGCACATTTATAGCACACCCCACTTTGTGAAGTAGGATCCTCACCTCTAGGTGATCCCCTAACCTGCATTACTCTGCTCCAGTCTAGTAGAAGATCCTTGATAATTCCAAGACTGATTCATTCACTCATGAATGGGAGCCCATATCTGCCAGAATCTTAACCTTAACCAAATTAGAGAAAGACTGTTCCTTTCCTCTCAATTTAAGAGATATTTTATATATACCCTTTATATATAGTACTTAAGACATTTATTTTATATATTATATATATTTTTTGTTATGTTTCCTCAGCCTGTGTGTATCTCACCCCCTTTCCTGTTATCATCCCCCTTCTTTACCCACAGCTTGAAAAACAGTCATCCAACCCATTTGTCTCAACAAAGTTGCATATCACATTTTGAAAAGGCTCTTACTTTATCCATTTTTTTTCTTCTTTACTATCAAAAACATTTTAAGATAAATGAGGACAGGAAAGGCATTCATGAATAGAAATGGCAGTGTCCTGATTTTATCTCTTACCACCTAGGTGCCTTATCCATTTGGTTTAAGTGGCAGTTAGATTTTTAAAAAAATTATCTCCTTTTAAAAATGCAATTTATTCGAGGCAAAAAAAAAAAAACCATCCAGTCTCCTGTGAGTGAGCCTTAAGGAATTGCTTTTTATTATCAATATTTTTCAACAAGTGCCACAAAGAGGAATGTGTCCATTCTGAAGTATGTGCTGTTTCTCCTTTGAGACCTTGCTTATTAATCATTGTGAAATTCTGAGCCACATAAACTAGCATTGAGTTTTATAAGATCTACTACAGTAAGTGAGTTAGCTTTGTTCCCTCCCTGTTACTACTAGTTATGAGAGGCAATGAGGCATGACCATAGTCGTGATGTGCCATGTGTCCCATGGATTCTGTTTGGGGTACTGGTCCCCCAGTATAGAATTGATCCCATTCCATCAGATGGAGCCTGAGGAGCATGACCACTTTAAGGTAGAACAAATATTTTAAAAGCAATAAATACTGGAGTTCTTTTTTTATCTTAGGAAAAAAAAAAAAACACAAAGTCAACTGTAACATGTCAGGTCCGTGTACTCTGACATCCTCTGTCTTCTTTCTGATAATAATAATAAATCATTTTCACTTCATGATCATCATCACAATCATCAATATGTTCAGCACAATCATCATCATCATCACCATCACCATTATCGTAGCTCTGACTTATTAAGCAATTACTATGAACGAGACACTATTCTAAGCACTCTGCATATTTATTATTTCTGATCACTTCAAGCCTGTAAGATTATTATTTATGATTTTCAACATTTTAAGAAACCTGAAACATAGAGACAGGAAGTTATCTGCTTTTAGAGGGAGACCTGAGCATCCTCTGTGGACAAAGAAGGAGCTTTTAAGGGTCTCAGAGTGCTTTTAGATATCTTCCATCTCTCTGCTTCTCTTTGGTTTGGGAATTCTGACAATGGCTTTGGTACACCTGACTTCACCTTGTGATTTGGCAGCCCCTTCAGAACCTATGACCACATGGGTTTATAGCGAAGGTCATAGCTCCCTAGTCCTATATGAATGAGCCTTAAGGCAACTAGAGACTAGGATGGCAGATCTAAATTTTGTTTAATAGGCTTGAAATTATTACTTTCTTAATACCTTAAATTTGTCTCCCTCTTCACATATGTGGCTCTAAGTAAAAATAAGCAGATTGTGTGTTCAGTCTTTGGGATTAGTACAGCGTAAGAAGTATCACCTTAGAATAGAATGTTCTTCTGGCTATTGAGGACTAGTTTATATCAGATCAATCCTTTTGCTGAGAACTAGATAACATGCAAAAAAATATTTTAAAAATATATCAGAAAGGATCTTAGAGTGGCCAAGGTTGCCAAGACCTGAGAAGCCAAGAGCCTTAAGAACCAGAAGAACATTCCCTTCTGAGGGATTTTATTGATTTTATTGATTTGTAAATGTTCTAGATACTAATATTATGTCATGTCAGTTTTGTGCCCAGCAAATATCTTCTCCCACTCTGAGACTTTTTACTTTGTTTATAGAGGGAATTTAAAGTTTTCATATGTCACATTTATCTAGTCATCAAACTTTTCCTTTATAGCTTGTAAATTTTATAACTTGGTTTATTAATCCTGCCCTATTTTAATATTGTAAAAGTATTCTGTACTTCTCTCCATGTTTTGCAATTTTGCTTTTTACACTTTGGTGTTTTATCTACATATGTGAGATAGGAATTCAATTTTTTTCCACAAAGGGAGTTGACTCACTACTATTTATTTATTAAGTAATTAGTCTTTCATTCTATGTTGGTTTTTAATGCCACATTCGTTATATTCAGATTTCCAATATATATGTGCATGTGATTGTGACTTTTCCCTCTCACCTTGGTCTAGTTGTCTACAGTACTTGTATAAGTCCCAATATCTGGCATAATGAGTCATCATTCTTTGTACTTATCAACTTACTCTTTCATATAAATTTGGGAATTGCTATTTCATTAATTTAAACTATGTAATGTTGATTTTTAAAAAATAGAATCTTATATTCTTTTATAACCTGTTTTTTAATTCCATTTTCATATATCATGTGGTGATGTATATCATAAAACTTCTATTACCTTCTATCATATTTTTCTTTGTTGTGATTTATCTTTGCTTCCTCTAGTTTCCTAGAAATCAAACTTTTTTATTTAATAGTTATCTTCAAACTTAGATCATGTGTACAAGAATTAACAAAACCTAAATTTAATCAGTATAGTAGTCTACTCCTTAATATTTAAGTATTTTAGATATTGCAAAAGTAAAATGAAGTCAGTAAAATACTATCATCAAAGACATAAGAGAAAACTAACACACTTGGGTCATGTCACATCTAATATATATAGTCCTTGTAGTGTTACAAGTCTGTTTTACATACATTTCCATTATAAAGTGTGAAACTTGCTATCCTGTGTTATTAGACCATTGAAATGTAGTAAAGAAGAAGGATAGAAGAGGAAAATATCTAAATATACTTTTGCAAAATAGACATTTTTTCCTCATTTGATTTAATGAAGTATCTCATGTTTTATATATCGATTAAGATAAATGAATAAATTCTTTAGCATTATTTCCTATTATAGTGAACTATTCTACTTATGATCAGCTATAAAAGATAAATGCCTAAGCCATTGAAAATGTAATTTTAAAAATTGCCCAGTGTGTATGCGCAAGAGCATACTGTCATGTTCGTGACCCTGAAGACAAACTTACTTCTCTGATCAAATCAAAAACTCAATTCTAACTTTGCAGGGCTGATCCTATTGTCTTTAAGCCCAGGAGACATTGCTGAGTTAGTGAAAAATACCAGTCATCATCATTATCATCATCATCATCATAAATACAATGATAAATGGTCATGATAAATGACTACAGATTACACTCTAAATAATAGGTGCATGTTACAGTGTTAGGAGCCCCACGTACTCTTCTGTAATCCTCACAAACATTCTTCAAGGTCCAAATTACAATTTCTAATTTTCAGGCACAGAAATCAAGGCTCAGGTTGGTAGTTGACCAACCTAGGAAAGGAACTTCTTGGCCCCACTGCTTGTTCATTTGTAGCATTCCACTCTGCATGCTGCTTCTCATCATTTTCTACAACAAATTTACAAAACTTGGCTTTATTCCCTGATCATAGAACTTAAATTACATATCTAATGGTAGAATGAATTTAGCACTTCAGTTTGATGACATCCACTTTGCTAAATCTAATTGAAACAAGACAACATCCATTGTTCTGAAATAAAAAGATTAATAAATACCCCTTGGAGAAAATATAACAAATCATACAGGTGGCTTAACATTTTGGTTAAAAAATGTGAGTTTTGAATCATTAATGCTTCTTATCATAAATGCTCCTTTAAAATTAAACATCACAGAGTATAAATTCAGAAGAAAAATGCTCTCACAGATTACAATTGACCATTGCTTTAGAGACTCTTTTGAGAGGTCAATTCTGCTTTGAAGGGAAGGGATGCAACATTTAACGCCCACAGGATGTGTTCTCTCCAAGTGATATATTAAAACAATAGTTCAGGAAACTTCACGAAGTCCTGGTGAACACAGCAATTAAATAGTGAAGAAGTGGAAAATTTAATATTTCAAATTTATCTATGTTTTAAATTATTTAGTTAGCAGCAAACATTCAATAAATATTTATAATTTGCTTTGCTATATATAAAACACAAATTAGATCCTAGTCTAAGAGTTTTATGGTCTTATAGAAAAGAGACTCTAAGTTCCTAAATCACTGTCCTATAACAGAAAATAATAAGTGATAAAAATAGATATGTTAAGCTACTTTACAAGTTAAAGGAGGAAAGAAATGATTTCCAGTTGGGAGTATAGAGAAAGGCTTTATAATAGAGGACTGATTCTTAAAGGAGTAATATTTAGACTTGTAATTCCTTTATGGTCTAGTATTTATATTTTTAGAGATGAGATAGACTTATATTAGTGGAAAAAGGAAGTATTTTTATCTACTCAAGAAACATTCATTGAGTAATCTTGTGCCAGGCACTGTACAGGTGCTAATGTCAAAAAGATAAAGAAGCACTTCCTGTTTTCTAGGAGCTCTCAGTTCAATGTTCAAATGGGGGAGGGGGATACCACTAGGGAAAAGGTGAAAGAATGTAGACAAAGGCTGAAAGAGGCATCAGCTGTTCTGTTTAGAGAAGGGAAGGCTATGCAGAAGCAGAAATAAGCTCAGATAGGAAGGCCACTACATTCACATTTAAATTCAATTTTTTAATTTAATAATTTCAAAGAGTTTTATATATATAAATTCTAATGACACTTGAGACTGAGAGTGTTTCAAAATTTCTTTAAGAGGGAAGTACTGGAAGATCTGAAACTTCTGATGATGCCTACTGCGGATTTCTAGTCAAGATGACACTGCAAGTTCATATTTTGAGGCCTCTTCTGCTTCAGACACATGGCAGTAACAGAAGAAAAATAAAAAGAGAAATTAGAAAGCCTTAGACAGAGTACTCCCTTAAATTTTTAACATATTTACTTAACCAAAGTGTAAATTATTTAGTTTCCCTACCGTTTCCTCCAAAAGACAATTATGCACTGGATACTCTAAACTTCACAGCAATTTTTATCTAAAGTCTTACCTTTTCAATAAAAAATAGTTCTTAATGATATTTTTATCTAGTCAAGGATTCTGAACATGCTCATCTTAAATTTATTTTTAGTTTCCTCTGTTATTTTCATTCCATCTGGAGTGTATTCACATCTTAATTGTTGATTTTATTGAATTCCATTGTAATAACTTTCCTCTAGGGCTTTAGAACTTAGTTTGCAAAGGAATCCTCTGGAAAGAAGCAGTGCTGAAATAGGAAATAAACAAGAGATGATCAACGAAAACAAAACTGGCCCTTTAAAAAATAGACAAACCAAATAGTAGTATAAAATAAATAAGCAAGATTGATTAAGAAATAAGAGAGATGGCACACGTAAAGTATAAGTAATGAAAAAAGTAATATAACTATAGGTACAGTGGAGAAAAAAACTTGGTATTTTATAGATCAGTTATTTAAAATTTTAGGAGATGGATCATTTTTAGAAAAAAATAGAAATAATTTAACATGCTTGAAAAAAATGAACCTATAACCATTACAGAAATGTTTTTCATAGAAAACTATAGATATAAGTGGATTTATGAGCAATAGTATACATAATACAAACGATATCAAAGGATAGGGAAAATAAGGAAAGCTACCCAACTCATTGTACGAGGCTAATATAATATTAACACCAAAATAGGATAAAAACAGAAAAGAAAAAAGTATGAGCTGTTCTCATATATGATCACATATGAAAAACCTTAAATAAAACATTAGCAAGTTAAGCCAGAATATAAAGAATATGCTTTATTTCTAAAAGAAAAGTTCTTTTTTCCCCAAGAAAGTAATAATGGGCCAACATAATAGAAATTTCTCATTGTAATTTTCTATGTTGATTAAAGAAAAATATTGCATGGTCATCTCAACAGAAGCAGAAAAATATCTCTAAATTTTAGCATTATTCATAATAAAATTCGTTTGGAGCTAGGGATCAAATAAAACTTCTTTAATCTACTGAGGGATATCCACCAAAACCCTATATCAAACACCTTACATATGGATGAAATGTAAGAGGTATTTTCAATAAAGACAGGTACATGATAAATATTCAGTGCCACTGCTGGCATTTAAATTTATTACTGGAGGTTCCAGCCATGAAAAGACAAGAGAAATAAATATACTGTAGAAGGGTTAGAAAAGAAAAAAGAATAATTGTTATCATTTGAATATGATAACAATTATTATCTGTATAGAAATTTGAGAGGATTTATAGCCAAACTGTTAAGAGTATTTAACAGGTTTATTGGATAGAAGATCAATATGCAAAAGTAATGAAAACACTTTTGTACATCAGCCAGAACAAAAAGGATGATATAATAGGGAAAAGAGGTACCATTTACAGTAATGACTATAAGGAACCCACATTCTATATATGTGTGAAAGGCCTTTAACAACAACCACCAAACACATTACTACTTAAAATAGAAGGTTCTAACAGATTGGATAAAAAGGAAAGAATCATAATGTATGTCAATGGCAAGAGTTAATATAAAAGAGGCTAATTCTTCCCAGATTAATCAAATCAGTAATATTTTCATCAAAATCCCAAAACATATTTAAAGGAGGTATTTATGCATAAATACTTTACTACACTTAAAATATATGAACTAGCGATGCCCATTTCAACACTGATAAATCTCAACCAATCTTGTGTGAAAAAGCAAGTTGCAGAATAAATAGTATATGATTACAACTCAATAAATACTATGTGTTGTGTAGACACACACACACACAGAATATAAAAACAGTGATCATAAAGCAGTTTGGGGACATCAGTTACCTCCAGTGAGAGAGGGTAAAAGTAGGCTTAAAAGTGATGAAAATGGATCTTCCACCACATTTGCATATTTGTTTTTTTCACAAAGAGAGATTTGTTGAAAGAATGGCAGATGTTAACATTTGTTAAATCTAGGTGTATAGAGAGGTACATGGCATTTTTATATTATTCTCTGTATTTTCTCTAATATTTTTATAGCAATAATTCATAATTTTAGGCACAAGTGTACCCCATCCCTTTTTTTTCAGTGTATTTGGTTGGGATTTAAGGGGCAGAGAGTAGAGTAAGTTGTACATCATGACTTCATCCTTTCTTCTACAGGGAACTGCTTGGGTTAATACTGTAGCATTCAAGCTGTCAACATGGACTTTTAGGTTTAGGTGGAAGCAGAAATTATATTAGGAGCTATTTCCTTCTAGAGAGACAAAGACCAGAATCTGTGATCATTTTGCTGTTGATCAGGGATTTGGGAGTGTGTGCCTCCTGCATCTTTTTCTCTCTCTGAAACTCCTTACTTCACAGTCTACATCCGATGATGACAATTGCAAACTGGCATTACCTCTAAGACCCATGGAAGCTCCATGTGGGGTGAAAATGTTTCTACTTTAGCAGGCAGTTTTTTCATCCTCTTTTCACCTCCAACCCTTAACTCAGTTTCCTTTATCTTTCCTATCTCTTCATTTGTTACTCTTTTCCTTCCACATCCAAACGATGAAAGTAAACTTGGCTCGTGAGCCACCATTTTCCAGTCTCTGGTTGTTTTTCGTGTAACTAGTTAGTATAGGTCAATAGAGTTAAGAGATCAATAAATGTTAGAGAAAGTTCTCTGAAACCAAGAATTTCTGAGAATATAAAAAGATCTATTTGGAAACCTTATCATTACATTAATATTGCAGATCAAATCCCCACCAGCGCCCCAACAGAGCTACTCTGTCTCATGAAAGTCTGGTAAAGAGTTGTCCATCCATGAAATGGCTTTAACAAACTGCTCCCCAAAACAGTGAAATAGAGCTCTTCTAGACCAGATGCTGCACTCTTCGTGTTAGCAAAGTGACCTGAAGAGCCATAAATGTTTTATGAGCATAATGCCAAAGAGGCATAGACTAGAAACACAGTACATGGCTGGTAGCGAAGCCAGTCACTTGGCTGGGGAGTGGCCCAGTGGACTGTCCACCCTTTACATTTCAATGAACCACGGAAGTTATCTATTACTCATTGCTCAGAGAATAACTCTCAAGAGGTAGGTACCTAATGGAAATTAAATTTTCTTTTAAGATTCCAGTAAATTCGTAATTAATGGTACAGTGGTGGTGTGGAACCATAACGAGGTGTAGAATTTATTTTGGAAGGAGAATTTATTTTTATGGCTTTATAAATGATTTTATTAGTGTATTTACATAATCATTAACTAAGTTACTATGTTATACGATACTACATTTTCTGGGGGAAATGATGTACTATAGAGATATTCATAACTTTGGGGATTTGTGAAGGTCAAGATTTTAATGTTTCTTGGTTATATACTTCAGAATAACTTGCAAATAAACCAGTGACGTTCAAAAGTGTTTAAATATTTGAGAATGTCAAGGCTTTTTTTTTGTTTTTTTTGGACAAGTTTATGATTTGAATAAGAAAATTAAAAGCCTAGTTTTTGACCTGGCTTAGAGATGTCAGAATAAGTGGCAGGTTTCTTTGAGAATAGAACCATAGAGCCACAAGAGACTATTTACTAGTTGAGAAATAGTGATCTGAAGAAGGATGTAATTTTCTAGGGTTGCTCACATTATGGGTCAGAGCTGGATCAAAGAAGCAGCTAAAAATAAGTTGATATTTTAATAATTTTATACTAAAAAATAGAATGTTTTTCATTATTAAAAGATGAGATTTGTTATTTTGTAAAACAAGAACTAGATTGATTGACAGTAAATGCTGTCTATCAGTACTTCTTTCTTGTTTTTTGAGATTATCTCTGAATCTTTCCATGCCTTGGCTTCTCTAAAAATTTGGGGAAATACTAATTATTGAAACATGTGGATTCCTTTGGAAACAATAGTATGAAAACAGGATAAATTGGTGGCATGTCAATTAATGAAAGTTTATAATTTTATTCTAGATCTTGGCTGTCACCTCCTTTCAGTAACCATAACTCTCTAGTTAATGTCTAAGGCACAAAATGGCATAGTAAAAATCTCTACTGTCTACTTCTAAAAAAATACATACATGTATCTTTTCCACATCGTTAGTTATAAATCACAGATTTGTTGGTATCAGCAAAATATTGCACTTACTTTAGAAATATACAGCTGGCTTCCTTGTTATATGGGCAGTTTTGTTTTTCTGATTCCTAAATATGTTAGATACTCCTCTTTGTACCTCTTGGTTTAAGAAATTATGATATGAGAAATTTGTTCCATTAACTCTTGAAATGCATGTGCATATATAAAATGCATTGTTTGCAATTGACTGCTAAAGGATAACATAGGGAAATTATATACTTATCATGGGGATTTATTCTGGTGCTGGAAAACAAGATATTAAATTATACCATAAGAAGAAGCATAATTCAATGAATTTTTATGATCTGTAGAGATGGGCAAATTGCATTGCAAATGATAAATGAGTTTTCAGCATCAAGATCTACAAATAAATCATCATAAGTAGGTATTTTGATTTATTAATATAACTAGGAAGCAGCCCCTTGGGATGCGTATGTTATTTTTGGTGGTTGTGCTGGTAAGAGATAGCTAACTTATTTATGTGTTATTATGTTCTTTTCCTATAAGTAACTACTCTGCATATTTTTAGGAAAGAGTTTATTCCCTTAGAAAGAAGTTTCCTTATATATGAAATGGGAATAAATGCTAATTTGATTAGCTCGGCACCAACACATAATTCAAAGCCGATAAAATTCAACAGGGCAATTGGGAGGTCTCTTTCTCTGCCTTGACCTTAAAAAAAGTCATTGCATCCAAATGCACCCATTTCCCTTATAAGTAAACTCTGGATGTTTTATTTTCTACCTGAGTTGCAAAATTCGATATCCAATCCCAACCTCTTAAGTTTCTCCTACCCTGACATTATTGGAAGAATAATGAGCACTCATATGTGTGTTTCCTTCATCAGCTACTATCTAAAACTATAGCCTAAAAATTATTAAACAAGAAAACAAAAGGTTTCTTCTACTCATTTCTTTAGCAGACACTGACTGCTTATAGGTGAGGGACTATGCTAGAGTCAAGGGCAACAGAATAAACAAAATGCAGCCACTGACTTCAAGGAGGCTACAGAAAAGTGAGAGAAAGAAATATTTAAACTGGCTATCACCACACAGTGTGTTTAATAAAGGACAAGGTACCATGGGAACCCATAGGACAAATATGTAAACCAAAAGGCATCCTTGGAGGGCCAGGATGGTCGTCACAGTAAAAAGGGTGGTGAGAGTAGACTTCTAAGGGCAGATGATGCTCAAGCTGAATCTTGAAAGATGTAAGGAGCAGGTAAGGACATCCCTGCAAGGGGAGTAGCCTGTGCCATGGTCCACAGGTTAAAGGGAGTATATTCTGGGGTCAAAAAGGAGCCACATAGGTCTTTGTTGAGTATTCTTCTTTGCAACCCTTTAAAACTGTAAAAACAATTCTTAACTTTTGTGCTCTACAGAAACAGGCCTCAAACTGGATTTGGGCCAGAGGATGTAGTTACCTATTTCCTGGTGTAAACAAAAGCACCAGCATTACTTAGACTGCATTCAGCCTAGTGGATGAGGTAGCTTACAAAAAAGGAGTTCTTAGTACACATTAGGTTAATATAAACATCTTATTTTATTAGCTTGTTCAGTCCTTGAAGCAACATTCATGGACATACTGTATGAATCTACTATTAAGAAGCTGAAGATGGGAACACCATCCCCACCCCATGCTGAGGCCCTTGGTCATAATGCTGTCCAGATTTTAGTCCCTATTTCCCATTTACCTATTATGTAACATATGGCAGACATATTAACCTCTCTTAATCTTTAAACTTGAGTTTCCTAATCTCTAAATGAAGGATATTATTGTTGCCTTTAGAGGTTTTTTTTCCTTGTTTCTTGATGAAGATTAAATAAGCTCATGTGTGTAGGCAATGTCTAACACATGGTATATGCTCCATGTATATCAGCTTTATCATTCTTATATCAGCAGATCAGGTTATTGGTCCTTGTTCTAGCACTTGCTGTTGGTCTTTGGAAGTACTTGGTAGCCATATGACCTCGATCAAGTCATTTATATACTTTGTGCTTATTTCTTCTTCAGTAAAGTGGGTGATAAAAGCATTTCAAGATTACCCTGAGGGACCATTGAAGAGAGCTAGGAAAAGTCAAATAAACATACGAATTTAAGAAATAATAATTACCGTTTATTTACTATTTTGTGCCTAGTTTCATCCTGAGGTTTCTACATCTGTTATCAATGTGTTTCTCACAGTGACTCCATAAGGCAGGCATTTTGACAAGTGTGGGCACTAGCTGTGAAAGCACTTGAAAGAAGTAAGGTGTTAGACACATGTGTGGATTTATTGCTTTCACTGAGTCTATACCAAATGAGGACACTCAGCAACCACACATCTTGCTCTCAGCCTTCATCACATCACACACTTCACACAGGTGGCTCAGGGCTTGAGGATGCCCTTGAAATATTGTTTGCATCATGAAGTCCAAGACTTGATTTCTAATGATAACTCTTATCTTCACAACGACACCACCTTTTAATTTAGCTCATGAATATCTGTATGCAAATGACCTATATTGCGATTTATCTGTAAATGAAAAGAAACATCCCTTAGCACAATTCTGGTTCACCATGGAGCCACAAGGGACTATTTCCTGATTAAGAAACAGTGATCTGAAGAGAGGAAGTGTTTTCCTAGAATTGCTCATGTTCTGAGACAGAGTTTGATCAAAGAAGCAAACCTCATAGGAGCAGTAGAGAATAAGAGATTGTAAAGAGATTGGACTTTGTGCCATTGTGGAGCCTGGGTAAGCAGTCTGTGTGAGGCTACTACTTCTGTGTCTGGTGCTGAAGGCAGAAGTCCACCTTTAAATCAGTGGAGAAGGGAAGATGAATATGGAGAGGGGAAAGCAGGGACAAAATGAATGGGCTAGAACTCGTGAGGACAGCTAGAAGCCATATTCATCTCTCACCATCCCCATGCCTTCAACTTTGGTGATGGAATTACCTGCAGGAAAAGCTGGCATGCTTTCTTCACGGAGCTAAGCACACATACTGTGTCCCGCAGGAACTGAATGTGCTGCAGGTACGGGTGCTCCGCGTGCAAACAATACAAGTCTGCAGATCAGCAACAACCTGCTTAAGCTACAACTGAGCCTCACAACATGCACTAACCTTGCTTGCACAGAACCCATGGCAGCTGCTTCACTTCCTCCTTCCACAACACACGCAGAATGTCCACACTCACCTAGAACTTTGCAGCAAAAGGAATTTGGGGAAACAAAATTACAGCATAGCTAAATTGGCACAACACATGTCCCCCATTTTCAGTAAGTGTGTGGTGATCCAGTATTTAAACTTGTTTTTCCTAACTCTTTGCCCAGAGTTGTTTTCACAATGCTCTGCTGCTTCTGAATATCCTTCTCTATAAACAAAGTAATAATGCCTTCCTCATATAGTGATTACTACACAAAATAAAGTTTATTCAGTACCCCAAATTATGCTTGGCATTCTAAAACATATCCTCTCTCTCTCTTTCTTTCTCATGTCTACTTAGAGACCAAGAAAACATAATTAATAAGAAAGAGAAATCTTTTGAAGGAGGAAAATGTATATCGTATTTTCAGTACAAATATGATTGAATTGGAACCAGCCATTATTTTAGATTATCCACTCCATTGATTCCCATTACTAGTAGGGATAATAAAGAGTCAGTGACAATTTCACCAGACCAATTTAAACCCTGGCTTTAGCTCCAGTTTATTTGGAGTGGAAGAAATATGCTATTCCAATTGAAAGAGAGACGAAAGAGGGAGAGAGACTCATTTGATTACTCTCAGTTTATGTTCTACCTGACACCACTGGATGATTACTGAGAACTATTCTGTGACCAAAATAAGTTGATTAAAACCAGAGTCCTGCTGTTGAAGTAAAATTAAACCCTGTGATGTGATTTTAATACCAGGCTCTTTCCCTGTGCTTTGTTGTTTAATAGAGACCAATTGAAAAAATATATATATATTAGGACAAATAAATATAAATAAATTGATGAGCTGTGCAGAAATTGGGCTGGGGTCGGGGAGAGACCACAGTGAAAGAAAGTACTGTCAAAGTTGAGAGCAGTATCTTTTAATTGATAAAAAGGAAGTGGAAAGGAAGAAAAATATATCAGAGGAAGATGGGATGGTGCTGTAATTTTATGAGGTTGTTGTTTTATGGGATAAAGGAATTCCCAGGGACAGGCATTAAAATACAGTTAAATTTATCTTTGGCTGACTTCCTGCATGAAGGATTACAGGAGAGCAAGTATTTGTATTTCCTCTTTTTCTAGATGCTCTTTCTCTTGTCTCTAAATATCTGTAACACCTGCAGTCTGTACATGTAATGGAGCACAAAGTGATTCCACTACTTTTATTGTTTCTTTATTTTCTTGCATGGTATGTCTTTTTAACCCTTGTTCTCCAGAATACAGCCATCTAGCGTAAATGAACAAAGAACTTGGCAGCCATGGCCTCTGTAAAAAGAACATGGATTCTGACCTAGGTCCCACTGAAAGGAACAACTGAGCCTTTTAGCATCTCTTTTGGCCTTCTTCGCCAGGCTGGGTGACCAGAGTGACCTTGGCAGATATTACAGTTAACATGCAGTCCTCTAGTTTGCCATTTGGTGGCTATAATCCCCAAATACTTTTGTCCCTGTGGTTCCCATTGGGAAGGTGACCTTTTAGGCTGATATTGCTAAAAAGCTTATGTTGACCCCCTTCTGTTTTTCTGAATGCTTTTCTCACAGAGAATGGAGTGAGACTATTTCCTCAGTGGTGTCATTTGTCATTTTTTAAATAATCTCTAGAGTATCGCCCTGCACTTTGAGTTCCTTAGAGCATGCTATTTTAAATATGAGAGCATTTCTCCCAGGTGAAGTCAGATATCATTTAATTGTCCTCACATTGCTACATGTAAAAATATTTCTTCCTCACCAAAAATCAGCATGTTTCAAGGAAGAAGCCTAAAGCATCTTAATTTTCTTCTACTTTAGGATGAATTTTCTGTCCTTCAGAGAATTTGAAGAGAATTTTGCTGAGCTTGATTGCAAATTTCAAAGTTCTTTTGTCCTTCTTACTCTCAGAACTTCCTTGTGGGTCTCCATGCAGACAAAACTTTGTAACTCTTCATCAATCATTGATTTATTTAGCAATCAGACTGTAATTCCAGTAGACATGTCAACTGCTGGGTTTTCTAATGCTTTTAGGTGATCTAGCATGATACAACATGCATTAATTATAGTCATGCAACTCATATTTATTGAAACTCACTCTGTGCCAAACTAGTACTTGGTAGATAATGGTAAAACAAAGGTGGCCCCTTTCATGATGGACTTTACAAAATGGTGCAGAAAAAGAAAATGAACAAATAATAAATATGTAATGATAAATGAGGGTAACTGCTATAAAGGAAAAGAACCCAATTCTATGAGAAAGATGACAGCAGGGACCAACCTGGGAAGGGCATCTAGAATGATTTCTCGAAGAGTTTGTACACTAAAATTCGAAGCATAAGCAGAAACCAACTTATACAGAGAGATTAGAAGTCAGGAAGTTTAGAGTATAATTCAGTCTTTGTCAGTTAGATGCTCTACAACCCAGGATGCACCTGTTGGCTGTGAGAAAGTTAGATATTTTGAGAAATGTATTAACATCCTTAGATCTGTGGGAAATAATTGAGCACCTTATAGCTGCTCTCTCAGTGACATTTTTACCACATGTGAATGTTTTGTGCTTGGCTAAAATGTGGTCCTCAGCTGTTATTTAAAAGTCAAGTTTTTGCCCTCATGTGAAATATCCTACAGTTGTTGGGAGAGTGGCCATCTGGTAGCCTTTTGCAAGATGGGTGCTGAAAAGGCCAACTGGGCATATTTGGATCTATTGGATAAGAATTTTTCCAAGAAAGATGGAGTCAGAAAGAAAAGCATGCCAAGCAGAGACAAGAGCATACTCAAAATTACAGACAAGTGAAAGAACATGGCATGTTGAGAGAATCAAGAAAGGTTAGGTGTAGCCTGAAGAATGATGTGGGATATGAACCTGGAGAAGTCTGTGAAGACCAGATTGTGGACAGTTATATGGGCCATGTGGACAAGATTGAACTCTGTCTTGTGGACACATCAGAGCTGATGGCAGTTTTTGAATCAGTGATGACTCAAATGCTTAAGATGAATGTGATATTTTTTGGAGGGAAGACAGTAGTGGCAAAGAGGTTATTGTATTGTGGTCCAGGCAAGATATGAGGGCCTAGTTCCCTGGCAGTCGAGAAGAGTTGTTGGAGACATTTTCGAAGCAGAAGTCACCATCTATGTGAAAGGGTAAAAGAGGAGATGGGTATGATGTTGAAGATTTGGGGACAGGGTGGATGATCACGCCATGGATAAGAGATGTGGGAGAGTCACCTCACTTGCATTTGAGTTGCTCCCTCATCTGTGTTCTTGTAGCACATATCTTCCTCTGCAATGAATATCTGCTTACGTTGGCCTCTTGTGGTTGACTGGGAGTTCCTCAAGGGCAGACATGCTTTATTTATCATTAAATACCCAGCACAGCTGGCAAGGCATATTTTAGATGTTCAGTAAATAGTAACTACTATTATTATTAGACTTTTAAGTAGTTGTGTTTTAGTGAATGCGTAGATGACACACTTTTGACAGTACAATGGTGAGTTCTGAAGGCTCCAGAGAGAATAATGGGAAGTTGATTGAGAGAAATGGCTTTGACTCTTTAGGTGAATTTATTTCGAGGAGAAGAAAAGTGACAGCTCCTAAGGGAAGAAGAAACGTAATATGTGAGGGGACACAATAGCTGACCTAGTTTGGTTCTGTTGCTAAAAGGCAGCCATGGGAAAGGTTTGAAAGCAAGAGTAACACAGGAAATGAGTTCTGAAAATCCATCAATCTCAGTTGGGTCATCCTGAGCACTGGATAGACAGAGAATCTTTGCACATAGAATACATAACTTTTTCAGGTGTTATAGAAATTTTGATATTAACCTCAGTTACCCTTTCCTCCATTTATGTATTCTTTTTGTTAAACTCAATTCCCTTAGTTAAGGAATGCCAGTGAATGTGAAAATTGAATATAACTTTAATGAAAATGTTAATTGGGCCTGCTGGGGGGTTTGAAATTTTTTAAATGATTGGACAATGTCTTCTCCTAATGATCAAACTTCAATTACAAGGTAAAATGTTATTTGCACAAGTGTTCTTTTTTTAAAGAAATGCTGAGGCACATAAACGGAATTCTTAGTTGAAAATTCAACAGTCATGTTTGAGGCATTTTATTTCCTGAATATTTTTACTTATTTGCGATAAGTGAAGCACAGCATAAAAGCAATTAACAATTTTAATTAAAGAATGATATTTTTCTAATAATCCAAATGCTGAGTGTTGGGCTTTATTTTCTTCTCTTGGTTGCTTTGTTTGTATTAGTATTTTATGAACTTGAGAGGTAAAATGAATTACATGGTTTTACTCCTATAAAATAGCTTTGCAGATCAGTCATGGACCTGACATCAGCTTTATTCCATTTCTTTTTTTGTGACTATGCCTATTTGTTTATTTCTGTGTTGTTATTACATTCAATTCTATTTAAGCATCTTCTGTAGGTCTAAGTTTTTGCCCACCATAAGAAGATAATTGATTATATGTCTTAGAATTCTAGATGTGGAATATGTAGGTAGGTAAGTGATAACAAGGAACTTCTAGGAATGTAGCTATGTGAGAAATAAGATTGTCCTCTCCAATTTGAGTTATCAGATCAACTGATAGACCATCATAAGGAGAAGGAATGCCCCATAAAGTAGTGGAGACTTTATTCAGGAATCAAAAATTATAGACAATACACATTTACTGAGCTCTATAGGAAAGAAAAATTGGTGAGTAATGAGGGTTTCGAAGAAAAGAAATTGTGGGAGGTACAAGTTGGCAATGCCTCTTTAACACTGTCCTTAGAAAGGGGTTCCTGTCCATCCCACTGAAGGACAGTTCTTGACAGCTGAACTCTACCATGGCGATGGATGCATTTAACTCTACCATGGAGATGGAGACTTTCAGGATCTGATGTCATAAAATATTTAAATCATTCAATTTCCTTTGTTTTGAGCCCATGCTTAAGTAATCTTTGTTTAAAATATAGCTTTCTCTGTAGTTTTGCTGTAAGAAGAAAATTTCCAGGCACGTCAACAGAATATTTATTATAAATCAAGAACTTGGTTTCTCTATCTCAATCTCATGTAAATTGTGTCTGTGTAAATCAGGGACTCAAGTCTCTGTAGCACTGATAAAAAGTTTCCAGACTTGCAAAACCAGACTCTGATCTATAGTAAATTCACCAAGGTAGCTTTCAGCCTACCTCTCTGAGAGGCAAACCAACCTCATTCCTCACTATCAGTCAGAATTTCTGCAAACCTTCAGTACGATATATTCCTACAAAATGCCTTACATTGGAGTTTAAAAAATTAAAACCTAGACCAGGGCTTTAATTTGACAAGGATCACATACAAATTTGGCCTCTTGCCAGGTATATAGTCCTTTCATTATACCATGTGCCTTGTAATATATCATCTTCCTTAGAGAACTGAGGAAACAATTCAACAACTCTAATCGAAATCATAGGGGGAAACAAAACGTCTGGATTATTTGTTAGTCTAATTCCTACTAGAGTACTGCCATGGATGATGGATGTACGTGCCATTTAATTCACCTTGTGCTTTTTTTCTTTTTTTCTGCTGGATTCAGTACCTGGGAAATTCCTACTCATTTTTCAAGACTTATTCCATTTGTTACTTTTAATTTCAAAGCCTTCTCAAGTAGGATTAGTCACTCCGTCTTCTGCCCTGTTCATATCTCTATTATGTACTTATCACATGATATTAAATATCTACATACATATTTTATTGCCTATTAAAATGTGAGCTTCTCTAAAAGAATAACCACAGTTTGTTTTTCTCTACATACCATCACCCATCACAGTATCTAGCAATTAGTAATTTCACAATAAGAGAAGAGATGGATCAAAAGAAAGAGGGAAGGGAGGAAGGGCAGGAGAAAGGAAAGAATCTTGAGTGAATCATCCACAGGGAGAGGCTTCTGTTTTCTCAACAGCAGTTATTAGGATTACATGAGAAGAGGAAGGTACAGAAAATGTAGGCAGAAACACATATGTGGCTCAAAATAATACTTTAATTTTCCAAGTTGATTTAGAAGACCCTGAATTATTTTCTCTTATTACCTATGCAGAATACAATTATAAATTATTAGAATTTTCCTTTATATTCCGTAGTGGGTTTAAATAATAATATCCTTAGAATTGTGGAAGCACTTGGAAGGATTTTTCTCTTGGTTACACAGATGCTAATAAATAGCTATTGTTTCTCCAAAGTGACCTCACGTCAGATCTGAAGGATAAATAGGTTCCATTGGTAACTGAGATGCTGCATCAGTTGCAACAGATGGAAAAGAATCAAAGTATTTGCTCAAGAAGAGGTCCTTATGACATTCAGTGTCAGAGACAACAGTGGATATTAAGCCAGCAGAGCTAATTCTATAGTGGGGAGTGAAATATTATTTAATCAGCAGTGCTTCATACATAATTCAATTAACTGCCTTCACTCATCAGTATTAACGAGAACGGGAGCATAGATTAATGTGCAAGAGTCTCATAAAGGAGCTCCCAGCCTACCTAAGTGCTGCCAAAACTTAATAAAGTCCTGCCAATCAAATTGTGGTATCTGGACCCAATGCATCAGTGCACTGATATTACAAATTATCCCGAGCACTCCTCATTGTTTCCTAATTCTTTAATTATGCTGATCTCTGCACTAAAATGTTTAATTAGTGTATGGGGGGAAACGAGTAAGATTGCCTGCCGCTTCCTTGACTATTGGTATTTAGCGTCAAGTAAACAAAATAGAATTTTATTGCAAATAATTTTAAATGGCAAGTTCTGCTTTTTTATGTCTGTAAATCTCAATAATTGAATAGGAGACAGCAACTGGGGTTATAGCAAACTAAAAAGCTGCTTTTACCTTGAGAGGATACAGAGGACACTAGAAGACTGGGTGCACATCTGTCCAACACCTGGTCATCTTTTAGTTCAGCTTTTGAACTTCAGGAACCTTAATTTTGCCCCATTGTCCTCTGGAGTCAGGTTTTGGAGAAGAATAAGAAATGCTAACAAACAGGTAATCAGGGCCACTTGAAAGAACTCATAGATTATCATTACACTGGATTTTTCAAGGTGAATGAATGCTGCCTATGTATTATGGTCAGTTTCCTATTTTAGAGAATTTGTAAAGGCCTGTGCCTAATGTGGTTTAAGACTATGCCTGAAATTAGAGAATGGACATCAGTCATTCCAGCCTTTATAGCACCATTTAAATTATGAGTTTTGTGTGCTGGCTATATATCAGGAACTGGGCAAGCTGTACATATATAGAAGGGAGAGAAAGTCCCAAATCTCAAAAAGCAAAACTCTACTGGAGGAGACAGACAATGTGCAGAGAAAAATAATAATGACAGTGATGATGATAATCGTGATGGTGATGATGAGGGTGATAGCCAAGTATTGAGCATTTAACTCACTGTCAGCCACATTGGATATTTTCTTTTATTTAACCCTCATAACCCTGTAATTATGAGAGATATAACAACTTCATTTTTCTGAAAGTAAAAATGAAGCTTGCTGACTTAATAAGACAGTGATTGCCTCCGAGGAAGAAGGAAGAGAACAGGATTGAAAAGTTCACAACTGTATCTGAAATGTTTATAGGTCTTTAAAAACCAGAAACTTGAATAATATGACAAAAGGTCAGTGTTCATGAAATCTGAGTGGTTAAAGGCATGGATCTTTTAACTTCTCTGTATATTTGAAGCATTTTATAATAACAACACCTGATTTGCAGTAAGTGAGGTGAGGTCTGTGATAGAGGAGGATCCAAGGGTAGAGCTGGAGCAGTGACCAAACTGTGGAGTTCATGGGAAGTTGTCCAAAGACATGAGGGATACCTGTCATCAATAACAGGCATTGTATTAGATGCCCAAGAAGGAAGACCAAAGTGATCCAGACCCTGTTCTAGAGGTATTTACAACATAGTTGTTAGTAAGTAGAGCATTGCATGCAAATGTTATTTAGCATGAAATATATCTGAAGAATAAATGCATCTTGGAGGGGGATGACACGGAAATGTTTGTGGTTGGCCATTGGAAGGTCTCAAATACTGAGCCTATCAAGCGGAGCCCTCAAAACTCCTGTGGTTATGTCTGAAAAGGGCTGGAGGAGAATGATTATGTGATACTATTCACTAGGTACCAGGCTCTGCACTATATTTTTTCATATCTTTTATTCTCAGTGAATGCTATCAGAAACCCTAGGATGTAACTAAAAATGCCACATTGTTATATATGAAACCTGAGATTCATAGTAGTTAAGTATCTAGTACAAATTTGCACAGTTAAGTAAGATTTAGAGAGTCTGAGTAACTTCCCTAAGGACACACAGCTTTTAAGTAGTAGAAAGTGTATTCACCAGAGGGGAGGGGGAAGGAGGGAAGTAGATGGGGCAATGGGGGAGGGGGACTAAATCATTTCTTTAAAAAGATTTTAAAAATTAAATTAAATTTTTAAAAAAGAAAAGAAAAGAATGTATATTCACACTGTAGTGATCTCTATACCCTTTCATAAAAGAACAGACTCTTCTCCCTCTTTGTGGGTTTGTTTTTGTTGGGATAGACAGCTAGGGCCATCCATAATGCAGGTGGTTTTACTAACTCAGGCAAGATCTTCTTGGAAAAGCAGCTGGATGTTAGCAGCCAGCTTGAGCATCTAGCAAAGGGCACAAGGTGCTTCATTCCCCACAACTCCATTTTCTTGAAAGCATTTCAGCCACTTCAATGTGGTCAACTGAGAAATTAAAGAGAATTAAAAGGACCAAAGGAAAGAGGAAGAAAAAATTGAGCCCTTTCCAAAAGGTAGGCATGTTAAATGAGAAAATATAAGTGGAATTAGATTAACTAGATTAGAACAAAAGGCAAGAGAATCTGAAAAGAGGATCACAAATGGATGTGCAATAAAAGTTACCACCTGCATATGAAGAAGGCGGTTGTTTAGACTTGTAATTATCCAGGCATCTTACTTCTTCCTTAAATCTCCTTCTTACTTTATGATCATTTCATTAGATCTCACAACTTCTACTTGTAGAACTCAGACCTGTTAGAACATCAGTTAGATAAAATTTGTCTTTTAAATAATTAGGAAGAAACATTTTCTAGCAAAAATTGGATTGGATAGCATCCATAACTGTCATAAGTATTTGCGTAACATTACACAAATAACAGACAAAACTGGTGCTTTGGCCACCTCTCGCCACACAGTGATAATAGGTCTACTAGTGTCCTGAAAACGAGATGGGGGTTGGACACGCATAATGAAACATACATTATATTCCAGGGCATTTGGTCCTGGAAGGACTGTGCTAGTAGAACAAGCAGAGATCCACCCCCTTCCTTCCAGAACATTTAGTGTATTACGCAGTTGTTATGGCTCAAAGATGTGTATGTCCTTGAAGAGCTGGATGTATCTCAAGTAGGAGAAACAGATATTTGTGGTTAAGACACAGGATTCTGGAGGTAGATTAGTTGGTTTAAAATCCCAGCTCCACCAGTTACAAGGTGGTCTTGGGCACATTACATAACTTTCCAGTGCCTTTGTTTTCTGCTCTGTAAAATGAGCATGAAAGGACTCATAAAATATTAACACACAGTAACGAGCACGTAAGTGGGATTTGGAGAATTGATAGAGATGAAGAGAGAATAGTGGAGGAAATATTAAGGAACCACTGTAGAAATTCTGGAGGAATTTCTGGACGTAGATAGTCTTGCCACTTAATGTGTGCTCTGAGGACAACCATCATTTGACAGCTTGTTAGAAATGTAGATTCTGATTCAGTAGGTCGAGAGCGGGTACTGAGACTGTGCATTTCTTACACTTTCCTCGGTGATACCAGTGCTGCTGGTCTCTCCATATACAACTTCATTGTTATGGAAGCCCCCATCCATGACTGGCTATTGAGCACTTAGAGTGAGTATGAGTTGAGATGTACTGTTAAGTGTGAAATACATACCAGATTTTAAAGACTTAGAGAAAAAAGATGAAATAGCTCATTTGTATTTTTATATTGGTTATATGTTGAAACACTAATACTTTGGATATACTGTATCATATAAAATATCTTATTAAAACTAATTCAATCTGTTCATTATAATGTTTTTCAATGTGCCTGCCAGGATATTTAAAATTATATATGCAGCTCCTGTTGTGTTTATTGGACAGTGCAGCTCCAAGACACTTTTACCCACGGGTTTCCCCGTACACATGTGCAACTCCTTAAGTATATTTACTTAGGAGCTGACCCTAGTAGAAAAGTAGACATAAAGAATATATACTCTTGAGTTAGAATAAGGAGCTGATATTTAAAAAATAATTTTCATTGTTTTATTTATTATAACCACCATGTTGTGTAGTTATTGAAGAACAGTTTTGGAAGATAGAAACAAAAAACAATTAAATCACCCACAAACCTATTTCATTGAAACAGCCACCATTATTCTGTTTTATATGTATTTAATATTATATACAATTTAAAATATAGTTTTTAATCTTCTTTTATGAGAATCTTTCTTCACTGGCATTCTGAAAACCATTCTATCTTTGTTTGTCCTCTATTTCATTGTTA
The DNA here is from genome assembly GCA_028627145.1 of Eidolon dupreanum. Classification (NCBI taxonomy): domain Eukaryota; kingdom Metazoa; phylum Chordata; class Mammalia; order Chiroptera; family Pteropodidae; genus Eidolon; species Eidolon dupreanum. The sequence goes on from CM053506.1 coordinate 88,377,935, forward strand.
CTACTTTTCATTCATCTTCCTTCTTGATTTCTCTTAATTTTCCCCACCTACTAGACTTGCAAATTTAAAAAGTTTCTCAAATTTAATATATCTAAAATCCAACTCTTGGTTCTTGATTTCTCTTACCCAGATTTTTTTTTTTCCTTTTTTTAGTGGTTGCCCCTAGAGTTTGCAAAATGCATTTACAACTAATCCAAGTCCACTTTCAAATTACAAAGACTGCACCTTTTTATGGGTAGTGCAAGTTCCTCAGAGTATTTCCAATCCCATCCCTTAAAACATTGCTGTCATTAGATTTACTTATCCATTAGCTATAGTCACTGACTACATCATCGCTAATATTATTTGATCCAATTGTTATCTCTTAGAGTAATTAAATATAAGAAAAATAAAATATTTTATTTTTTCCCTCATGTGTTCCTCTTTAATGCTTTTTTTCTTTATGTAGATCTGAGTTCTGACCTATATCATTGTCCTTCTTCTAAAGAATTCTTTTAATATTTCTTGCACGATAGATCTGCTTTTGACAGATTCCTCCGATTTTCATTTTTCTTTTAAATTTCAATTTTTATGTCTTTGTACTTAACTTCTTTTAAATTAGCTTGGTGAATAGTTCATCTATTTTCATGTTTTTTATTATTGCTATTACTTTTTTTTCTGTAGAACAAAGCATATTTAGTCCACAAATTTGCAGTTTTTCTGTCTTCTATTTTCTTATTTTCTGCTTTTATTTGGCACATAGAAGAGTCTGAATAAATGTTTGTTCAATGGATTTTTAAGTAAATCTGTCTTCATGTTTTTTGTTCTTTTTGTATCGTTATAGGTTATGATTTATTAATATAGTTTTCTAAACTTTTCTCCAGATGGATTTAAGCTATTTTCATAGGTCAAATATGTACTATTTCAATGATTTTATAGATAGTCTTTCATTAGAGTTTAATTTTATTTTTGACACAAGAACTAGTAAAAAGATTTAATTTTAAATAGCTTCATATTGTCTCTGTTTTAACCAGTTCTACATTTGTTTTTACTTATTGAAGGTGTTTGTGGCTTTAAAATATATGGTAAATTTTTGCAAATGATCCATGGGTACTCAAAAGCCATTTGCCAAGTATAAAATTATACACACACACAAACGCACATATTAGATCAACTTTTCAAATTGTTATTTAGATACTCCATTTTCTTTCATCACTTCGTCTTTCTAATCAATCAAAAACTGAGAAAGAAATATAAAATTCTCCTCTACTACTTTGTTTCCTTAACTTTCTCTCTACAATTTTTTTGTATTCTCCATCATTTTGCTTTAGATAGTTCAATGCGATAGTCTTTAGTACATAAAAGTTCAGAACAATCATGGCTCCAATTTTGACTTTACCCACAAAATTATCTTCTCTTTTCGGTTTAATGCTTTTTGCCTTAAATCAAAATTGGTCCTCTTTTCATATTGTGGCACTGACTTTCTTTTTGTTTACATTTTGCTTTGTGTGTTTTGTCTATCATGTTAGTATACACAGTCATAGATGGGTAGATATACTTTTTTTGGTGAAAGGTGCAGTGCTTTTATTAAGCTAGCCATCTAATGGATCCGGAATCCATTAACGGTTGAGAAGTATTAGAAGAGGAATACTATGGAGAAAACTGGTTGAAAAGCAACAGACTAATCACAGTCAACCCTCACATAGAGACTTCAGGTTGGATATATTTGCCAAGCAGAACAGAAGTCAAGGTGCTCCTACCAAAGCAGCTGAGGAAAATCTTCCACCCTATGATGTGGCAAACTCCCCCTCCTTCTCTGAGAACCCCCCTCTCTGAGCCCTAAGCTTGTTTCGGCTTTTGATGCAATTAATTTCATCTTCACCTTCCCCATCAGTCCAGTTGTTTTTTTTTTTGCTGTAGATGATATTTTGCTTCACCTCCATATACCCTTTTTTTATTAATTATCCTTCACCATATTCTAACCACAAAACTCCTATAATCACAGTGATAAGATGACCATGTAACAGACGTGTCCAGTAATCCAGGGGAACATGGCAGACACATGTGCCACTGAAAATTGTCCTGCAAAAGATTCTTTTGACCTTTCACAAGGACAAGTCACCCAGACAATGATCCTACAGTTAAATGTTCTTTATTTGTTGGCATAGCTTTAAAAAAATATATCCATATGCTTACCTTTAATCATGTACCTAGATATAGTTTTTTCAGTCACGATGGTATGAGTGAATAACAAATAGTCATCAACTTTTGTTTCCATTGTTGAGTAACTAGACCATCTTGTTGCTGGAGCTTTCTTTGCTGAAATTTTATCTTAATTATAGTATTCTTTCCATGCTGATGTACAGTCATAGGCACTGTCTTATTTTGTTTTACTTTTGCATAAGATTTTAAATCAATAAAAAGTAAACAAATAAAAGGTGAAATACATATGCAGTCATCTGACAAAAAAAATAAAAAAACTAGAGAAGCTAAGATCCATGAAAACTAATAAGGCCTGCCATTCATTTTTGGAGTTATTTAAGTAGAGTGTATTATTGCAAATTCAAGAGACAGAGAAGAGGCACTCTAGGTGCAGATAATTCATTGACATTTCCATGGTACTTTTGATATTGCACAATATAGTGGAAGAAATCAATCAAACAAATCAGAAAGCCTGATGTGAGAGAGATTGTGTACATTAATCCCCAATTTGTTTTTAGGAGAGAAAGGAAAGTTATTCATGATGGCAGAAAGCACTCTCTGTTATGAATGTCTTAGAGAGGAATAGAGCTTAAAAAGTGCTCAGGTTTCCTGCCGCCCAGAAAGCTGACAGGGAGCACTAAACAGTGAGTAATGTGGACAGAGTTAGTTTCATGGTGGATAAATGACATACTCTATTAAGGGTGACCAGATATAAAACACGAAAGAGTTTGAAATCAAGAAAATAGAAAAAAAATATATCATTTCCTATAGCAAAATTGAAAGCCAACTCAAAGGTGTGAAACCAGATTAGGCTGAAGATAAAAAGCAAGATTAATGGAGGGGTCAGTTAAAAAAAAAAATAACTATCCAAAATAACTGACTACCTTCAGCCGAAAGTATCTCATGAAGTTGATGGTGTTCCAAAATTACTTCTTTATATAGTTCATTTGGTCCTTCATCAAACAGCTTTTTAGCATCTACTGTGAGCTAGACCACAAGGACATAAAGATTAATATTACAAAGAACTCCACTAGTCTCTAGAAAAGACATAAATATGAACAAATATGTTTAAAATGCCTAAAGTTGGTAAGATAATGTTTTGGGGAGAGGCTGTGGTGTTTGCACAGCCTGAATGAAGAGCAGGACTTTAAGCAGCAGGGAAAAGAGGATGGAACATTAGAAATAGACAAAAAGAGATAAAAGAGTACAGTGAGTCTCGAGTACCATGCATGCATAGTTTGCAATGGCCTTGGCAATTACAAAGCGGTCCCAGCAAAAGTTGAACATGTGAAACTGGAATCTCCTTTAGTATTTTCTCTTCTTAATGCTTTACCTGTGAAAGTTGAAATGAATCGGGGCATTAAATCTCCTTTCTTGGACACCTTTAAGTCAGAGATGCAAAAAGCTCCATAACATTTGACAGAATATAGCTGAATACATGGGTAGACCCTGATCACACCAATTAAGTCAACAAAGAAACTGAACGGGTTGTTCTTGATAATACTGATTAGAATCTTTTTTACTTACCTGCCTTCAGTGCCACCCCGGGGGAGGTGTGTTGATGCTTACCTAGCCACCCTAATTCTAAGTGTTGCAGGTAAAAGAGAGGAAAAGTTCAAAAGAATTTTTAAATCCTGTCAGTGAATTATAAGTTAAAATTCATGTTTGGGAATCTAGCTCTGCTTCTGTTTTTTGTTTAATCCCTTGTAAAGCTGAATGGCAGTTTTCCAAGTATGCCTAAAATTCTTAATACCTTCACATAGTATGTTCTGCTTATCTGTGGAATATCTTAAGGAAAAGAGACAATAAATAAATTCAGTTGATCTGAATTCATCCCATTCCTTCTTAACATTTAAATGAATTATTTTGTTTTAGAGCTATATACCCAATAGTCAGACCAATTTCAGTATTGTCTCAATCTGCTATTTTTATGATCACTTGATGTACATCGTACATCTCAGCAACAGAAAAAAAAGACGCAAATATCAGCTTTCATTACTAATCACATGTGTAGCCCTTTTAAAAAAGAGGTATAACCTATGTACAATAAAATGCATATACTTTAACCATAAAGTTCATTGAGTTTTGACAAATGTAAACCCCTTATGTAATACATGTCCATCATGATTTATAACATTTCATCACCCTAAAAAGTTTCTTCGTGTACCTTGCCAATCAATAACGTCCCTCAAGAAGGAACCAATGCTCTGATTCCTTTCATCATAGATTTGCCTTTTCTGCAACTTTAAACAATATAGTTATTTAGTATGTACTATTTTCTGTTTGGCTTTAATGTCTTAAATTCACCCATATTGTTGCATGTAACAATAGTTCTTTTTTTTTATACCTGCACAATATTCCATGGTATGACTATGTCACGGTTTACCAATTCTGTTGATGGTCATTTGGGGTATTTTCAGTTTGGAATTATGATGAATAAGGCTGATAAGAAGTCAGCTGTAATTCCTGTCATTTTCCCCTTGTATGTAATGTGACTTTTCTGACTGCTTTTAACATTTTACTTTCAGTACAGTAGTAAAATAACATTTCAATAGCTTAACTATGATGTACCTTTATCTAATTTTCTTTGTGTTTATTTATCTTGGGATTTGTTCAGGTTATTGCGTTTGTGATTTGAAATGTTTCTTCAAATTTAGAAAATTTTTATTATTAATTCTTTAGACATATTTTACCCACTCTCTCTCTTTTCTCCTCTGGCGCTTCAATTATACACAAGATTTTCCCACAGTTCACTGAGGTTCTGTTTCTTTTTTCAAGCTTTTTATTTTTTTTGGGGGGGGGAGCTTTTGTTTATATAGACTCTTCCATTTTGTTTTTAGGTTCGCTAATCTTTCTAATTGTTTCTATTGCATTGTCCATCTACTTTTAAGGCTGTCAAACTTTTTTTTTTATTTTCGACTAGCATTTCCATTCAGTTATTTTTTAGTTTCTATTTTTTTTCTGAGATTCTCCATCTATTTCCTCAATCTTTTAAAAATATTGAGCATATTTATAATAGCTACTTTTAAAGTCCTTATCTGGTATTTATATTATTGTCATATCTCAGTCTCCTTTTATTGATGTTTTCCTTCCTAGTTATGTATCGTATTTCCCTGCTTTATTTTCTAGTAATTTTTTAAAATTGTATTACATATTGTGGTTATCTCATGTTTAGAATCTATTTGTTATTATCTTTCTTTAAAGGACATTGGCTCTTTGTTTTCCTGGAAACTAGTTAATTTACTGGAGAATCTGCTTTATGTCGGCAAGGCTTTTTGAGGGGCTTCATTAAGATAGCTCTAAAGGATGCTTTGGAGCTAGTGTATCCCTACACTTCATTTGTGTTTTTTTATGAATTATTAACTGAATGCTTAGGACTTTAAGTGAAGTCTTCCCACTCTGACCGACCAGAACTCCAGTGTTTTCCCACATTATGCAACCTTCAGAAACCATTAAGCTCACAATTCCTCAGAAGTTATTTTCTGCCAGAACTCATGAAGTCTAGCCCTGTTCATGTCTTAGAGACTCCAAGGCCGATTTCTGGAGCTTTATTGGCAGAGCTCCCTCCTCTTCTCCACCATGCCCTGAAGATTCCAGCCTTCTCACCTTCCCTGTAGTCCAGTGTCTGCTTCCTCCCCTCTGGTTAGCCTCCATTTCTATATGTCAAGGCCTGGAATGTACCTTCTGACAGAAATTCAGTGTAAATATGGAGCTCACTTTTTGTGTTTTTCTTCTCAAAGATTATAGCCTTGTGCTCTGTCCTGTCGGTATCTGAAAATATTTACTCCCAGTTGTACAGTTGTTTATGGCAGGAAATTTAGTCTGATATTCATCACTCTGGTATATTAGGAACTGGAAATCCTTATGCTTTATTAGATTTAGACCTTATAGAATGCTACCGCATCAACTGGTCAATTTCACAGTGTTTTCTAACTTATTCGCACAGGCAGTATCGAGCCACATCATTCTGAAATTAGGTAAGCGGAAATTTCTCCCTTTGATTCCTTATACTTACAGTGTGTCCTCATTTTTGTTTAAGTGGCATTTGGATGGCAATTGATTTAAGCAATCACATGCTATAGATGATGTCACACAAAAGAGATAAAGCTGGTCATCACGTTTTGACTCTTTCAGTACTACTTAACATGGTTTTGTTATTGTGGGTTTTGTGTATTTTTGTTTGTTAGTTTTTTCTTTATCACTTCTTCCCTTAGTTACTTAATTTTTTCCATCGTCTTCAGAGGTGAAAAGAGTAACACTTTATGCTAGGTAATATTTTATGTTTTGGCCACCTACTTTAAGATAATAGTTTTCAAGAATGCATGGTAGTTTCACACACTCTCCATTTGCTCCTCTAGTACAATGTTCTCTTATTATAATATGTTAAATTTGTATCTATTCATGAGTTTACTTTCTTCAGTGGATGATAACCCTCTGGTGCAGAAGTCTTATTTTATTAATCTCTACATCAATAGCGCTACTGCTGTCCTTCAGGTATGTTAGATATTCACCAAAGTGCACTGTACAAACTTAATTTAGAATACTATTTATAATCTTGAGTATCAAAGATTCATGAATATCAGTGAACATAATATAATGAGAACAAATTCTGATCACAACATTGTTTTTCATTTGGTCTACAAAAAGTTTTATAGTCTGTAGTATGAACCTCTCCAGACCAGGAAAAAAAAGAAAAAAGAAAAAAGAAAAGAGGACGTCCAGAGTAAATCTCATGTCTTTTCTGAAACTTCTTTTTCTGATTCCCCAAATAACATTCTTTCCTTTTGTAACTCTAATTCCACGTTTTCTATAATTTCTGATTCTACTTGGTTTCACAATTGCACATGTGTATATCTTTTTCTGCCTCCAAGACTGTAAGGTATTTGAGATAAATAATTGTGTTTGGATTCTTTTTAAAAATATCCCTCTACTTTGGTCAAACGTATAGTCTGAAAAATTAATTAAAAATCAATCTTGTTAGAATAAGAGAACAGTTCATATTAACTGAGAGTTTTAATTAACTATTTATGGATAAGAAACTGTAAGCTCACAGCTGCCTATAAAATGCACATTAAATTCCAGGTTCATTTTTAGACTCTTCATCATTGGTCTAAGACTCTCCAATGAACAGCTCTAGGTCCTTAGCTACTAAATCCTATATGACGATATTCCAGTGGAGTCAAAAATCTGATCTAGAACTTATTTTATAGTGTATTTTGAAATCCACATTTAGAACCCCACCTATTAACAGATTAACTCTAATTACCACATAACGCCTATTCAAATATGGAATTTTTAGAGCAATATTTCCCATGCAGGTCCATGATGTAGTCAAGTAAATTTTCATCACTTCTTGCCCATTTTCTCTACGGCTTCCCCCCCAGCCTCAAGGCCACCTATTATTGCTGGTTACTTCTCTACTCTTCTGTATTTCTTTTTCATTCTTGGAATAGAGGTGTTTCTCCTTCCAATGCAAGTATTGCTTTATTTTTAAAAGGATCTAGTAATAGAGCAAATGAAACTTATCTGTGACTTTTGATGAACAGAATATGCAAAACAATGAATACTTTTAGAATAAAATTTGTAAAAATCTTTGAAGAATGTGCCTTAGTAACTTTGGAAAAGCCGATGAGTTAGATCATGAAAGGATTAATGCTGATTATACTTATCCTATGTGAGCTAATACATCAAATAATTCTAAATAAGCTAAATAGTCATTTCACCATTCGAGCAGTGCTACATCTATGCTTTCACTCCAAAAATTATGCAGGGTAATAATAGAATCACCTTTCCTTTGTTAAAAGCCATATAGCATAAAATATAAAATATTCTGCAGTGGTAGCTTTTAATTCGTATTTTAGGCTTCCCATTCTCTATTCCTCATTTAGAAGAGGCAAAAAGATATAAATAAAACTAAAAGGTTTCTTTTACTTTGTGGAGGGCTTTCTTTTTCCTTTCAAGGAAATGCCTTTCTTTAGGTAATTTCCTATGTTTTTCATATGCATTTTTAATCCACACTCCCATAAAATTAAATTGAAGAATTAGACTTTATAGATACCATAAAAGGATATTTGAGAAGATTGTATTTTAATAGGATTTAAATGAAGTAAAGATTTAACCTGGGTAGCTTGCAGTTGGACAAGTTTTTGCCCAGCCTTGCACAATATTTTTTAAATTAAAAATGCTGTAAAAATTCCATTGGAAGTGCAAAACCTTCATTGGCCTGAGGTGTGTGTTTCATTTTCCCCCTTCTCACTCCCTGGGTTAGTTAGCTATTCTGTGAACTTCTGTTACTCTATCAACAGCCCATTCAGTAGCTGTATGCTTTGGTCACCATACCACTGTTAGTGCATTCAGTCCTCACTGTCAGAGACCTGCAAAAGGAAGCAAAGAGAATTTAAGGGGTAGAAAGGTAGTTTCTCAAAGCATAGTTTTCCTTATTCTATTTTCATTTCTTTGTTTATACCCTTTCCTCTGCCTGGGATGGATTTGTCTGCTTCTTCTATACCCATTCTCTAAGATGCACATCAAAGTTTCTTAAGGATTCATTCATTCATTCATTCATTCATTTTAATTTTTGGTCTAAGCTTTATTAATACAGTAACTGGAGCACAGGACAAACTCAATAAATATCCCTCTGGGTGTAAGAATAATCATATAGGTGAGTTCAAAAAAGAACTTGGCAATTTCTTATGGTTCAAGTCTATTCTTTCACTCAGTATTCTCACAGCAGTTCAGAGAAGATATTTTAGAGGAACGCTGTTCTAAAGGATCTTTATTTTAGCCTTCCAACTAATTATCTTTCTGGCTAAAAGGAAATGACTATAGATTTTAGTCATATCCACCTCACAGGAGCACCTACATTTATGTTTGATTAAATAATAAGACAGTAGCCTCACTAAGCTGACCACATAAAACTGACCATCTCACGTCCTATTTTCTTTTTCATTTAGTTCCAGATTTTTTCTAATGTTCCTTGAGGCTTTCTCTTTGACCAATGTATTATTTAAAAGTGTGCTATTCATTTTTAAAATAATTTTGGGATTTTCAGCATCTTTCTGTTATTGATTTCTAGTTTAATTTTATTATTGTCAGAAAACATGTGTTGTATTATTTCAATCATGTTAAGCTTTTTAAGGTTGGTTTTATGATCTAAGATATTGTCTATCTTGGTGGATATACCATATACATTTGGAAAGTACAGTTATCCAAATGTATTGCATCTACAAAAAAATCGAAAATTGTATCAGGCAATGTTATAACTTTTACCTTCAACAGTCATGCATGTTGAAGAGTGTAAGAGGGGGGGCGAAATGGCTATTTTATTTACCCAGGTAGTTACCATTTTTGTTGCCCTTCTTTCATTCTTGAAGTTCCAAATTTCCCTTTAGTATCATTTCTCTTCTGCCTAAAGAATTTCTTTTATCATTTCTTTTAGAGTAGGTCTGCTGCTATGAATTCTATTGCCTTTTTTTTTTCTTTTTTTTCAACGAAGAATGTCTTTATTTCACCTTTTTTCCCTGAAGGATATTTTTGGTAGCTATAGAATCCTGAATTAACAGTTCTTTGCTTTCAAGGTCAGTAGCCTATAATAACAATAGGTTATTATACTGTCTTCCAGCTTCCATTATTTCTATTGAAATATACTGTCATTTGAATAATTCTCCTATAGATAATGTGTTGGAGTTTTTACATGCTGTTTTCAAGATTTTTTTCTTTATCTTTGTATTTCAGCAGTTTGATTATGATGTCACTACATGTCTGTTTTGAAGCTTCTCTCAGACTCTTAAATCTATACATTTATGACTTTTACCAAATTTGAAAAACTTCCAGCTGCATTTTTTTCTGCAATAATCTCTTTCTCCTCTCCTTTTAGGATTCTAGTGACATAAATGTAAGGCCTGTCCCACAGGTCCCTGAGACTCTGCTCTTATTTTTCAATTTTCTTTTTTGTCTCTCTCATTCAGAAAGGATCTTTTCTATTGATTTATTTTCAAGTTCAATGGCTGTTTTCTGCCCTCTCCACTCTGCTATTGAGGGGATTCAGTAAAATTTTCGGTTATATTTTTTATTTGTGAAATTTTCATTTGGTTAATCTTTATACTTTCTATTTCTTCTCTTAGAGCTTCTACCTTTCCTTTATTTCAAGGGATTTTTTTCTCTTATTTCATGGAGCATAAATACAATAACTACTTTAAAAGCTTTGCTCAATAATTTCAACATATGGATCATCACAGAGATTGGTGTCAGTTGTCTTTTTTTCTTTGGATTTTCTTTGGAAAGTTAGTGAGATTTTCCTGTTTCTTTTTAAGTCTAGAATTTTGGATTATATCATGGACATTTTGAGAAATATGTTTATTACTCTGGTCCTGTTAAAATCCTCTAGAGAATGTTTTCATTTGTTTTGTTTTTTGTTTGCATTAGCAGGTAGTCAACCTGGTGTGATTCTTGCCACACCTGTCTTCTGCAGGCTGTAGTTCCTATGTCAGTTTAGTTTTCAAAGCATTTCTAGTGCAATTCTGTCTGCTCCATATGTACACGACCCAGGGGTCAACTCTTTGTTTTACCACAGTTCAGGTTTTGAAGCAGCTGCTGTGCTACATTGGGAAATTTTAATGCATGTGCAATTCACTGGGACTTCATGCACAGATTATGGCACTCTTTTCTCTCTACCATCTTTCTCTTCATGACTTCTCTTTACGCTCAAGTCCCAAAAGGTTCCTCTCTCATGATGTCTGTCTTAAAAGTCAGAATTTTAGGTCTCTCATGCCATTTCACACTTCCTATGACTTTGTTCACCTAGAGAGAAAAACAATGAGAGAGAAGGGAGGAAGAAAATTAATGAAGAATTCCTCCCCCTGTCCCCACATACATACATTCTCTTTGGGCTGAGGGACCTAGTTTTCCAGTTCCTCTACTCAAAGTGAAAGAGTTTCTCCAAGATTTTTAGTTATGTGCATAGCTGCTGCATCCACTATATACAGCTTTATGACTGCAGCTTGTCTGGGACTGAGCCAGGTGAGCAAAACATAAAACAAACAGGAAGTGTAGGGATTTCCCTTCATAGTCCACATCTCTTCCTTCCCAGTCCTCTGGAAAGAAAAATAGGGAGTACGTTTCCTTGGTGGTTTTCTTTTTTGTGCCTGATGTGCAGTTCTGGGATTTGATTGCCCTGGAGTCCAAGCTGAGAGATTAGAAAAAAATAATAATAAAATACCAGTAAACTCACTGCTATATCAGTTATTCTTTCAATTTTGATTTCTTTTCCCCAATTCATCTGCTATTATTTACTTTTCTGAGTCCTCAGATAGACTTCTTTATGTTTCTAGTAGTAATCAGTGGAAGATGTAGAGTGGTGTATACTTACTTTGTCATAGCCTTGGAACCAAACAAAATTACATGTTACTTTTTCTTCTATTGATACTCTCATTGGGAAGAAAAAACCCCAAACATTACCTAAGGAAAAGTCATTCACCATTGTTTCAAGAAATATATTAAACCATAAAGTTGATGGAAAAGTAACACCCTTTTAAGCTCTATGTCAAGTGTTCTTCTTGCCTTCTAAATTTTCTTTCCTGGACATAATTTTGAACTATTTATTTACTTTAATGAAAATAAGCATTTCACTAAATGCTGTCTAGGAAAGGTGAGGAATTTCACAGGAAATGGTCTACTTTGAACACAATTTGTAAAAGAGATCCCTGAGGAATACCCTCATGCACCCACTCAGACATACATAACTTGGTTTCTTGCACAAGGAATTGAATCTAGGACATACAGGTAGAACTGAGGAAATCAATGCCAATTATAGATAGATAAATGATAGATAGATAGATAGATAGATAGATAGAGATATAGATATGCACACACACACACACACACACACACACACACACACACACACACACAGTTATTGTCATAGGAATTATATCTACACAGAGTTTAAGGCAATTATACTACTGGAATCCATAGATTACTCCCATTTCCAATGCTACATTTCCTTTTTGGCTATGCAAGTCATTTAATGAAGTTTACATTAAACACTTACTACCTCTCAGCACTATGTCGGGTACTGAGGGAGGGGACCACAAAGATAAATTAGACAAATCCCTGTCTTCTGAGAGTAGAGGACACCGAGACCTGCACGAGTTATAAGGCTGTTTGTCAGGCTGTGTGGAGTGCTGTACTTTATAGGGACAGAAGCAGCCTCCCCTGGGAGCACCCACAGGGATGCAGGGGAGTGAGGACGGTTTCCTAGATAGGTGATGCTTAAGAGGAGCTTTAAGGATGAGTTCAGCCACAGAGAAGTGGAGCACGCAAAGAATGCCATCCAAAGCTAGGGAGTAACAAAGGCTTGGGGACTGGACAATTCATGGCTCTCTCAGGGATAGAAAATGGTTCAGTGTAGCCAATGGGTGATGTACTCCATTTTGTTTTTATTCCCTTGAGCCGAGTTGTATTATTTCTCCTACATTGTGGTTTGGATAGTAGTGGAATTGACCAAACTATTGGAACCAGGACTTCAGTTCCAAGTAGCTGTGTTATTGCAGGTGTTCCTGGAGCCAGTGATAATTTGTTATTACTCCATGCCTTTGATCACATGCTCCTTCCATGTGGAATGCACTTCCTATCCTACTTTTTAGCATTTTCACTCAACCTCCTGCCTTCCTCCAGAGACCTATGCCATCAATCGCTCTTTCTTTTTAATTTTATTTATGTTTTCACATATTCAGGGAGTGGCTAGTAGCTTCTTAAGAGCAGACACTATCATATTCATTCCAGTGTACCCAATCTTACTACCATGCCTACGAGATTGATACTCATAATAAGTAGAAAGAAAGGGTGATAAATACAAATGTCCCATTGGAGCCAGAGAGAACTCTGAGTTGATATCAGACATCTATTTTCCTTCTTGAACACCTTGTAATCACATTACTCGCCTTCTTTGCAATTTGTATAAAATCATTAAGAAATAAAATCTAAGTTCTGCTTTAATTAGTTCACAAAATAGTTGAGCTGCTCTCTTCCCCTCTTTTCTGTAGAATTACTTGTAGGCATATTTTAAAACTGTTTGGGAGAAACAATCATCTCTTGTGTAGCCTGGGTTATTTTTTTAAGAGTTTATTATTTCAAAGGATGATTAAAGCCATCTGGGCCAGTGCTGGATACAAGAAACTAGAATTTAGAGAGAAGACTCCAGGTACCCTTTGGACTTAATTCTACCATTTTGTGTAATACCACCAACAACATCTCCTATCTCTATTTTTGAGATTTGGAAGAGCTGGGCAGAGGCTAATGGAAGCTGTTATATATGTATTTCCCTACAAAATGTGGATAGCCTCCCCCATCCCACTTTTTTTTATGTATCTAAAGAGGAAAAGGATTTTTGTTGAACTGAAAGGAACAAGAAACCTCTCACCACTGACAAAAATATTATTTTGATGTCTCTAATTTTTTTCTTTCTTTAAGGGCTTGACTGGTGCCCTAGGGGAAAAGTTTAAAAATTAATAGATCAATCCAGATCCAATTCCTGGTTTTGTTAATAAAACCAGGACTGCAATGTGCATTGTGTATGTTTCTCCTTGTCGACACTAAAAAATAAATGAGAAACTGAAAGGTCTGGCAATTGAATAAACAGCTCTGTATCCATAGAATATATTACTGTGCAGAAGATTAAATGCATAAATGAGAGCTAGAAAATCACAAACACATGAAAAAGCAAAATATGTACAACTGGTTGATGTATACTGAATGATGCTCTATGTATAAAGTTTGACAACAGACAAAACAATCATATATAACTTCTGGGATACGTACCTATGTGGTGAACATATAAAAAGCATGCCAATTAATTTTGAACACCAAATAAAGAGAGAGATTCATTCTGAGGAGGAAAAAGGAGTGAGATCAGAGAGATATACACAGGGGACTTTAAAACTGACAGTAACAGCTTATGTCTTTCAAAAAAAAATCTGAAGCAAAATGGCAGAATGTTGAGAGTTGGTAAAAATGGGAGGTGAGTATATAGGTGTTTGTCACACCACTCTATATACGTTTCTATAAAACATTTTATGATTCTAAAAGTAATTAGGTGGGAGCGCATTGTACTTTCTCTGCAATTTTTCTGTAAATCTAAAATTAGCCCACAAGTTTTTAAAAATTCTTAGATCTGACATCAGCTTACAAAAGGCTATGTTTTTAGGTCTAATCCAAAGAACCAAAGATTGAATTAGGAAGCTCTGAGCCAAGCCCCAGAGAAAGAGCGTGGGTTGGGGAGTACTTCATTCTCACTGGAAGACTCCTCAGAGAAGGGAGCTTCTGAGCTAAGCTTTGACTCTCAGGGAGAATTCTGGTTAAAGAAGGAAAGAAGAAAGTGCATGCCCAACACGGTGGCCACAAGTAATGTGTTTGAGGAGAGGCAAGTGGCCAAGTGTGGCTGAGACATGAGTTACCTGTAGAGGTGGAGCAGAAGCCTAGCACACTGTGCTGAGGGAGGTGGGCTTTATAGTGTGGACACAGTGAAGGTTTCCTTGGGTGACAACAGAACCCAACCTTTCTAGTGGTATGCAGAGTGGCCGAGATGAGTTGAGGCCATCCAGAAAATCGATCAGAAGCGACGAGGCCCTGAGGTCCAAAGAGATCCAGAAGCAATAAGACTAGCTCCTGGCCTTCTTTGCCTCTTCCTTTTCCTCTCTCTCTCTCTATCGCTTTTTTATTCTTTATTCCTTTCAAGACTTCTGCCGAAACTTCTCATTTCTTTATGAAGGCCATCAAATACTCTACTCAGCAGTGAGGCTATTTTTAAAAATTAGATGTAGCATATTCTATGAGAAGGTCATCAGTAATAGAGTCTCAAACTTCCTATCTCTTTTGTGAATCTTGACAGCCGGGAAAGAAGCATACATTATCTTTTACACAGACTCCCTGGAAGGAGTTAATGTTCTTCCCTCTGGAGCTGTAATGTGTTCTCTACAGAAAGAAGCCTCATCCTGCCATGTGCCGCCTCTTTTCATTCCCTTACAGAGGGGCTGCTTTGTACCTGCAAAGGGCGCTGAGGCCACCAATTTAATAATTTTGAATATCACTGTTGCACAGTATTTTACTCATTTGCAGTTTTTCCTGTGCATCTTTGATGACCTTTCTTGCCTTCAGGAGAAAGTGGGATAAAAGCAGTCTGGTCAGGACATTCTTTTCAGCTGGTCATTCTCTTATCGAAAAGGGACCAGATCTTGCAGTCATCACGACACTGGCCTGAATGTCTGGGTCTGGGTTTTTAACTTGCTCTAGGATATAGAACCTTGGCTCCTTATCTGTAAAATAGAGACCACGATTTAGAAACCCACTTAGTTCATCCAAATCCTAGGCTGATGTGGCTCTGTAACTCCTTAAGGTCTGAAGATAGACTCTCATCACTTACCATGTTTTAGTACAAAGCAGTAGATGCCTCAAGTACTTGAAGGAACTATTTGAGAGAGATGGTTGGCCTGTGAGAAGTTCTCCCAAATATACATTTCAAAGGAGAAGTAGAAAAACATTGAAGACGTATGCCACAAAGTTTATGAACTTTAAAAGAATTTTAATTTAGTTTTGTTCAGAACAATAAGAATTTACTAAAGAGCACTGGAGTTTGAATCCAAACTTGAAATAACATGTAAGCTTTATCAAGTCTGGTGGTAACACTGCAGTTAAAAAAGAAAATCACTTATCCTTAAACCTCAGTTTCTTTTTCTGTCAAATAGAAATGCTCGTTTTAGAGTATGCAGGAAACAAATGAGATAATGGATTGGAAAACACTTTATGTGAAAGAAGCTCTAAATGCTTGTAATTGTGTTCACTACTAAAATTAGTTTAACTTATTAATTCAAACTTTCTTGGAGTGTGGAGAAAGAGCCAGGTTCTATCTCTGGCATTCAGTTAGATCTATTTTTCAGTATTCACACCTAGCTTTCCCTTTCTTAATCCTCCTGTTTAAATGACCCTCACAGAGCAAGCTGGTGTAGCCATGTTGAATCAGTCATTGGGCAGGTTTTACAGGTAGGACAGGTCACTGCTGTTTAACCCTCTGTAAATGCATAGGAATCTCAGCTTCAAGAAGAGTGACACTAAAGGCAATTTCATGTGCTTAGGAAAGCACCAGCATCTGAGTCAGAAGCTCTGTGTTCTGGGGCTGTGTTGCTAACTTTGCCAGAAAGCCCTGAACAGGTCACTGTCTTTCTCTTTCTCACCAAAAAAAATACAAAGGGGTTGAGCAAAGTGGTCTCTTAGCATCTTCTTGAGACCTAATTTTTTTGGTGTGTTTTTACCATTTGTTATGGATTATATTGTATACCCCCCATCTCTGGGGTAAGGGGGGAACAACTCATGTCGAAAATCCTAACCTCAGGATGTAACCTTGTTTGCAAATGGGGTCATTAGACATATAATTAATTAAGTTAGGATGAAGTCATACTGGAATGAGGTGGGCCTCTAATATGACTGGTTTCCTTATAAAATGGGGAATTTCGGACACAGACGTACACACTAGGAGAACGGCATGTAAAGGTGAAAGCAGAGCTAGGGATGATGCATTGAAACGGAGGAACACCAGATTGCCAGAAAACAACCATAACCTAAGAGAGAGACATAGAACAGATTCCCCTTTATACTCCTCAGAAGGAACCAACCCTGCTGATACCTTGATCTTGGGCTTCCAGCATCTAAAACTATGAGACAATAAAGTCTGTTGTTTAAATCACCCAGTTTATAGAGAGTCAGACCACTGCTAACAGTAGGAAAATATAAATGTTCAAGTTCAAGTGAAAGAAAATTGTCTCTTCCTTTGAACGTAACTGTGCAAGCTAATTCGTTTTGCTTATAATGGAAAGCAGAGTTTTCATTTTAATAGCACTGGCAGTTAATTTCCTATTCTTCCCAAAGACTGTTTGAACATCACAATGTTTTGACTTGCAGCTCAAGAAACTTAAAACCACATGAGAAAACTCTTATTCATGCCACTATATATAGCTGGAGATGAGCATCGCATTTAAAAATGGAGCTGCATGCATGTGGAAGTTACTGTGTTTACAAAATGTTTCCTCCTGGATGCAGGATTCAGCGGTTTCTTGCCACTTAGGTTCTCGCTCCCAAAGCAACCTCAGCAGGTTCCATGGGTTGTCTCGGAGATCAGGTTTCATTCAGAACTGTAGCGACTCTTAGCACGGAGCTGGGTTTATCGATTAATGCTGAGGAAAAAAAAAAACTCAGGCGTGTGAAAAATGATATGGTTTATCTAAAAGTAAAGTACTGTATAATATGCATATGGTAATTCAGCGAGAAACAATTACCCACGTTCTATATTGAAGGATAAAAAAGGATGTATATGTGTTTCTGATTTTTGTGTTTTATTTCACTTTCTGTCTAATTAGCTTTTCTGCTCTAAGGGATGTCGTTACTAAAGACAATTAAGTCCAATCTGGGCAACTAAACCCTAGAAGTATAAGTTAATTAAATAATGGAGCATTGTACACAAATTAAGAAAGTAAGCTGGGGAAACAAGATATTGAGTGATTTTCTCCCGTTATGAGTAGGGACAAAGTAGGCCAGCCAAGTCTATACTTCCTTGGGCAGTTTTTTATCTTCTTTATTGGAAAAAAAGGAAGAAAATATCTGAAAGCAGAAATCAGATGGAGAAGGACAAATCTGTTAACTCAGAGCCCAGAAAGGTGAACTAATAGCATCTTTCTCATGATTGGCTCAATATCTGTTGGGGCTATTATTATAGGAACCTCGTAGGAGGCAAGATCTTCCAGGAGAGTTTGATATTAAATTACATTTCTTGTGATTTAAAAATAATCAGAGCTCTGTATTAGATGGGAATTAGGCTAAATTAGCCCAAGAGTTAGTAAAATCAGACAAAGAATGATATACTGTATATTTGTATCTTAAGTTAGTGATTTCCAAAATGGAGTGTTCAAGACAATCCACAGGGATTCAGGAGGAAAATATTATTCATCTGTTTACTTGGCAACCACCTGAATACTTACTACAACAACAAAACAGATGAAAAATCTTTGCCCTCAGGAATCCTACATTCTAAAGGGAGTAAACAGACTATTGACATAAATATATGGTATATGTAATTGTGATAAGTATTGTATGGAGTCCTGGAACAAAACAGTTGACACACCCAAATTAAGTAATGAAGGGCAGTTTAAGGAAGAGCTGTTTGTAAAGGGCTAGGCATTGTTTAAAAGAAATGCATAAAGAATGTTGAAACACCCCAGGGCTACCAGTAGTGGAGTGCTATCTCCCCTAGGGATGGGAGCCAGGACCCAAATCAAGAGATAGCAGCAGCTGTGGATGTAGGAGAAGGACACCCAGCAGGAGAGGACCTTGGGAAAGCCGAGCAGCTGTTACCAGTTCCAGTCAGAGGCCCTGGACAGATAGTTGCTGAGAGAATAAATATCCAGGCTTCTCTCTCCTCCCAGCCTTCAGTGCCCTGCTGGTGCCTCCCATTAGGCAGACTCAGCTGGAAGCCAGTGTGCAAAGGGGCCCAGTTGAGGTAATCCATGCAGAAGAGCCTCAATGGCACAAAAGAGGATGGGGAAGGGGGGAGAAGTGTCCCCAGGGTAAATAGAGAACACCCAGCCCGGGTGCTCTGGGAAGAAGTAGAGTAGAAGGAGGTGAGGGAAGGGGCAGCACAGGGAAGGATTTTAATTTTAAATAGGGTGCTCAGGGCAGACCTTCTGGGAAAGTGACATTGAGCAAAGTCCTGAATGAAGTAGGTGAAGGTGTGAAGCAAGTAGCCTCCAGGGCAGAGACCATGAGGTCGTAGACCTTGGCAAGGTCGTAGATCAGTAAGGAGGTCAGTGTGGCGGCAAGTGAATGAGAGAGGATGCCGGCTGACAGGCACTGTCTTAGAAGGTACCCAGTACTAGTAATAATAAATAGCATATGCATCTAATTTATGAATAAATATTTTATATGGGAATTGCATTTTAAACTTTTTTTTTCACTGATAAGGCTATGCTATCCAAAATTTTGGCGACCACTGCCTTAGACTAAGTTGCTTTAAAATGTCACAGTTAAAAGATCTTATTATAAGGGCAGGATGCACTGGGACACAAAGCTCTACTAGTCCAACACCCATTTTACAGATTAAGATTAGCCTAAGGTCGCACTATAGAACAGCGCCCTAAACTCCATCCAGTCTCTTGAATATCCTGCTCAACATTTGCTTCCCTACATCAGCTTCCCCTCCTGCTTTATCATGTATTGAAGGTCATCTGCCTTAATAAGGACTTCTATTTTGGCTTACACCAGAGAGTGTTCGATCTTGGCCACCTTCAGAGACCTACTTCATTGACTCCGCTGTAGAACCTCAGCCATACTGCTCTAAGTGGAAATTTTGACAGAGGAATCAAGCTGTAGAAATTTCAAACATATGTGCACATACTTAAACACTGTCATTTTCTGACAGGTACTTACAGCTTGATTGAAGGCAGAGGCACAGAGTTGAAATTAATTCATGAATGGGCTTGAAAATAGAAGTGTAAATGAGACCATAATTAAAGTTTTTGCTAAGTCTTCTTCCCAGCTGTGGACTTTAATGTGAGTTGGTTTTAGCTATATTTAGCTAAAAAGTTAAAATTTAAATGCGGTAGCATGTATGACTTTGAATTACGCATATTATATAAATGTTTTGAGTTTCAAATTGTGGCAAAAGCATCAAAAACTTGCATCTTAATTGTTTTATAGTTTTTGCAATCCCAGCTAAGTATGGGCAAAAAAAAATCATACTGTCCTGATTACATATGCTAAAGATATTTTAAGAGTTATGTTAACAGGGATAATAAAGTACTCTCTTAGAGATCATAGTATCCGGTTATTTTATATGCTTTAACCATTTCCTTTATTTTTTCTCTAATTATAAAACACATGCTTGCCACTTATAAAAACATCTGCTTTTATCACTCAATATACCACGGATATCTTTCAGGATGGTAATATTGATGTCATGTTCTTTTTAACAAATGCAGTTTATCCATATATTTGTACATTTTTATCACATGAATGCGCCTTCCAAAATATAAAGATAATATTAACAATATTGTAAAAACCTGTGTAACTCTATTACAAGTAATAAATTATATCAATTAGGGCCCAGTCAAGAAAATAGAAACCACGTAATTATTTCAACAGACGTAATTTAATATAAAGTAATTGTTTAATCAGAAGGTTGGAAAGGGGAAAAAGGGCTCCTGGTGTATCATAGGAATCATAATGAAATCAATCAGCTACCGCCCCAGAGCTGGGAGAACAAGGAGATGAGACTGGGACAAGAATTTAGAAGCTTAGTGGAGAAGGCCCCAAAAGTGGGGACTCAGAGCAGGTCTGCTGCTGAGGGCTCTGGAGATCAGAGGAGGCCTCTGTGAACTGGGACCCAGACCTCTGGGGAGTGCTGGCAGCTGGCTGGTGTTGGAATCTCAGAGTGGGTATGATGAAGCTGGTTTGGAGAGTATGGGAGGAAACCCCTCCAAAGTGGAGCCAAATGTTGCCGCAGAGTGAAGCGCCATCCCTGAGATATCGCCAACAGGGACAGGACGCAAACAGAAAGGATCCGGTCCCTCCAGGGCCCCTGTAGATTTCTCAAGGGGTGGAGTCTGCAGAAGTGAGCAGATAAGGCCCAAGTGCAGCTGCTGAGGCCCAGCAGCAGCACTGCAGGCAGAGTGTAGAAGAACAGATTAGAAGTTGTAAGAACCTCAGATGGGTGGTTGTCCCAGGATCAAGTCTCAGCATTGTTGGGATTGTTGCTAAAGTCCTAGCATTAAAAGAAATCTCATTGTGTCTAAGCTCAAGTGTAATTCAATTTTCTAACCCCTTATACTTGAAGTTCTCAAGGCCAATTATCACTGATAACCACCAGTTATCAGACAGATGGATCTGTCATTGTGGGCCAAAGCTCCCAAGAATGAATCTAGATATGTGTGTTTGCTCTAACCCGGCCCACTCTTTTTTTTTTTTTTTTTTTGCTTGAATTTCTTAAGCTTTCCTAGTATCTTTGGAAAAAGTGTGTTTCATATTTTTCTGGGAGCAGACTCTTGCAACTGGAAATAAGTCATGCTATGTTGTTCTGTAGGTACTTGCAAGTAGAAGTGTTTAAAAGTTCTCAGAGAGTCTGATGAATGTCATCAAAGACACCTCCTGCATCATCTCATGGTTACCAAGGTCTGCTAAGTGCCTCTGCAAATAATATTACTGAGAGGCACATGAAAGAAGGCGCAGAAAGTTTTTAGTCAGAAAGAGGTAATGACTTAATCTGCACTGCAAAGCACTGCATTGTTAAAATATGGCATACACCATTATACTCTAGCTCAAAAAAGGACCCCTGTCTCACATTAAGAATTCAGACTATAGTGTCATATTAAGTGAAGTTAAACATCTGTCTATTTGCTGGGAGAATAATTTCCCTGAGTATAATGTGCCTTTACAATTGAGTAGGAATATTTGCACAGCACTAATATAGTCTACAAAGAGACCACAAGGTCATGTCTACACCAAGGAGAACATATGCTCTGTTTACAAATCTCAGGTAGGTGAACCTCTTTCAGATTTCTTGAGACCCTCTTATTTACCATTCTACAGAAATTTTGGCTGCTTCTTCTAGTCTTTCATCACCACATAGGTAAAGGTGGCTTAGAAAGTCAAAAGGAAGTCTTTGCTTTATTTTTGCCATATGACAGTGCATCCTAAATCAAGATTTTGTATTGCAAAAAGTGCCCAATGGCCTCTGTGGACTGAGGTGGATTCAACGTACAGAAATTTATAAATAATTACGTTCTAAGGATCATGTAGAAAAAAGATGTCTTATTTGAAAAAAAGGGAAGCATTCATCATTATTGTTTTATTCCATTTTTTTCCTTCTGTTTATCAACATTTTGTTTTTTAATTAGATATCTGAATTGTTCTCACTGACAGAAATGTGTGAGTGTGTGTGTGTGCACGCACGCACATAGGAGAGCAAGAAGTTAGCAAGAAGAGAAAGGTCTATCAGTGGGGTGTGGTGGCATTTACTCAGCATTTGTGGTCAAATTCCTCATACATTCATCAAACAATTGATATTCCATTATCACACTGTAAGCTGCAAAGAATACTAGGACATAAAAATGTGGTGTCTGCCACTATTATAAGAGACATTATAAGAAGTGGCAAAAGAGAGACATTGGATATGACAGAATTTTGAAGACAGAAGAGAGTACGGCCACTTCATGAGGCAGAAAGGGACGTTTAGGGAATTCTCAAAAGAAGATACTTGAGTCCAGCCTTGGAGAATGAGTAGGATTTTAATAATGAGTAACCATATCAGGCAAAACGCATGGTACAATGAAGAGAAGAAAGACCCAGGACACCCAGCGAATGACAACGTTCTTGTTCAATGGAGGTCGAAGTGCATGAATAAGCCTCGAAGACAAGTTGCAGCTGGACAGTGGAGGGTCTTGAAAGATACACAAAAGGAGGCCTCAGTGTACTCGTAGCAACAAGGAGCCACCGAAAGTTCTCGATGCCCAGAGATGCTACAAGTATATCTGATCAGTAGGTAGAAGTAGCTCCATCCAAGGCAGAGAAAGGGAAGCAGGAAAAAACTGAAAGTTTTAAGACCTCTTAGTGCGTGATTATTTTAGATTAGCCAGAAGGTTAAAAAGATGTATAAAAGGAATGGAAAGGGAGAAACATAGGAGGGACTTCATTCTTCTTTTTTTTCATGAATGACACCACTAATTTTTTTTCATGAATCCTGGGTTCTTCTCCCTGCTGTCCTCAAGTCCTTTTATTTGCTGTTAAGCGTGGGTGGCCTGAGCCTTGGGGCCTTTGTCAGCTGGCCTTGAGGTCAGTGTTGGTGGAAAATTAGTTCTTCTTACCATATGCTCTTTCTTTTCTTACTCCTTTCCACTTGGTTGGTTTGTTTTTTACTTTTTGTCTTCTTTTTGGGATCGTTTGGATATAGTCCTGAATTGCCTGCCGATCCAGCGTGAATTTCAAGCATTCTGCCACCCCTCCTAAGAGCATTTTCTTGTGTCTGGTCATAAGTGCCAGATATGGTTCAGACCGTATGGCTGTAATACCTGTAATATCTGTTATCAGGAGCAGAGGAGGTGGACTGAAAAGGGAGTGAGAGAGGAAAACATGGGGTGGGAAGGAGGCCTAAACGACAGGTGAAAAGATGTGGAAAACCAATTTAGCAGACCTCAAAATTTTGCAGAAGACTCCGCTCTGCTTAAGTAGTGATTCTGATCCTTTGATGACAGTCCAAGGAAATGAGCTTGCTAATCCCTGTGTTAAATGGCAGAACTAATTGGTGTGGGGAAAGAACGAGCAGACTCAGCTTAGATGGGTTTAACTTGCACCTTCCTGAACGCCCGGGAACCCTCATGGCACAAGAGCCTCAGCCCTGCTCTATGTTTTGTTCCCAGCCAAGAATGAGCCCGCATTTGCTCTAGCTGAATTCAGTATTAAATGACTGAACCGAATGTGTGCCATCGGTTTCCATTTTTCTTCAAAGAGACAGGAAGGCCTGGTGTGCCCCAGCAGGGACACTCACGCCTTCCTTGATAAAGCCCCCGCTCCCTAGGGAGCTAATGGGCTGAGCCTCAGGACCTCGGACCTCCTGACACTTAAAATGCAGGCTCTTTTAAACATCAATCAGCAGCTGAATCCTCCTGTTATTTGCTTCCTCCTCTTTGGTTTTTCTTGAGATTGGAATAGATTCTATAGGCAATTAGGATGAAAACCAGCCAATTAACTAAATACCTATTAATTTCTCATGTCCAAGGGCAGGGATGAAAGGGAAGAATTCCCGCTCAATACGATGAGATTCTTCATGCCTCCTGTTTGGTGCTTGCTAAGTATGACCACAATTTCTCTCCTTTCTTACAAGGGGAAGGCTTAGCACCTGTGTTTATTCCTGGGTCTGCCCACATCATCACCGTTAGCCCAGAAATTTGGAAAGTGGGTGCAAGGCCAACAATATTCCTTTATCATTCCTACACTGAAAACAGACATGATAAGAAAATTCATCTAAATTTAACAAAATATAATTCTTGGACATGTTAAAATTTGCCCAAATAAGCAGTATTTTCTTTTTAAGTTTTTTAACTGCGAAAGTTCTACCTGCTCATAGTAGAAAGCTTGGCACATGTACACACGCTTGCATATAGATTAATCTTCACCTATGATTTCACTATTCAGAGATAACTTCAATCACATTTTAGTTGTTTTTCCTTCCAATGAACTTGTTTTATATATTTGAAACAATTTTCTATATAAAAATTTGCTGTATAGTTAAAATTTATGTTAATGACTGCACAAATATTCTTTATATGGATGTACCTAATTTACTAAACCATTCTCCTATTATTGTTGCACATTTAGATGGTTTTCAATGCTTCATTATTATAAATTATGTTCTGGCGAACATCTTTATGCACAAATCATTTTTTGTTTTTAAATGAAGTTTACGGTTTCTAAAAAAGAAATGATAAGTGTGGACTCTCTTATGGTGAGGCGGGGGTAGGGAGACTACTACAGAGATAACCTGTTGGTACCTGTGGTCTGTTTGCAGGCCATGCCTGCTGGAGGCCACATGCTGGTCAAAAAACCTCATGGCCCAATATCTGATGCGCAGATTCTCAAACCCAGAAACAAGATATTCTAGGTATAGCCACAGATGGTCAGGCCCTTGGGGCTAATTGCTGTTCATTCAAATAACACAGGACAATGAATAAGCCATCAAGACAATTTATAATGGGGAAATTGGGAAATTTCTCCCAACCATAAGCAGAGCAATTCCTGTCTACCATTTAAAACAACTTTTTTTTTCTTCCTTGAGATTAGAACACTTGAGAACGTTTATCCAAGCGTTGCTTGGTGGACTAGGAATTAGAACAAAAGAACATAGATACAATTGAGGGTTAGGGTGAATCACGGGGAACTATTACAGCTCCCACTAAGAAACACTTTTCTGTGCTTTTCTCATGTGGCAGGGCCAGAAGCAAAACGTGGATGTTTGTTTATCTGTTTTATTCTTTCTTCTTAGCCCCTAAGTCCACATGTTATTCTTAGATCTGTCATTGGTCAGGTCACACTGCTGACCTTGTGAATCTGGGGGATCTACTTTCCACATATATGTTAATTTTATCATCTGGTTTTGATGCAAGACAGGGCCAATACCCCCCTAGCCGGGTGGGGATTCAAGTCCTGAGCCCAGAGAGTTGGTGATGGTCCTGACTGAGTGCAGGAAAGAATTCAGGCGCACACCAGAGTTAGAGTCAAAAGGAGAGTTTATTTGAGAAGGAATAACACTCCGTAGGAAGAGATGTCATCTCCTCTCAAAGACAAAATAAGAGAGACCAAGGGAAAGTTTATCAGAGGAGTAACACTCCATAGACAGAGCGTGGTCTCCTCTCAGAGGCAGAGAATGGGGGAGACTTAGATCCTGAGTGTTCAAGGAATTCAGTTTAAATCTATTTCCCTTTCTGGGGATGGGTGTGCAGTGATAAAAGCACAGGGAAGTCGTTTTCGGTAATCTCAGCGGGAACCTTCCTGTCTGGTTGTATGCTGATCAGCCAGGCTCCCGTGTCAGGCAGCACATAGCAGGCTCTGAATACAGCCTGATTAAATATTTAATTCTCATACCTCTTCCCTATTTCAGTTTGTTTCCATTATTATGGCTTATGAACAACCTGCCTTAGTACCACCGAGGCTGCTTGTTAATGATGCAAATCCCTGGATCCCACAGAAGATTTATTTCATCAGAATTTCTGGTCCCTAATCAGCTCTTTTGTGACACTCCCCATTTGATTGTTGTGTATTCCTAAAGATCAAGAATCAAGGTGAATAAGATCCCATGATGTTTAAGTGGTGCCGGTTCTGGTGCTAAACTTCCTAGTTTTGAATCTTGGCCCGACTACTTACTATCTGTGAAACTTAATCTCCCTCTGCCTCAGTGGCCTCACCTGTTAAATGGGAATAATAGTTGCATCCACATGATAATAACAGGGGGGAGGAAGAGAACCAAAATGCTAAATCAAGCTATATTCAGAGACTGCAATATGCCGATCAGCCCTGCAGCCAGGCCACAAGGAAACCTGCAGAACAAAAGAAGATTTCTGCTGGGATTGCTAACAGCCCATTTCCCAACACCAAGAAGGGAAAACAGGAAAAACAGTATTTAAATGATGCCTACACAAAATAAAATCGTTCATTTCCCATAGCTAAAACTATGGGAACCTGTAGATTAAAGACTGGGAACTGCCAGTGGGCCTTTCATGCTATGTGTTCTTACCTTTTTAGGCTACATACTCTCTTATTCTTCTTCACCGTATGTCCGTATCAAAGGAAATGGGTAAACAATGTCTGTAAACTGTGACTCACAGGAAGTAAGAATGACATAGAAACTGAATTCCCCAAACACTCTCAGTAGCTCTCTCTCCGTCCCTCTTGGTGCCTTTGCTCTGTCTCTCTCACTGTCCTCGTCTCTCTCTAGCATCTCTGTCTCTCAGGCTCTCACTCTCTGCCTCTGAGAGGAGACCATGCTCTATCTATGAAGCGTTACCCCTTCTCTGATAAACTTCCCTTTGACTCTAACTTTGGCGTGTGTTTGAATTCTTTCTACGCTCCACCAAGATCCCCCTCCTCTCAGTGCAGGGCCTGAGTTTCCCCACTTGGGGGAATTTGCTCTGTCCTGCATCAATAGGACCATTGTGAGGATTAAATGAATTAATACATATGTAATACTAGAACAGGGCCTAGAATGGACTTAGCACTTAATAAAGTTTAATTATTCAACCATGGCATTTGGCCAACTCTCCATTTATAGCTCCCTATAAAGACTGTTGACACTCTATCTTTTCCTGTCTTCTTTTCTTTTCAAACATTAATCTACTCCCCATTTCCTCACCGAACCGATATGAACTGGATGTCTCCTGGGCTCATAGCTTCTTGCTATGCCCCCAAATTAATGCTTCATTAAGCTCCATTCGTGTATGTTTATAGTGATCAGTAATCCATCACCTCTGATTGCTTCCAGACTTGTGTTTTGTGATTTGCTTTCCAGGAGATCAAAGAGAAATGTAAAGAATTGCACCATTCTGAGAGAGAAGTGCATACAGTCTCATGTTTTGTGACTCAGACTCTTGCACAAGGGTGTTTTTTTTGTTTTTTTGTTTTTTTTGGGTTTTTTTTTTGGCTAAACCACCACATTGTCTATGAAATCCTGTTCTGCTACATCAGGGAGTAGTAGAACTGCAAGTTTTGAGAACATGCTCTACAAACCTTAAAGTGTTGCAAAAGTGAGGGCTTTGCTGATTTTCATAATTTCCCAATATATAGACAAAGGCAGAAAGGCAAGAGAGGGCAACCTCATGATGAACTGGGAGCTGAGGCTCAGTCCACTTACAGAGGCAATTTAAAAGGATGTATTCACTGCTGATTAAATTTCAGAGCAGGCCTTGGTGACTGTCCTAGGCATCTGGGCCTTTAAAACTCAAATTCTCTTTTAATGTCTTGTCACCATGAACTGGTGTTTCCTCAGGGCACTTTGAGTTCTTCTCTGCAAAGACCAGGGAGCCGCCAACTATAATGAGGATACTTCAGAATCTCTCTGTTTCAAACAGGAGATGTCAAGCTTTAATGTCCCAAGCCATTGATTTGAGAGAGTCTTCTAAGCTGGATCAATCTCTAAAAGGGAGCATTACTTAGATCAGCATGAACTTCTTTTGCTGCATTGCCCACGGATCTCCTGGGGAGGCTGCAAGTTGGAGTATGATTTGTCAAGCACCATAGTTTTTCCTTAGGAAGCCATGATAAAGGAAAAGGCAAACATGCATGCTGTCTGTTTGAGCAAGCATTCCGACCAAGATCCATTTATTGTATTTAGTACATGAACTTGAGTTGTCCTGCTAGGAGAATAAAATTGAATTGAAATACAGAGACCCAACTGACCAAGAGTGTGTGCTGGTCATTTGTAAAAATGAATAATTAATAATGTGTAAAAGTTTCTGAAGCACTTGTACATTCATTTTTCTTTGAACCTTTGTACAGTACAGCAGAGAAATGAGAAATGCCTTTAAAAATGGAAATGTAAGTATCAGCATAGGTAGCATTCTTTTAAGCTTTAAAACCATATTGACCAATGTCAGGGTCTCCTGTGATGATTCTATTTTACTTCTTTTTCCAATCTGATCATTTGATGCAGCCTTCAATCTACCTTTCATCATTAGCACAAGGATGGATCAAATATATGCCCCAGGTCTATACTTTTGAAAGCTCAGAGCATACCATGCTCATGGACACAGAAATGAATAAAACACTTCTCTGTCTCTTTACTGTTTGACTCACAAAATTCCTTTATTCCCTTTCCTACTGGTCATTGCAGATCCTCTCACTCATCTACTTTCTTCCTTTGATTTGCATCTCCAATAATTCTTTTTTCTTTATTTTATTTAATAAATCAACTTTGGATTTTTGTATTGGTAAGAATGACCTCAAAACCCTACTGTGGCTGGTGTTCATACTTTAAAACCTGGATAAATAATACCATGTTCCCAGGATCGGGGCTTATCTCCCACTTCATCTAAGGATAGTCATAAGACAGTAAATAAACATTCTGAGTAAATGTCAATACTGGGCCTGTCACAAAATAGACGCTTAATAAAATGACAGTCCTCCCCACTTTGCCTTTTCCCCCACTGGTGTATATTCCTTTTTTTATTCCTTTTTGTTGTTGTTGTTAGAACAACATTAACTGTGAGTTTACTATATACAAAACACTGTGCTTAACAGTGTTAATTGAGAGACAGAAGTCTGTTTTCAAAAAAAAGTTCATTGTAGCTGGGGAGACAAGAATGTACAGAATAACAAGATGTGAGTGTTGAAATAGAGGAGTACCCAAGGTACCTGGGTTGGAGCTGAGAGGGAGGCACATGTGACTCCATCAGAAAGAGTGGAGAGTAGAGGGAATAGCAGATGAGAAGAGCATCTTAGAGGGGTCTCTTGACCTGCCTTTTGAAAGGTGAGCATGTGCTTTCTGCATGGGCATTCTAGGCAGTGAACGGCATGTTATTGGAACTGCAAGGAGTTTCCTAGGGCTGGACATATGTTTGGGCACTGGGTGGTGAGGAGTGTCAAAATATCACTAAATCCATTTCACTGTCAGTGTCTTTTCAAATACAAATGCTTTTCTTTAAAGGCCCCTTAGAGAGATTTAATCTTGGTCAATCACTTCATGAATCATCTTTTATAGCCCCAAGACCTGAAATCAGGTGCTATATTCAAGTTCTTGATCTTGAGGTGCTTGTTTCTACTTAGGAAATGATACTAATGCATTTGCAAAGCACTGAACAATGTAGCTATGCATAATTAAGTATGAAATGGTCTGGCATCTAACCAGCTCTCTAGAAATAGGAGAGGATAGCTTAATGGAGGGATTGGAATTTAAATTAAGAATGGTAGGATGTGTAGGATTTGTCTTGTATTATGAGAGAAAGCAAGAATAAAAATGTGGAATCAGAAAATTCAAAACTCATAAAAGTAGAGAGTAGAGTGGTAGTTGCCACAGGTTAGAGAGTAGGGGAGAGGGGACATGTCAGTCGGAGGGTACACACTTCCAGTTATAAGATGAATAAGTTCTGGGGATCTAATATGCAGCATGGTGATTATAGTTAATAATATTGTATTATATACTTGAAGTTTGCTAAGAAAGTAGATCTTAAGTATTCTCACAACAAAACGAGATGATTATGGATACATTCATTAACTTGGTTGTAGTAATCAATTTGCAATATATGTGTATATACTAAATCAATCTATTGCATTCTTTAAAAAATCATGTCATACAACCTAAATATATACAATTTTTATTTGGCAGTTAGACCTCAGTGAAGCTGGGGTGGCAGAGGCAAGAACACACAAGTAGGAATGAACACACTGGTTCGTTCAGGGTATGGAAGTGAAACAGAATGATGTGCATTCATTCATTCCACAGATTGTATTGAAGGACTGTAATATGGCAAACACTGGGGAGAAAATGGTATGTGAAGCATGTAGCACGGTCCAGCTTCCTCTCATCCATCCATCCACTTATCCATCTACCCATTCAATAAATAGTTGTTGAGTACCTACTCTGTGCCAAGCACTGGAATGGGAATGATGGATATAATGGTGGCATCAAATCCAAACTGTAGGTCTACAAGGGAACACAGGTCTAGAGTCACATAATCCTGACCCTTGCCATCCACTAAATTCTGTTGTGGACCACAGATCTAACCCAACTTCCAGCCCTGACTTCTCCCTGTCTACCAAACTCTCCTGTCATTTGTGATGTTGAACTGGAGCTGGGGAACTTATCTAAAGAATTGTTGCAAAAATGAAGCTACATAGCAGTGGGAACCTGTATTAGATTAGTGGTCACTAGGTGGGACATGAACATTTGTAAGCAAAGAACTCACCCAAATTTGGTCGTTGATAATATTCCAAGGATGATAGACATCTACAGGTAGTAAGATACCTGCATGTTTTCTCACCTGCTAATAAGAAGCATATTGATGCAAAAGTCAAATAGAAAAATCAAGAGAAGTTTAATGTCTTGGAGAAGTCACTATATCATAGAAAATAAATATAGCATCTCAACAGAAAATACACTGCAGATGTATTGGATAATCTATCCCAGTACAAAATCAAGAAAAGACCAACAGATCATTTGTGTGTTTTTGTTTTCTGTTTAGTGACTGATTCTGTTGTGTTTGGGCCCTGAGTTTCAGTGACAGCATGACGATTCTTTCTCTTAATGTATCATGAAGATAACTGAGCCCTGTTACTTTTGCAAATGATAAAGAAAATGCCCTAAATGCCTGTCAAACTCAAAACAGACTGGAACAGCTGGAGGTTTCTGTTGGATTATACAAATGTGAACACAGTGAGAAGTTACAAAAGACTGAGACACCCACCGCTGGGATGGGCTGTGAGGCGAGGCTCAGCTGATCTCCTCACACATCTGGGTATCCGGGCTTTCATCGTTTGCCTACTTTTGACGTTTATATAAGGGGATAATTTGGGGCACACATACAGAGAAATCGGTAATTAGGAGGAGAGGGGGAGAGGGAGGTGTTCCCATACTCCGGTAGATAAAGGACAGTGTATTTCGGGATACCCAGATGTTTTGCAGGAATTTAAAATGTTTCACCCAATGTTTAAATTTGTAGGAAATCGTTGCCTGATGCTGTGTTGGTGATTTTTTTCAGAATTTCCAGAGGCTGAAGCAGATCACCTACTTTCAGTGGTGTTATGTGTTTTATCTGGTGTTTAATTCTTCTTCCCCAACCAGTTTCATCATTACTGACGTGTGATTATTGAAGCTAAGAGGATGCAGCTTTAGTATAAACTTCAAGCAGGTCATGTGGTTATCCAGCGACATCATCCTGGTCTTTTTTTTTTTTTTTTTTTTTTTTTTTGGAAGTTGAGTAGGTGGAAATAATTATGGGCTGGTTTACTGACATGCATTGAGACATTCTTCTCTTTGTGGTTTCAATTACCAGCTTCAATAAACTAATTTCAAATTTTCTCTGAAGCACCAGTAATTACGTGGGGCAAGAAAGTTGTCTACTAAAATGCAATTGAATAATACCTACCACCATTGTTAGGCTAAATCTTAAACATAAAACAGACACACAGAGCTTAATGCCTACATGAATCAGACTGTTTCCTGACTTTCCGTGTTCTCAAGAACGAGTCATCCTGATTCACTGGCAAGTAAATTCTGAGAAAGCAACATATTGAGGAGAAAATAATGTTGGCAGCTTAGTTCATCTCAGTTCTATGCTGGATGTGAGGAATGGATGAGAACAGAATGAAGATGGGGGTTAGACCTGGCTTCAAATTACCAGCTCAGCTACGTACTACTAGTTAAATGTCCTTGGTTAAGTTACTCGACTCTATGAGTTTCAGTTTCTCCTCTATAAAATGGGACTAATAAAACCCATTATTGAGGACTACAATTATGAATAATTTGATGTAAAGCTAGCCTCTTGCCAGTGTACCACCAGTGGCATAATCCATGACTCAGTCAGTAAATGGAACTGGCTGTGATAACTGTTGCTATTTTTGTCCTTTTAATTTTCACTGTCACTTAGATGGACACAAGTATCCAGTGAAGTGTATTTTCTTATGATCTTGACTTTACAAATGAGGAGACTGAAGCTCAAGAGAAAACGTGCTAGGCTCAAGTCAGTGCACCAGAGTAGTAAGGAAAAGTATATAATACAGGAGTTAAAACCAAGGATCTAGACCAGACAGCCTGAATCTCAAATCCTGATTTCACCAACTGCCAGTTGTTTTTTGTTTGTTTGTTTAAATCTTGGGCAAGTTATTTAAAACCTCTATGCCTCAGATTCCTAGAAATCCTGTAAGAATCAGGATAATAATGAGGTCTACCTCCTGGATGATCAAATGAGCTAATGAATGGAAAATACCTAGGGTAGTGCTCAACACGTGGTGAGCACTCAGTAAATATGATGATTATTAGGAGAACCAGGACCTGTTCTACTGGCCCTAACTGCCATGCTGTTTCTGTCACAGTGCTGTGTCTTCCAGAGGGTCAACTTTGGAACTTCTCTGAGTGTGCTTTCTATACATTTAGTGTTTTTTGAGGAAAGGGCATGCACTGAAGATATGAAGATGGGCCAGACAACCTCTAACACTCCAGTGTCCCCAAGAATACTGTCTCTGTTCTAAAGCCCTAAAGTCACTAAGTCTAGCAGGTTTCCTCGGGGCTCAGGCATGTACGGTTCCATAGCTGTGGCAGGGAAAGAGAGAAGGCTTTTTGATCAAGAAGCTTGATATTATAAAGTAGCATCTGTTACTATACTCAAAATAATATGGCACTGACATAGGACTCCGTATATATAGGTACTTAATATATGATAAAAAGGAATATTTGACTTGGTGAAGAAAGATGGTTTATTTAATAAATAATGCTGTTATTATTCATTTTTTACCTGGGAGAAATCTTAGACCCTTGCATCATACCATATGCAAACTATCTCTGATAGATTTTAAAGATCAAATGATAAATGTATAACAATAAAAATATTTTTAAAACATTTAGAAAAATAATTTATATAATTTATAGATGGAGATGCAATATTAAATAATAGAAGAAACCCAGAAACCTTATAAAGGAAAAGATCAATAAATCCAACCATACAACATTTAAAAATCCCTCAATAGCATAATACCAAAAATAAGGTTAAAAGCTAGATAATCGGCTAAGAGAATGTTTATATCACAGGATGAAGGGTTAATATTTCTACAGTTTAAGCGACAGATAAGGTTAATATGAAAAACACTAATAACCCAGAGAAAAATACATGAAGAAATATGATCAGAAGAGAAATGCAAATGGCTAATGAGCATATGAAAAGATACTCAACCTCAGCGGTAGTTTGAAAATGCAAATTAAATCAATGAAATTCTGTTTTTCCTGTTAGACTGCCACAAATAAATAAATAACATCCAGTGCTATGGAGATTATAGGGAAATGGACATATCACACAGAGCTAGCTGATAGGAGTGTAAATATTCATAAATACTGCCGATATCTTTTAAAGTAATCTGTCAGTGTGTAGTGAAATAAAGCACGTGCATTCCTCGGCTGAACAATACTACCTGGCGGAATCTTTCCTCCTGAAATGAAAGCACCAGCACAAAAAAGTATATTCGAGGTTATTTATTTCAGCATTGATTTTCATGGTAAGATAAGATGGAAATAACCTTAATGTTTTTCACGTAGGGAATGATTAAGAAAAGTAAGATGCCTTAAACTGTGGTAGCTCTGTAGCCTAATGCATGAATGAGTAGCTAGCTCTATGAAAGACTGGCATAGAGGACATTCCTGGCATATTGTTAGTTGAAACAAAATATTTTTAAGTAGAACCTCTCTAAGTATATATTTGGGTGTGTTTGAGCACAGTGAAAGATATTGAATGATGACTAATAAACTGTTCATACTGATTACCTCAGGGGTATCACTGGGAGGAGAGAGAGAGGTGATTACCTTCTGCTCTGTACACTTGTGTGTTATTTGACATGTTACCACACATGTGTTGCTTTGTTTTAAAGAAAGGAGCTGATCTCAAATTCTGGTCCTTTATTTACTGGCCGAGTGATCTTGGGAAGTTACATAACCTCTTTACATCTTATTTTTCTCATCTATAAAGTAATGATACTATTACCTCACAAAATTGTGGGGAGGATTCAGCAACATATGATGTGTCAAGTTCCTAGCACAGAGTTTATTAAATAGTGGGTGATCAGCAAATGAACACTCCGTTTCCTTCCTTCACCATCACCTGATAGGTCTTCAGGGATGCGGGCCAGTCACTACATTGAAGCCAAGCAAAACAGGAGTATGATGCTGCCATACAGACATATAACTCAGCAACTTCCAAAAGCTAAATTAAGATGATTTTCTTGGGAGTTAAAACCATTGTGATTGACTCATATTGCCACTCACTCCCTCCATTCATCCAGACATCAAGAGTTATGAATCCAAGAAATAATTGCATATGGCTCATTAAAAGTATGAAACTAAGCGACCAGTCCTATGACCGTGGCCTCTCCCTGCTCTGAAACCAGGTTGGGTCGTGTGGACATCGGACAGCTGCCTCTCCTCTCCCTCCTGCCTGCGCCCTTCTCCCTTGACATCCCTGGCTTGCTGCAGTGGTGGAATCACGGTGTTGGTGGCTACACCCTCCTCTAGCATCCCCTCACTCGGCTCCCTCTCCAACACTCATTGAATACCTATTTTAGAAACAACATTATGCTAGAGCTTTTTTCAACATGTTCTCCCTTAATCTTCCCAAAAACTCTGTGAAGTAATGATCATCCCCATTTTACAGATGCAACAAATAAGTCTATGTAAGTTTAGCCACCTTTTCAAGGTTCCACAGTGAGGATACATATTAATGCATGACTTTCTCTTATACAGTAATAACGCTCTAACTTGGAGATGTCAGAAGATCCAGAGGCTTAAATTCTCTCTACATAATAGTTATTCAGACCCCAGTGATAACTGGTATCAGTTGCTAGGAACAGCATGTCTCTCCATGTGAGGAAGAAATTTAGTCTTTTCAGTAGCTGTAGTACTTTCCTGGCTTGCAACCTGTAGTTATATTTTCAGGTCAAACTCAAGTGTCTCCTCTACTGGGAAGGCTTTATTCCAGTATTTGAGAAGAGGGTCAGAGTCTGTTTACTCTCCCTTCTGTATTTAAGCTTTAACATGCACACACCTTGAGTATAACACTTGCCATATTTTGTTTTAACTATTTGTTAACTTGCCTATCTTCCTACCATATGGGGCATCCTGAAGAGTGGGGCATTTTTTATGTATCTCATTTGAGATGTTCTTTTAATTTTTTAGGCGAATGTACAAATTCATGATGATTTGTTAAATAGGATATCTGCAACTCCTGAAAGGTCCCCAAGTGAGAGAATGGGGAGCCCTAGTTAAAGGCCCAGCAATGGAAGAAGATGCCAGCAGCAAAAGAGTTATTCCAAGCCACTTCCTCCTGTGAAATAAATCTGAAATCATCAAGGGGTCAAAAGCCTGCAGCAGCGAGTATTTTAAGCATGCTCATTAATAATGGCTCAAAGTGGGGATTTATTACAGTTGAGAAAAAGGAAAGAGACAGTAAATCAGCATTGCTGAGGAAAAGAGCAAGAGAAAGATGTGAGTTCTTATTTAAAATGTATTCATATGCTTTATAGCCCTAAAGTAGAGATGGCTGTATTGAAGTGGAAGGCTTTATTTGTAGGATTGAATTCACTGAAGATATGTTTTATGCCAGTATTCATTTTCTCAACTTTCATTTACTTTCCTTTGGTCCAAAAAGTTGAGGACTTAGTTTATTGCTTAAAAGCAAGAATAGATTGCCTTAGCTGTCTCTTCATGAAAATATTCCTTGCTTCAAATGATGGCTTATAAGGAAAGCACTAGTTGGATCCTAAGAAAATGCTATTTTATTGGCATATATGTTGAAGAGAATAGTTTCTAAAACATTCAATTAGTTCTGCCTTTGAGATAGAATTTAAACAAACCCAAAGCAATAGGATTAAATTCGTGTAAAAATCCAACTGTTGCTTGGGAATCAATTCTTTTCCCACTCAGACTACGCCAAGGATAATCAAGCTTGCTCTTGGCTGTATTCCAGCCAAGACAGAAACATGCTTTTAACTCATAAATCAGACCATAGTACTCCCTTGGCTAAAACTCTCAGTGGTTTTCTAATACGTTAGAGTAAAATGCCATTGTCTGCAAATACTATTGTCTGCAGACCCCTGAACCATCTTGCCTCAGTTTACCTGGCTAACCTCATCTCATCTCACTTTTCTTCTCATCTGGTTCATCAGGTTCAAGTAAACTGGCTGATTCTTTGTTTCTTGAACATATCGGGCTCTTCTCTGCAAAGATCTGCTCCTCAACTCTGCCTTGGACAACCCTTCCCCTGCCACTATTCAGGAATGACTCCTCTCAGTCCTTCCAGGATCTACTAGTTGTCACTTACAGAGAAATTACCCCTGACCATTCTACCTGGTTATCTCCCCTACCATGCTTTATTCTGTAATTTATTATCATCTTGTCTGTATAGCATGCTTACCAAAAGTTCTAATTATATAGATATACATATATAAACTTGGGGATGAATGATACCTCCCATATTCCTCACTAGATTGCAAGATCCACGAGAGCAGCAACCATATCTGCTTCATTCATTACTAAGTACCCAAAGCTGATGACAGTGTCTGACCCATAGTAGGTCCTCAGTAAATATTTGCTATGTGAATTCTCAGTGTCAGACCTAATGCCTGGCATATAGCAGGCTGTCAGTAAACACTTTTTAATTGAGTTTGTCTTGTTCCTGTAGAATTTTTATAAGCTGCATAGATTTATATAAGCTGCATAAATTAATTCCAAGTGCTGAACTCCCATGTCCACAACAGCATGGTCTCAGCTGAGACGATGAATGACAATTCAGGACAAATGAATAAGGAGAATGCCTAAAAGCTCAGACTGACTTTGGAGCATCTTCTGTAGGATAAAAATGTCAATGAGGCAAGATTTAGCTCTCAGTGTCAGACTTGATTCTTCTGGTTCCTTGCTCTCCTTACCTATTTCTTGTTTTGGTTAGACTTTTTTGTCTTTGTCTGGGAGTTACCATGTTGTGTTAATAAACTGAACTTGAACTTTTTTATTTCACTGGATTTGAACAAACAGCTCTGATAGGTTTTCCAAGGCCCACATTTAAAGCAACGAAAATCACAGTCAGTGAGCCTCTTTCATAGTTCACTGGACCCTGAGCCAAGAGACCATTTGGGATTTGTAGCTTAGGGTAACATCAAAAACATTGTCATGGAAAATCTTTTGGCAAGCTAACACATAGCTGTGATTCAGCCATTAAGTTCCACAGTTTAGGCTCTGTGAAAATTAATTTGCAAAAAAATCCAGGTCTGTCGTGTGTTCTGGTTTATACGTAAACTAGAAGATTGTGTGAAAAGGATGCCAGGGATGATACCATTAAAACATTTTCAGACCAGTTGTCCATGAATTAGAGTGATAAACCATAGTATATGTTGCTTTAAAAAGATGACAGAAAGTTTAAAAAGTTGATTTATTGGGATAGCCCCAGAAACTAAGAGAAAAAAATAATTCTACAATAATTGTCTAAATTTGGTAATAGAAGCAGTGCCATAACATTCTGTAATGCCACCTCTATACCCAGGGGTTACATGGGATCAATAATATGGAGGGGAGTTAAGTATCAGAATCCTGGGAATAACTGAGAGTTCTGCACAGTCCAGAGGGAGAGTTTCTTACTCTAAATCTTCCATAGTATACTGGACCCTGAGCCTTGATTCATTATGTCCAGCCTCGTTCTGCAGGTAAAACCTGCAGGTTCACTCTTATGCCCCAATAAATGTGGCCACTCCATCCTCTCCTGTTTTCACAGCCTCCCTCCCAATGCATTTTCCTAGAACCTAGATTACACCACATTTGCAGACCTGTTCCTGGTCCATTTGGCACCTGTGGTCCCTCTACTAGCTTTGACACCTTAATTATTGTCCCAACACTTAACACTGATTCTAAGAGCATCGACTGCCTTCATTCAGGTTGGTTGGCCCAGTCCAGCCAACCCCAGGATGTGACCCCTGGAGCAGCTCTTTGTGAGCAGTCATCACCATCAGGTCTCCTTGGGGACCTCCTCCTGCAGATGAGACACAAACACATCCTCTCTTGCCTGAATTGAAGCCTTTTTTCTATCCAGCAGAAGTCGTATGGCTTTTTTAAAATCCTAACTTTATTTGGGACGATTGACATTTAAAGCAGTTTAATTTGAAACTTTGCACTTGAAATTTGATTTAATGGAAAATAGACACTAATGTTACTTACTCTTGATTTACCAAAAGAAAAATGGTATCAAAAGTCTTACAGTGGCCATGGCTACAATTGACTCTGAAAGTCTATGACTGCAGTAGTCCACTCGTGTGTGGAGCCTGATGGGGAGGAGGGGATTGAGAGAAGTGAAGGTGTGGTAGCACTAGGAATCTTGAGACCTGGGCCCTTGCTCTGTCCTTCCCTGTCTCTACCTGGCTGTGTGGCCTTGGGTTGAGGACTTTATCCTCTGCCTTTATGGCCTCAATTTTATGTATGCATTTAGATCAGATGATCTCTAAGGTGGCATCTACTTCTGAAAGACTATTAATTTAAGAGTGATTTAAGATCAGCAATCCAGTGGTAAATAAACTTAGACACCTCCCTTGGGAGAGGAGCTAAAGAGGGACACAGCTGAGCAGGCACAAGTATTTCTCAGTTATTCTTCAATTGCCTGAGCAGGTGGTTAGAACCAGGCACATAGGTCTTGATAGTAGGGGTATAAAACCCGGAAACTGTTTGTCATAAAGAGCGCCATGCCCAATAAAGCCAAGGCAGATGTTCGCATAAAGTTTTTGCTCTTTGTGTTTTAGTGGAGGTGCTTTTGCAGAGTGAAGTTTATTAGTAAGACACAGCGGTATCTGCCTACCCATGATGCTATATAACAGCAGTCTCGTAATCCGTTTATAGGGCTAGAATTATTTTTGTTAATGGTTTTCATGGGAGCAGATGAAGTTCAATGTACACCAGCTGTAACTACAGTTATCATGCAGCTGCCTTCAAGGGAAGGTCCCCCAGACATCATAGCTGGCCTGATTGTCAAAGAGATTATTGTCTTGCAGAGTATTAAAGGTAAAAGGAGACTGTGTTCATTTCCTATTGTGGCTATAACAGATATTCAAAACTTAGTGGCTTAAAACAACAGAAATGTATTATCTTACAGTTCTGAAGGTGAGAAGTCTGCAATGACTCTCATGGGGTTAAAATTGGTTTTCAGCTGGGCAGTGCTCCTTCTGGAGGCTCTTGGGGGAGAATCTGTCACTTTGTCCATTCCAGCTTCTGGAGGCCACCTGCATTCCTTGGCTCATGTCTTATTCCTTCATCTTCAAAGCCAATATATTCTGTCCTCTCTGATCTCGCTCTTCATCCTTGAATTTTTTTCTGTCTCTCTGACCTTCCTATACCTCTCTCTTAAAAAAGACCCTTGTGGTTACACTGGGCCCATCTACTCATCCCAAGATCCCTAACTTAATCATTTCTGCAAAGTAACTTTTAGCATCAAGATAACATTCACAGGTTCTGGAGTTAGGATGTGGACATCTTCGAAGGGGAGCCATTATTCAGCCTACCACAGGGACCATAGAGAGCAGCCAAGGCCTGAGACCAATGACTCATCTAAGGTCACAGCTAATTTGTGGCAATGCCATGACTATATCCCCAGCATCCTTACATTTGCCATGTTTATGTGTATTACTGACAAAGAGGGGTAGGAGCATATCCTGATGGAAGCTTTATTTTCATAATAAACTTGAAATGATTGAGGAATACATATAGGATTAAGTCAGTGATTTAAATAGAGCAGCTTAGAGAGAACAGAAGTTTATATTTTTTTTAATAAATTTTTAATATGAAAGCTTTCTTAAATATTGTAATTTTCCTAAAGTGTG
Source organism: Eidolon dupreanum (assembly GCA_028627145.1). NCBI lineage: Eukaryota > Metazoa > Chordata > Mammalia > Chiroptera > Pteropodidae > Eidolon > Eidolon dupreanum. The sequence goes on from CM053506.1 coordinate 88,418,240, forward strand.
TTACCCTCTAAAGATGTTATGTGACTTGTAGTGATAACGTAGCCTAAACAATGATGGGAAATGAGAGTGCCAAGGAAGCACATGTATATGTTCTTCTTTCTGCTCTTCCTCCCACTCCCGCTCCTTCTCATTCTTCCTCTGTAACTCTGGCCATTGCTGCCATTTTGAAAATCAGTTATGCCAGAAAGCCAATTTAAACTCTTCAGAGGAAATAGAGCCACCAGAGGCTTACTTATTGTTATGGGTTAAATCAAATTAGGTATTTGCCTTATTTCACAGGGAAGCCCTTATTATTTTGGCACTGAAGCATTCTTATAAGAATTCAGGGAAATTGTTTTTCATTCTTCTCCCGCTGCTGCCTAGCAGTTGCCTATGACAAATTAAAGGGTCAGAGAATTTTGGAGTTAGTTGGGACTAGACATACCTTCCCGCCCCATTTTTCCCCCTGAATTATGGATCTCTCATATAGAATGTTTGGCAAGTGTTTGCCAGACTCCTCTCTTGCCTCAGTTTTCTCCCTGCATGATGTGGGCAGGAACAATAGCTGCTGTTAATGAAAGGCTAAATTAAATTTGATTTCCTGAGAGGACAGGTACATTTAAGAGGGTTATGATTTGATTGTTAGGCCCATCTCCTCTAGGATTTACTCCCTGGATCCCCTTCTGCTGCTGCAGGGTTCAATGCCCTTCGTCTAGAATCTCATAACACACTCGACTTAACCTCACACGCCTCCCGCCAGTGTAGTCGTGGTTGTTATGTGTATCCGCCTTCCTTGCAATTTAACCTAACCAAGGACTGGGCACTCAATGGGAGCTCACTGTACTGCTGATGGATGCTATGGATGGATGAGTGAATTACGGCCATTTAATCTCAGGGGCATATGGAGGACACATGGATCCAGGGCCTCAATGGAAATGCTGAGAGGGGCAGGAAAAGGCTGAAGATGTATTTTCCAGTCTTCGCTGATATGAAATTAGTAGGTTGGCTTCCCCTGCTCTGCTAACTTTCTTAAACAAAAGAAAGTAAGAATGGAAATTGCCTTGAGATTTATCTTAATAGGTGTTTTATTGTGACACTGAAGAGGAGTAGACAGTTTTCTTTTGGATATTTGCAGTCGGCACTCAATGATATATTTTTTTTCTGCTTATCAAATGAACAAGTTCTTCAGCTGCTGGTACATTAGGTTAATGCCACAGCGCTAGACTCAACAAAGACAAAGTCAAGTTGCCAAGCTCCTGTCTCGCATTGACTGGGAGTGATAAAAACAATTCCTTCCACCAGTTTGGTCTCGACAACCCAGAGAATCACACCCTGTATGTATCAAATGCCACTTTCTTGTATATAGGACAAGGTTGAGTCTTACATCATTCTCGCCAAATGGGAAAGCAGAGCATCAACTCAGGAATTGCTAAATATTTGGTGTCCTTCAGACATGTTGCAAAGGTGATGTAGTTGGACTAGGCCATCTTCCCACTAAGGCATTAATGCTAAAAGTACTTATTAAAGAGGCCATAGGATGAATGGATCTGAAACAAGAAAATCTGATCGTAAAGATCATGAAGGCAGGACTCAGAAATCGACTAAGATTCAAGCCAGGAAAATACCATGTAACACCCAAAAATCTCTATGGGTGGGAAACTTTAGATGACTCTTTGATTTTACCACTTTTGTACCATAGCTCTTTTTATGTTATTTCCCCAGCCTTCCACCCAGTCTGATTGTACAATTTCTTTTTGTTTCTAGTTCCTTCTTTCTGGGGATTGGTGAACTCAGCTTGGAATCTTTGCTCTGTGGGGAAACGGCAGTCACCAGTCAACATAGAAACCAGTCACATGATTTTCGACCCCTTTCTGACTCCTCTCCGCATCAATACTGGCGGTAGGAAGGTAAGCAGCCCTGTTGCTTCCATCGTGAAGTTGAGGGGAGCGGGAAGATGCTGATTCTAAAAGTCAAGCCATCTCTGTGATGAGTACAATTGTCTTCTCATCTAGGAATAAATACCACAGACCTCAGACCTACTGCCAACAAATATAATTATGTCTGAATTGTGCTTTTTCTCCCTAGCTAGCCAAACTCTCATGTTTCTAATTACTCTGTACCCCCAGGCAGTTGCCTGAGGTTCTACCCCTTGGTACCCCAAGAAGGTCAGAACACAGAGTTGTCTCCCCTGCAAATCATGCTGGGAAAATCCTCCTTCCCAGAAACCTTTTTCCTGGGGCTTCTCTGAACCTGAACAAAGTGAAAATAAAATTTTTAACAAAAGTAAAATCAGATAGATGTTCATCATCCTAGAAGGAAAAAACAAACAAAAATCACCCTAGATGATTTATAAGAATATCAATAATTAATCTTCCTAGGGGCATGTTGCTAGCTAAGACTCCTAGCTCCTGTACAGAAATGCTGAGCTGTGCTTTGTGATTCTCACACCAACGTGCCTCCTCCCGCTTCTCCTCCCCCTCCTCCAAGGAGTTCCTCCTTAATTTGTGGAAGGGCACGGTGCCCATGGGGTCTTCTCATCGCTGGGATCTAACATTTCTCTTGCTGGTTCATTTCTATTTGGCAACCTTTTACTGTTGAGCAGATTGTTGAAGGTGGAAAAAAATACACACAGAGAAAATTATGTTTGAAGGTGATTTAGCTGTTGCGAACTCAAGAGGAATGGAAAATCATTTTGTGTAAGAAATTGGGGTTAAAATTTTGGACAACTTTTGTATTGCTGGTGGCTGATTCTCCAGGGTTTGGATTCCTTGGGATTTGCTCTCTCCTACACTTATGCAAAATATAGATGGTTATAGGATAAAATAACTGTTCACCTTACTTAACACAGTTTGTAATGAATTTTTTCCCATTCTGATACATTAGCATGTATTTTTTTCTGTCATACAAAAAAAAAATCTAATGACTCATCAAAGTGTGGTTAAAAACTTTGACTCAGGTCACAGGGCAGGTTATCACAGACCTTGCATATGATTGAGACTATTTAGCTATATAGCTATATAATATTTGTGTGCTATTTTAAATATGTCTTGGGAGCATTTCTTCAGAAAGGTCCAGTGTATCTGACATAGTTTATTACTCTGATTCCATAGAAATCTAACTTACCCTAATTGTCCCATTTACAGTTTTATTTTTACAACCCCTCAAGGGACTTGCTGTGGATTCTACATATATCTCTTTCTAAAAAGGGGAATTATTCAAGTCAATTCATGAGAAATGATAGGTTCACTGACCATTATTTTAGAAGAGCAAGTTGCAGTTTTGACTATTCAATTTTTTTTTCTTGGAGAGGGTGATCAAGGGAATCATTATTTTCTATGCAAAAGGAAAATCAGTTTTAAAAAAGACCAAAGCAGAAGGAGGATTGGTAACTGAGTTCCAGAAATTATCTCAAAGATGACCAGCAAGGCTAAGGCACAGAGACCAAAGAGGAGGTGGATGGCAGGGAGGTAAGGGTAGAGGAGGAAGGCAGAGGCCAAATCCTGAGGTCATGTGATGGAACTGGGTCTTTTCCCTATGAGTTATAGCAAGCATTTGAAGCATTTTTAGGTAAAGGGTATGTTGAGAGTGGGATGGGAAAGGAGGCAAGTTAACACAAATAATGGGTATATAATTTTCACTTTTCATTAGACCATCTTACGGAAAAACCTTGATGTGAAAGGGGGAAAAAAAAACTAATTTCAAGAGAGCTTCTCCCTAAAATTTATTGGGAAAGAAGGAACTGGGAGATAGCCTGGTGTTAAAAATCACTCAGATGTATGTTTTGTTTTGATGTTTTTTGTTGTTGACACATGATTTTTTTAAATTCCCAATTCAGTAAAGTGCACCTGATCCAAATCAATTTTCAAATGCATTGGAGTTTGGAATTTGGAAAAGATTTACATTTGATGATGTAAATATTTATATCTGGCACGATTTCTGTTGTCAGCTATTCGAAGAGCTGAGAACTGTCTCATAGTTTCTTTTGCATTTGTGAAAGATGGAAAAGAAAATATAGATGATAATAGGATAAAATAACTGGTATTGAAATACCTAAACTTGATAGACAATAGCTAAATCATGCTTTTTAAAGCTGGTTTTTAATGAATTGCAGACTTATTTTGGAGGTGAGGATTCGAATCACTGTTCGCATTTAGTTTTGCCTTAAAGGAATGTGTTTCCAACTCAAAGGGTTTAAAAAGCACCCTGTAAGATGGGGAGGTTTGTAGAATTTGGGCACGGTGTCACATTTTGAAGTCTGAGATTAGCTGGTTATTTGCATGTTAAATGCATCCCAGTCTTATGTTGCATTTTTATCCATGACCACTATCCCTGCCCATGTTGAAATGCTTCCTATTTACAAACCTATGAAGCAGCTCTGCCACAGTGCCTGACTTGTGTTACTGAGTTTATTTTAATGTGTTTGAGCTGGCATAGGCTCGGTTGATGAACTAAGGGCTTTTCTTAGCATGAATGAGGACTGAAATTCAACCTGAACATGAAAATACAAAGAATACTACTAGTTAGATGAGAATCAAAACATGTTGTGTCTTGGGTATAGTAGAGGATATTCATTTTACTTGAGCGATGAGATTTCTTTTACCTTTCAAGTAGCTTATTTTCAATGGTAGTTTTTAATCAGTGTTTGTTTTTTTTCTTAAATGAGAGTATTTTTTATTCAGTTGTTCATATATGGCACGTAGGACTTTTATGGACAAAATCCAAAAACATTAAAAAAAAGTACTTTTTAAATAACATTCGCTTAAGGTTGGGTTGCATGTGGATATAAGAATCTTATCTTGGAACCAGACTCCCACCCTTGACCCTATTATATTTAATTCCCAATAGTCTAAATAGTTGAGACAGGGGGTAAAATCTTAGAGCTATTTAATCTATTTTAGATGAAACTACTAAATTAACTCCAGAATCAAACGGGGAGGGGGGGGGCAGGTGGAGATAATTCTTCCTTCCTTGTCTCAGATCATTAGCAGTTTCTTTATATAAGAAATTGGATTATGATATAACTGGTGTTTTAAACTCAGCTTAATTCTGTCTGTTTTAAAGATAAAGACCCTTGTTAGCGATTGAATTTACGCAGATTCACATCTATTTTGACTTTCCTTCTTTTTTTCTCATACCAAATGAGTGTACATGATGTGTTTATATGTTAATTTTCATGTGCTGTGCTCATAATTAAGCTTCTTGGTAATCTGAAAGTAAAAATAGAGAATGAGAATATTACCCCACAGCAAAATATGAATAACCTCCCTTGATCATTTTGGGGTATAGTAATTCCTCTAGATATTTGCCTGGAGTATTCCTAATACAGGTAGGTCCTGGAGGGTTATGGGTTAAGAGGTGAATTTAGCTCTCATGGAGGAGACACGGTCCACAGATAACCTCTCTGCTGTACTAAAATATCTAAAAGAAGAAAAAACATTAAAATTGAGTCTAAAATCACTTGCTGATTCTACCATTTTAACCAAAAATTAGTTTTGGCATCCTTCCTTATATTTCAGCTCTGTTAATAAAATGGGCATCTCAATAGTTTTAATGATGTGAGAATTGCTCATGATATGTTAAATGTAAAAGGTAGCATCTAAAATCATCCACTTAATGATCCCAATTTTATTTTAAAAATTCCCATAATATGCATAGAATAGAGACCAAGATGAAGGGTAATATTGTTCTCTTTTTACTTTTCTAAAGTTTCTAGATTTTTTTCAAGAAACTTGCATTAACTTAATGATTGAAAAACACCTTTTCTTTTTTAACTTCTCTCTCCATTTTAGACCAAAATATACTTAGAATTGATAAATATGGTAGATAGAATAATGCTCCCTCCTAAAGATATCCACATCCTAATCCCTAGAACCTGTAAATACCTTACACAACAAAAGATATCTTGAAAAAGTGATGAAGATAAGGATCTTAAAATGAAAAGATTATTCTATATTATCCAGGTATGCCCATTGTAATCACAGGGTCCTTATAAGGAAAAGACAGTGTTTGGAGAATCAGAGTCAGAGGAGATGTGACAGCAGAAGCAGAGGACACAGGGATGCATTGCCACAAGCCACTGAATGCGGGCAGCCTCTGGTGAATGCAGTTTACTTATCTGTATTTTGTGGTTTGAGAAATGCCTTGACTTGCCATAGTGATAATACCCTTTCTCAGAAGGAAGTGACAGAGTCTCTTATTTAGATTCGACTCTAACCAACAAGGAAAAGCAGCTGAGTGATGTGGAAGGGATGGTAAAACTCTGGAGAAAGTGAATGTGTCATTTTAGAAAATATGGTAGCCAAGGTAAAAAAAAAAAAGTGTTCAGCATTGTCAGACATGAATCCTAAACCTTCAAAAGGCAGATGTTTGAAATATCATAGCTAAAAGTGATATGATCTCATTACCTTATGGAAGATAACTCTAGAGGATTGGGAAGCTGTTAAAAATTAAATTATGGTAATACAATTACAAATGATGATACTAAAAAAAAAAAAAGAAGAACTGGCAGGAGTTAAGGATACGAATGTGGCTGCACAGGGAGTTTTTCGAGGAATAATTTGTTCAAATGGCATATAAGAGGTGTGAGTAAAAGAGCTTATAACCGAGGGTGAGGACGCAAGGACAAGTAAACTGTCAAAGTGGTTTCAGAGAAAATAAGGCTCAGGATGAGCTGAGACTTCTGGAATGAGATGGTCTTTTTAAAGCTACAATTAGAAGAAGCAGGAGCATTAAGACAGTGTGGACCTCCATTTGGGGAAAGATAGATGGCCACAGATGTTCTGCTTTGGGTTTGAACTTTAGGTTTGCCACTGACCGCCTAGATACAAGAGGCCTAACCTTTCTAAGCTCTGGTTGCTTCATTTGTAAAGATCCTAATAGTACACACCTTACAGGTTTGTGCTAGAGGGAATTATATGAAATAATGTATTTATTTTCAGGCTGTAATGCGATTAGGCCAGTGACTGTCAAAGAAGAAAATGCTCTACAATTGTTGGCTACTGTCTTAGTCCATTTGGGCTGCTATAACAAACAGCCACAGACTGGGTAGCTTATAAAGTACAGAAGTTTATTTCTCACAGTTTTGGTGGCTGAGAAGTCTAAAATCAAGGCAACGGCATGGTCTGTCTCATTCTAGTGAGGGCTCGCTTTCTGGTTCATAGCTGATGCCCTCTGGCTTTGTCCTCACAGGGTAAAAGGAGCTAGGGAGCTCGATGCGACCTCTTATAAAGGTTCTGATTGTGGAGGCTCTGCCCTTATGACCTAATCACCTCCCAAAGGCCCCACCTTCTAATGCCACCACCTTGGGGAATAGGATTTCAACCTGTGAGGCTGGGGGAAACATAAGCATGTAGACCACAGCCATGATCACCAGAGATGATGTTGCTGTCAGTGAGAAAACACAAATTAACTCCCACTTGAGTTCCTGTGTCAAAGAGACGAATATTCACATTCAAATCAGTAACCAATATGCTGAGAGGTAAAGTGATTGCAGTTCTTTGGATGACAGAATTAGAATTCAGAACCACCTTGCCAGGATCCCCCAATCCAAAAAGGGTGAAATTCAGTAGGCATAAAAGCAAAGCTTTGCTCAGGTAGATATTTGTAAAAAGCTGCACAGATTCAGGCTGGGCTAGATTTGCTGTAAAATCACTACATGCATAAAAGTAGAGGAAGTTAGTGGATAATGTGCTCAGTGTGGCTAAATAGCTCAGAGAAGATGCTGAGAAACAAATTCAGCCTAATTCCCTAGTGCTATAGAAGGGACTGCATCCATGACAGTGAAGTCATTGTCCTCTTGTATCCTTCACAGTATCTGAGACCTGGCAGCCAGGCCCTGGGGAGATGGTCAGATTACCTGATGGAAATGACATTGACAAATGAAAGTACAAAAGAACCAAGTGGTGATGAGAAGAATTAAATGTTCTGTCTTCAATTTTATTGATTTATCTGAAAGGGAAATATTTTAAGGTGTAATCACAGATATCTTCTAATAGTACCTGTCCTGTACAGCTTCAGACACAGAGAACTAGCCCCGGTGTTTGGAAGTGGCTTAGACCAGACTTCAATTTAAAATAAGAATTCAAGCTGTGTGAAAAATGAGTGAGCAACTTCCATGTGTTTCAGTGAGAACACCAGCACAGAAGGGGTTCTGGCAGGTGCTGAGGGCCACTTAAGACTGCGAACAAGCTTGAGCATCAGACGAGAGCCTTCACCTGGGAACCACCTTGCAGTCTTGAAGCTCTTTGATTCTCTATAAGTTGTGGTTACACAGGACATGTAGAACATATTTGTTTGAGACTGGCCCTGGAATAAAAATTTAACTAGATTGTGAACCCTCCTAAAGGAAAACTCTCTTTAAAGCCCTTACTGGTTCAGGAGAAATATCCATTCTCTTCTCATCTTCTATCAAAATTACTCCTTGAAGTTTTGCATGCAGAGTTCTTTCTCCTTCAAGATATTTTGCTCTGAGTAGCTAGAATGGAGGATTCAGGGGGGAAGAATTAATGTTACAAGAAAGGGCTTTGATTAAAGATAAAAATGAAGCCAAGGTAATTGTGTTTATGCTCAGAGTGGAGCTTTTTACAGGCAGTGGAAGTTTTTAGTACATAGCATTGAAAGGTGATAAAATATTAGCAAAATACTAAAGACTAAGATGTTGTTTTCCAAGTTGGCAAAGATGTTCTGTCATTCGTATCAGGTTCTTGTGCACCATCGCCTAGCTCAGATGTAGGCTGAGGATTACTGCTTTCTGTCTTGACAGTTCTTGTAATGTGTCCCTCTTGACATCACCCAGAAAATAAACTCAGAGTAATTAGGCAAGTCTCTCAAGGAAACACCTGGATGTTGGCTTTTGGTATTTTATAAATGTGTCTAGCTCTTTCTCATTCTTTCCCCCTCTGGTGAGAATTAGAAAAGACTTTGCTTTCCCTTTCTGCTTCTTGGTCCTTTACTCTCTCTCCCTCTCCTCATTTTCCCTCCTCTTCTCCATCTCTCTGACTTGCTCACCTTCATTTCCTTGCCCCCTCCCATTCATCTCTGCAATATCTCTCTCCCTTTGTGTCTTACCTCTTTGTCCTTTCTTCCTTCCTTTGTCCTGAGTACATATGACCAAGGAACCTATGTCCTCTCCCTTCTGCATCACAGGTTCTCCCCTTTCATACATTTTAGAAAGACTGACAATTGTATGGTTTTGGTGGCAACACTCAAATGAAAAAAAAATTAAGTTGTCAAGCACCATTTTTTATAAGAGAATATGGGGAGAATTAACTCTAGATTCTTAATGCATATACAAGTATATGAATTCCTAGAAGGAAGATTTTCCTCCAGAAATCATAGGAGTTAAGTATCTGTCAGATGGTTCCATCTTAGTTTTCTGCTTACATGCTTCCACAGATGAAACTAACAGGCATTTTACAAATTAACTATACTTTCAAAAATAGATAACAAAATGCCTTATTCACATAAACTGCTCGTGGCTCAGCACTCTTTCCATCCATCTAAATATGGGGGAGAAGAGAAGGTGAAAAGGAAAAAAACATGATCTAATTTTTATAGACTTCCTCCCAGCTAGCCTCATTTCTCATACATTCCAGAACAAGTGTCTCCATTACAATCAAAAAAATAAAATGGGCAGAATACCTAGGTGACACAGAAGCAATCACATATCCAAAAGAAGTTTTAGACTTTGCTATTAAGGAAAACTGGCATCGGTTAGGCATTCTCTCCAAGAAGCTTCTGAAATGGGCCAGCCTACTTTTTGTAAGCCCGATCCTTTAGCTAGATGAACCAGCAAAGCTCTCTGTATATGAACTTCAGAGACTTTGAGTCCTATTAAAGGACTCTCATTGCCTAGAAATCAGGTATCTTTGGTCTAAAAATTTTAATTAAATAAAAGTTTTCTCATCACCTCAGGAAAAAAAAATGAGGTAGATTGTGTTTGAAGAGCTTAAGAAAATGCAAATTGGCTTCTAAGCTTTGTCTTTCTGAAATAAAAGAACTAGATTTAAGACTTAAAAACTGGAATCAAAAATATGATTTGCGGGAGTCCAAGCTATCATTGGTGAAACTCTTCTCCCATTTAGTAGATTGTCTTTTCATTTCATTTCATTAACAGGAAGAATTCTTATTTAAGTGTTAGGATTAAGATCAGTGAGGTTGCTGAGATTGGGAAATAAGGCATTTAGCCCAGGTAAGGGGTTAATTGAGCATATGAGCAACTATCAGACTTTTAATTTTTCTTATGAAAATTTAATATCGTATGGATACAGATTTATTAATATTGTGTGAAGGATTAAGAATAACTCAAATAATCAATCCATATCTTTCCAGTGTCTTGTATTCTTATCATTTTAGAATGTAAATGTTCTAATCCCTGGTTCCGTAGCATGCTAGGGCCAAAACCCACACTGTAAGTACTGTTAGGATTAGCCCGTTCATCTTCCTGCTTTCCCCCACCTCCCTGCCCCAAAGCTGCAGTTACGTAAGATAACTGAGTCTAGTGATCTAATATACAGCATGATGACTCCAGGTAATAATGCTGTTGAGTACTGGGAATTTGCAGTTTTCAGGAGATAGATTTCAGGTGCTTTCACAATTACCACCAACAACCAGAATAACGGGAACTATGCAAGGACATGGATATGTTAGCTTGACTGCAGTAATCATTGTATTATGTATATGTATATCAAATCATCATGTTTTATGTATTAGATATATACAAATATAAAGAAATAATTTTTTAAAGGTTCGCTAGTTCAACCTAACATACGGTAAACTCAGTGTCTCCTCAGTAAGGTGTTTCATTTTGTTTATTGTTAGCATTATTCACTTAATGTTCTGAACCAATTCTTTTCCTTTTTTTACCCACATCTTCATCTTTTAATATGACATTTAATATGACATTAGTCAGTTCTGACCCTTAGCCCTAGAATGCACATACTCTGACCATATGCACAAAACATATTTATATATAATATGTGATGAAGGTTCATTATCTCATTTTTACCAGTAAGTGAAAACATACATATCCACACAGTTTGGTGTGTTATATTTAATAGAAACCTATCAAATTAGTAGCATCTCACCTGCCTGAAAATATTTTTTCCCACCTTTATGTTACAAATACGTTTCACATCACATCTGAAGAGCAGAGATTTTCTTCATTAGCATTTTCCTCTGAAATATTCAGTAACATCAAGTTTGCAACGTGAAATTCACCTTGGTAGGAGTGTTTAAACCACAGAAATCTGCAAATGATACACATCGGGGTTTCCCCCGCCTCCCCCTAGAGAGCTGGTTGATAAACATTACTAGCACGTCACAGTTCTTAACAGCACATGGGCAGATCCCAGGAAGAGGGTGAGTCAATTGCGACCAACAGTCATAGAGGCTGGAAGACCTATCTACTGACCCAGAAAAATTGATCTGGGTGGATCACGAACAGCATCTATTACAGCTGGTGTTGAAAAGAAAGCGTTAGAGTGTTTACAAATGTTTATATTGGAAATGACACCAGTGACCATGAAGTATCACTCAAAATGAGCTGCCTGCGTCCTGTATTTGGCCCCCGCCCAAGCCAGTCACCACAAACTAGAGGGGAGTTGGGGGGGGGGGCGCGTAGAAGTGATTATATGGGACTTTCACTTTCTTTCATCCTAATTCCTCTTTTAACATATTTACTTGCTTGACTCCTGAGCCGACATTTCTCCTAAGGCAAGGTTGGCATATGGGTTCGGCTTTTGCCCAATGCCTTTGGCAGTCACAAAGCAACATTTTCAACTTCCTTTCCAGTTTAAGCCACTGCTCTAAAACCAGGGACATCCTGGGCTCTTGCACAACCGCAGCTCCCCACACCAGCTTCTTGTCGGTGATACTGTTACCAACAGCTAGCGTGCAACAATGTAAACACATACCATAAACATGTTTGAAAGTCCAAAGGGAAGAAATAGGGAGAAGCTTTTAGGCCTTTCCAAGTAAGTGATCCTTATTCAGCACATTGCCTATTAATGATTATTTCACGGTTTCTGAATCCAAAAAGGTAAGAGTAAAAAAAAAACATCTAAATAGGAGTGAGGAAATAGCCCTGTGTCAGGCAATCCTGAGTCCATGCTGTTCAATCAATTCGAAGTATTACTAGCATTTTTCTCAAGAGTGTAATATACGACAACTGCCAAGCTTTCCTTTTGCGATTACAAAAAGGACAGATACTGGAGTGAGCCATATTTCAGCACTGCGGGGATATAAAAAATGAACTGCTAAAAACGGCCCAGGAGGAATGAATAGCAATAAGACATCAATGTCATCTGTATACTGATTTGTGATGAATTTCCAAAAGGCTTAATGGTATGATGCTATGATATATAGGGGCTTCCTGAAAGTTAATAACTGTAAGTTGCCCACTTGGAAGAATGTAATGGGGAAAAGGAAGTGATTACATATAATATATAAATAAGTAACTTCACAAATACTGTGTAGTCAACTGTTCTATCTGTTTCATGTTGCTACCTTCTGTGATTAGATATAGAAAATTAAAAGGATCGCGAAACGGGAGAAGGTCCAATGTTACACAGACACCCATAATAACACATTTGGTAAACTTTTAATTTGCCTTTTCATAGACTGGGACCCATATAGCTGAGAGCAAAGGTGTACACGCTGATTATCTTTCGGAGGTGAGTTAACAAGAGAGAGGGGCCCTAGATGCAGATTCAAGTAGGGGCTGCGAAATCTGTTTGGTTGACCATATTGTCCTTGCCAATTCCCACATGGTCTGCTATCTTCCCGCTGTGGATCGTGTGCTTAAAGCAGCAACAGATATGAGGCATAGGATCTTGAATAACGGTGACCCCTTTTGATCTGCAGTCTGGATTCTTTTGGCCCTTTGATTTCTATGGCTGTGGCTGACAGCTTCTGGTTAGCAGCAAAGTGCATGGCATGAAGAAAGAACTCAGTAAAAGTGTATTGAATGAAGAGATAAATAGATGAGTGAAAAAATGCCCAGACCCTGCCATCACAAACAGATGGGAGAAAAAGGGATCCATTTATACATAGATTTTTTATCTCATTTAATTTCCCAAACAACCCGAGATGGTCAGTTTTATAGACCAGGAAACTGAAATGTACAGTTGTTAAATAATGCACTTAGAGTTACAGGGATGACAAGAAAAAGAGCTGAGTTTCAGCCTTAGCTTATCTGACTGTGACGCTGTATTCCTTTCCGTAATGTTGCACTAAAGCAACAAGACGGGAGAAATATTTCCCATCTATATCAAAGGTTTAGGAAGAAGGGCGCATGAGATCAAAAGAGCCCTGACCTTCACCTGATTTCCTTCTCTTTGCCATAATTTGAAAGAATGGGGGAAGGTGGTACCCTATGTTGGGTTCTCACCGTATTCAGCCTGTTAATTGAATCTCTGCAGCCTGTTTGTTCTGGCATCATACATATTTTATCCTTAGAGGTGGTGCTATAGGTCTGCTTTGTTATCTGGCTGCCACTCTCTTCCCTGGCAAGGTGGCAAAGTACATACTGAATGTCGTTTCTGAATGGGTAGTGAATTTTCCTACATCCTTCATCAAAAAAGTGCCATGTGAAAAATAAAATGCTCAAGATAGTTATTGTCATCACTGCACCAGATCTGGCAGCTATAGTGTCAGGGGAAAGACATAAGGTTTTAATTTCGAGGACACAAATATGTGTGCTTTCTCTCTGTATAGAGGGTGACACTGCTTTCTCTGTCATCTGTTTTCTCGCTCTTCTGTTCTCTCTTACTTTGTGATGAGGACATACGTTGGTGTTTCTGCATCTGCGTTATTCTCCCCAGAGAACATGAATTGCATTGTGGAAACCCTGATAGACACGTTTCTAAGTTCCACCGGCCTCAGAGCAGATCAAGAAAAACCTTTAAAGTCACGAGCCTCAAAGGACTGGCCAGCCGATGTAAATGGCCTGTCCCTGTTTCTCCTAGGCAGTCATCCTTTAAGTCATTTCATATCATGTGCATAATTTAACAGGGGCAAAGCTGACACATCCCTGCCATTCATTTCTCAGTCTGCCCTTAGTTCTCTGTGGATAATAATGATGATAATGGATGGAAATTTTTAGTTTGTTCTTCTCCACATCCAGTGTTAAGACCGAAAGGAATTCAAAGGTGACCTTCAGTTCTTAAGTCACACCGGGAATAGGACAATCAAATGAAAATCTTGCAATTGCAATGGTATTTAGCTCAGCATCCCCACTCAAGACCATTGCTGAGAGCTTACCTCAGCTTTCCATGGCCCTCCCTTCTGCATGGTCTTGGTGACACATGCGTCCTGGGGAGCTGATGCCTGTGGAGTTTGCTCCCATGTGGACACTGGTAGTCCTCCAAAATAAGTAAAAGCCTTTTTCCCAACTCTGAATGGTCTGACCTTGAGGGGGCTTCAACCTGCTTTTGAGTTTCCCAGAAGATAGCATGACTTTTCTAATTTCATGGGAGCCTCTGACAAAAAGTTTAAAATGAGATCCCTGTGTACTTGTGTGGAAGGCATTTGAGTGACCACAGCTGATGAGCATCAGAATCACTGCTCTCATGCACCAACAAAAGAACGTCTCACCCAAGACATATGCATTTAGACTCCCTTCTACCTCAGAGTAATTCACCCAGCCTTTAGTCCCCCAACTACCCAAAATACGTACATTTCCCTCTCCTCACTTCTCTTGAGATTCACACGGTCAGTTCCAAAGTCCCCTTTGCCCTTTCTTGAGAGTGTCCTGAAAGCTTTATGTAAATGGACTCTTAGAGGCCAGAATCAATACCCTGGTGATTCTAGAAGAATATGCAAAACAAACTAAGGGTATACTTAACTCATTGTACACAAGAAATTCCTCCCCCACCATCTTGTCCACCGGGAGGAAGCCTTTCTAAATGGATGCCCTCCATTCTGCCCCTAAGCTTCTTCCTGTCTCCTGCTAGAAAGAGTGAGCACCCACTGGGTTGAGCGTCTCCTCTTGCAACTGAGGAATATTCATTCCTAGTACAGACATGCGAGTTACTGAGCTCTGTGAATTTTCTTTAATGTTATAAATGTGAATGCAGCGTTATTAGACTGTACTTTGAGTTTTCCATAGATATTTTATCCTTTTGTTACCAAGGTTTTTCAAAAGGTAAAAAAATATACATTTTACTGCATGAAGTATATAAAAGTTCTGTAAAATATGATAATGTTGCTTCACATGCTGTTCTCTTGGGTATAATATCAGGAAAATGTTTTCTCTGACAGCCTCTTATAATGGATGAAAATATTCCCTCTCGCTGCACACACAGTGCAAGGTTTGAGGCATATTATTGGAGTCAGGTAATCTGGCTCTGAAATACTGGTATTTGAAAAGCAAATTTAAGGCTTAGGACGTTTTTGTGTTATGATCATTGACACTGATGTTAGTAAACTGTTTCTCTAGCTATGAAGAAGAGAAATGGCAGGCAAGTTTTTTTTTCTTCCAATTGCCATTTGCTTTATAGTGACTGCACCATATGGAGCACAGTAAATAAACTGTGAAGGTAGAAGGATGCATAGAAAAAAGGAACATACTTGATTCCAACAGCCCTTAAACAGGTTACTTTATCTCCTTGAGCCTGTTTCCTGACCTATGAAGTAGACTTAATAATTAATGAAATGAGGTGAGAGTCATTTTGTTGGAATGCTCCCATCACTGTGCCTAGCACACAGTGTTTCCATAATTTATTTTTAATTTAACAGAAAAATAGCTGATCCTGGAAATTATATCAATAGAGGTTACCCATGTAATAATAAGCTTAGGATTTAAAGGTGTAATTTATATTATCAGTATACTTTTTAGTACACAAAAGAGGTAAAAGGTGCTACATATAACACATGGTAGATCATAAGCTTTGTAATATAAGGAAGGGAAAAAACATATCTTTTTTCTTCTAACCTTCTAAGTTCTCCAGCTGGGGCCTTGAAAATTAGATTGACAAAGACAGATTAACAAGAAGTTTATTAATATGTGCACTGAGCCTGTTAACACATGGTAGTATCCAGAGGTCAGTAACTCAAAAAGGTGGTTAGGATTTGGGGTCTGAATAACTAACTTAGGAAAGGAAAGGGAAGGAGGAAAGAACACTTATGGAAAAGCAAATAAAAAGATAAATGGGCTCTTAGAATAATTTGGAGATACTGTTTGTGATGGTGTCTGTCTGGTGTGGTGTTGTCCCAAAGAGCAGATTACAGCGCTCCAGGGAAGGGGGTTTATGACAACTGAGTTCTTTGGGGAGGTTCTGCTTTTAGACAGATAAGAGACTTCAGGAACTCGAATGCATTCAGCTCAAAATAATTCTCATGCCAAAGTGACATATTTTGGAATGGCATGTCCTGGTCCCCGTCAGTGTTATCTGTACTTCTTAGTCTTCATGAAGTACAGTCCTCATGTATTTTATAATTGGGCTTATATTTAACCATGTATGGTGGTCTGCTTGTTTATTTCTGTGATCACATACTATTTGGCTCAAAGTAAGTGCCCAGTAAGTGTGCACTGAAATTGTTGGTAGATGCTTGATAAATGTTTATTGCATTTACTTTGGGCTAGGATAACCAAAGTAGGATAAATAAGATGTGGGGGTTATTATTACATCTGCTATGGGTACCTCCAGGAAAGAACAAGTAGATAATTCAGAATTTTACTGACTGAACAAAGTATTATCAGTCATATCGAATGATTAGAACTTAACAGTAGACCAGCAGACTTCCACATGAGTTTTCAAACTTCTGTTGGTAGCTCATGACTATTTCGTTCCAGTCCTTTGAGCTTCTTCTGGATTGTCTTTTCGCATCATTCCAGCCAGCATTCTCAACTCAGCCCTCCATTCACATGTGATGGGCCAAATATACACATACAAACAGTGCCTGTTGCAATACACAAGGGTCCATATAAGATGTCAATTAATGGTCTGGTACTACTAGGTAGAATGAACCATATTCTCTAATATTCGCTTGCTCCCAGTTCTTTGCCATTCTTTCCTGGGTCTCTGTCTGTCCCAGGGTTGGTTGCTTTGCCAGCAAGCACCAGGCAGGTTCACTGAAATCTCTATAAGGCACGTATCAACACAAAGAAGTGAACAATTATTATTCACCCATTAAATTTGGACATGTGAATTATGTCTCTGATCATTCTCTCGCTTAATCTTCACAACTTTGTAAAGTAGTCAAGACAGAGTATTAAAAAGCTATTGCCACAACAATGCTATTTAACAGATACCTACAAAATCTTGATGCTATAAAACATAAGTGTGTATTTCTCGCTCATAGGTCTTCAGGTCTGCTGGAGCAGGTCTCATTCAAGCTTCTAGTCAAGGTCAGGTATGTTCTGTGGCCCAAGCCGAAGGTGGCAACAACTACAGAGAGCATGTCCTTTTGGCTATCAGAAACTCCCAGACAAGCAAATGGAAACCCAAAATGCCACAGAAATCTTAGGTATAAAATTGGCCACGGTCACTCACTTCCACCCATATTCCATTGGCCAAGTTGCATAGACATCTGTGGCTTCCACCACATTGTCACTACTACCTACATAGACCTTTATTTGAGAAAATTTCACATTAAATAATCCAAAGTTAACAACGTGGTCGAATAAAAGGTGATAACTCACAGGCCAAAATTTGTTTCCTACCCCCAATTACAAACAGCTTTAAGATTCATTTTGCTTTACAAAACTCACATTTATAAGCAGTTTGAGGGGAGATATCTACCCTTTAAATTACTGCTGGCATTTTATAAAGGACATTGTGTCATTGGGTCTTTCTGAAGGAAGCCCTTGGTAAGAAATTTCTTTAACACTAAGTCCTAGGGAAAACCTTACTTCCTCTGCACAATTGATGTGCTTTTTTTCCTCCATGAGAACTGTGTAACTATGTTGTCTATTTCCTTTCAAGTGTCAAGACCTTCGGAGCCAATTTTCACCTGTAGAAAAATTAGTGGGATTTTATAACCCACTCAGTTACTCTCTGGGTCCTGCCATTCTATTCTAATTTGTTTTTAACCTGCTTTGATTTTTTTTTGTTGTTGTTATATTTAATGTTATATACAATTTTTTTTTTTTTTACTGTAAGGCATATTAAGCCTTTTGTAGAGTTGGGCAAGTAGAAGGAAGAACAAAACAAATGATTAAACAGAGTGGTGAGCTGTCCAGGAGCACCTAATTAAGAAGAGGGAAATCAACTGGTTATCTGCTTTCTCATTTTATTAATTACCATTGGTATAAAGATATTTTGTTTAGAATCAAAATTAAACTAAATCTTTGGAGATTGAGTTTTCTAAAAGAGCTCAAGGGCAGGATCACAGAGGATTTAATGTATTGTCTCTAAGCCCTCCCACTCCCCACCCTCCAGCCTGAAGCACAAAATGACATGAGCTTCCCCCTCTGCTGTTAATTTATTTAACCCTGCTTCTGAGTAGTCAGTCTGGTTTAAATGGCTTCAGTCACCAGGATTTGAAAAGAAAGAACAACAGACATAAGCAGGAGCAGATGGATTAAGCAAAACAATGCAGGGTGACATTTTATTATATGTCTACAATTTCAAAAATTGAAGCGGAAAATATTCCCAGTTGCACACAGAGAAGATGAATTTGTGGTAGTTTAAAAGACTCAGTACTGTGAAAATAGAGGCAGGGGCTACGAGGCGGCCTGTACGAGGTGGTCTTTCTCCACACTCTTGTTACCTTCCACAGTTAAAACTGATGAGATGAGGACCATGCACAAGAGTGAATTCTGAAAATCTCAGATGTACTAAATAGTCTGAGAGAAGAGGATGCTTATTCTGAGAAACCAAATTATAAAAAGGTGAGCCTCCAGTTGACTATTAAAGAAAGAGTTATCAAAAGAGCCTCTGTAGAAGAGTCCCTGAAATGGGTTCGTTGTCCTTTGAATGGAAAATTGGAAACTGACAGGTCCATTCTCATGTCAACACTGTAATTTCACTCTTATAAAAGGGATTCTTTTTCATTTCTAATATTTTCCATGTTTCTGCAGTATTTTGCCACATCTCAGAATAATTCAATAGAAAGAGTAGAGGACACCACGTTTCTTTCGAACTGCCAGTGTTTACCTCTGAATTTTACCTGCCTGTGTGGCTTTCATTTCCTGAAATGATGATAGGAAGCTCTGTGCTTGGTCTGTTGATAAATAAATAGTGACTAATTCTGCAGGCCTGAATTCCAGTTCCAGAGAAGTCTGAGCTCCCCTTCACTGCAATTTTGTAGAAACAGAGATTGCATCTAGTTTTATTCAGTATTGCTTTAACTGGGGAAATGAATTTTTATCTTTAACAGAGGTCAGGAAAGAGCTATCTCAGTACACCTTTCACCTTCTGTCTCACCTGTGACTAGGAAATGGCTGTAGTTACACTGATTGTGGAAAAGCCCAGCATGGCTACTCTGAAATATTGTGTGTGCTCGTGCATGCATTCACTTGAGTTATGGCCTTACCCAAAATGTAAAGGCAGCTGTATTTCTGGCTTTTGCAGAGGGCCGAATGAAGTCAAGAAATTAGTTATGAAAGCCAAGGATATTTTATTCAGTGAGAGTAACCTGTTTCACTAATGTTCTTGCACTGATGTCAGATCAAAGAATCAAAGATTTTGATTCTTTCTGCATTTGGACAGATGTCACGGCACATAGTCTTTCTGGTGACTTGGTAAAGTAGGGTAGTGGACACAATACTGTAAACTATGAGCTGTGATCTTGTGAGTTTGAATCCAGTGGATGCGACAGGAGGAGTCATTTGGAAGATACAGCATCATTTCTTAACTGAATTGGCTTTTTACTTGGTAACTGAATTCATATTTCCCCAATAGTCTGGAATGAAGGTGGCCAATATATTCAATGATTTCTATTGGCTGCCTCTCATTTTATTTTGGTGTAGAGCTAGCTGATACCAAAAGTGGCTAAAGTGGAAGTCAAGAACAGGAAGATACAGAGTTGACTTATCTCAGAGAGAAACTCAGCTTCCTAACAAAATCTAATCTGCAGGCAGGAGCTGTCAACATGATAAATATTCCAGACTTTAATATCGGCTTACATACCAGGGCAGAAGAAAAGGAGAAATTATTCACACACTCAAAATTTGTTAAAATGATGTTGTTTGACTTCAAGTGATAAAGGTCCAAGGAAATTCAAAGTTAAGATGGAAACCTCTCAGGCTGAGCCTGATCCTGGGCTCTCCAGGGGCCTTCTGATGTGTTGATGCCACCACAGTAATTACACTGCCATGCATGAGCTCTCCCAGGTTCACCATTTGTGAGAATGAGTTCTTCCAATTAATTTCTGTGCCTTAGCTAACTGCAAGTTTCATCTGGTACCAGGTGCATGTAGCTGCTGAGGCAGAATTTCAAATTGAACTGGATCTCAAAGTTATAGGTTGGAAACGCCTTCGTGACGGCGTTTTTGGGGGCAGGGAGCACTGGCTTTGAAATCTTGCAGAACTGGGTCTGATACCAGCTCAGCCACTTTGTTCATTTACAAACTATTTATCAAACGCCTACTATGTGCAAGGAAGCTCTGGGGATACAGCTGAAAACCAGACAGATAAGGTGGAGCTTACATTTTAATGGAAGTACAGGTCAGGTTTCCTAGGAAAAGACTCCAGGATAGACATTGTGTGCAAGAAGTTAATTGGAAAGAGCTCTCCAGCTTAACTCCTATGAGGGAAAAGGGAGAAAGAGCAGAGAGAGAAGGTAGGCTGTGATGCACTTTTGACAATGGCAGCAGGTGACCCCAGGCTAAGCTCTGAAGTTAGGAATGCCTTTCAGAATGGTCCCCCATTATGATGAAGGACCCCTTGCCTTTACACTGGTGCATATGCCAGTCACAGACAGGGCTATCTGGGAACGGGGCATATTCTTGAGCAGGAGGCTCTTGCCAGCTCACAGGAATTCTAGGAGAGGGCTGACAGCTGAGGAGTCCCAGGCGCAGCACTCATAGCAGTTGGGGGTGTAAGTCCTGTAGCCTTGAATGGGGATTGGTCAGCAACCAACATTAAACACACACACACACACACACACACACACACACACACACACACACAATATACATACATATTTTAAGAGGAATGGGGATAAAAATAAGCTGTGTTTTTTTTTTCCAGATGGGAGATATTAGGACATATTTGTACACTGATGGGAATAATCCAATTCACTGATACTGCTAAGGAAAGACACCATTACCTTTAGGTGTCAAGTCGTCCTTTAAAAAAGAGAAGATGTAATCCAGTGTAAAAAAGGAGGTGCTTGCCATAGGTAGGTTAAGGGACAGCTCACCCCTATAACTGGAGAGATGAGGAAGGTCTGGATGTAGATAGAGCTGACGAGGTAGGTTTGATTATGGGAAGATGAAGTAGCTCTGTGTCTGATTGCTTTATGTTCTTATTCAAATAATCAGTCATTAACTGGGAGTGAAGAATGAGAATGGGAAATTTGTGGAGGGTGAGAAGGTATAAAATAGGTATTCCTGAATGTGGGATCGTGACTTGACTAGAGAGTATAGAAGATATAGTTGAGATTTATGGTTACAGATGAAAATGTACAGTAGTTGTATGTTTTTATCCAAAATTACTCTGTAGTTGGGGGCAGGAACAAAGTAGGCAGAAAGCTAGTTTCAATCAGCTACAGATTGTGGCAGGTGAGTTTGATGAAAGAAGAGAAGAGCAAAGAGGTTGAGTTGTTGGGTAATGGACTCATTGTGGTGACAAACCGTGGATTCTAAGTAGGTAAGAAGGGAAGCAAGGGAATGACAGAACTACTTTTTAGCCATATAAACTTTTGGTTCCTTTACCAAAAGGGAAAAGGAAATTCGCCCAACTTAACCAAAAGTCATTGAGAGCTTATGCTATGCTCCATGCTTCTAGAACCATTCTCAGTTAGTTCTCACA
This sequence comes from Eidolon dupreanum, assembly GCA_028627145.1. NCBI lineage: Eukaryota > Metazoa > Chordata > Mammalia > Chiroptera > Pteropodidae > Eidolon > Eidolon dupreanum. Next base: position 88,440,135 of record CM053506.1, read on the forward strand.
AGTTGGTGAGGTCAGGTGGATTATCCCCACCTGAGATTTGGTGCAAACTATTTGCCCCAACACTTTAAACATCATGTTTAAGCCCCATTTTCCACTTCTACAGCTGTCTCTGCTCCACAGGGGAAAGTCCACTGCAATTTCTGGGACAGTGATGGAGAACCCTTTTGATTTCCAATGTTGGGCAAATTTTCAACTACTTACTTGCTTTAATGAACAAAATGTAGAGAACTTAACTTGCATTGTTCTTATGATTGTTGAGATTCTTGTATGTCTTATAATTTCCTATCATCCTGAACATCGAAGCCAACAGAGCAGCCTCCTTAAAAGGTTGAGAATGTGTAAATATAACTTTCCAATGGTTTTTAAATCTCTGTGACAATCTAATGAGTAAACTGAGATTTAGAGGGATTAAGTAATTCATCCAAGCATATTCAACAAAAAAGTGGCAGATCCAGGATCTGAAACCAGCTGTGAACAGAGAACTGTAATATCCATGTGGTTTATGTTACAGTCACTGCCTCCCGTAGCTGTGGGAGGCAGAGAAGTGGAAGGAGCCTAGGATAAAGGCCTCTTGTAGAAGCAAAGAGGTGTTGGGGATGAGTTGGAAAATGTAGAAGCAAAGAGGTGTTGGGGATGAGTTGGAGGAGGGATTGAATCTCTCAGGTATACAATTAGTAAATAAGCAAACAGAGATATAACTTGCTCCATGCATATATTAGAGAATTCCAAAAGTATATTTTTATTGTGAGATTTTTGAGGCCTTTTTTTTTTTATCATTTTAGAAGTTTATCTCGTTTTTTTCCTGTCCCCTGGTTAAACATCCCTAGAACATATAAGAAGCTCTGGGACTACTTCATGAGCAGAAGATAGATGGGCCTGAGAGACTCTTGTCATGCTGTGGTGAACTAGTGACTGTATTCAGCCCTAAAGCACTGAGGGTGGCAGCTAAGGTGCTGGGAGCTGGGCCAGAGGAGAAGAAAGATGGTGAGAAAGGAGTGGGGAATATGGACAGATGAGCCAGTTCAGGAACAAGAAAGACCTCCTCTGATGTGCCTGTAAATAATCAGCCTTATTCCTCCTCATTGGCCAAAGGACAGAGCAGAGGCAACCTATGATTTGGTCGGCATGACCCTCTCAGTTTGTAATAACTTTTTTATAACCATAGTTTACATGTGATGAACACAGCTTAGTTTGTCTGGGACTTTCCTAGTTTGAGCACTGAAATTCCTGCATCTCAGAAACCCTCTTAATTCCAGGGCAAACCAGGGTGGTTGGTCAGTCCGCCTATGATGCATTCCATATATGCAGGAACTATACTTCTTTCAAAGAGGCTAACTCCTGATCCCCCTCTGAGCATACATATACATGGCAGGCAGTAGATTTCCCATTTTTGTACAGAAGATATGCCAGCCCTACTGCATATCCTGCTTCTGCTTATCCAAGAAAGAATTAAGGCCTTGGTAATAGAAAATAGCTTCCTGCCTTATTCTGTCTCCTTTGTATTTTCAGAATTCTCTTTCTGCCAGAATATTTTGAGGTCTTTTCTCTTGCTCTTGAAAACATTGTTTCCAGCATAATAGAGATGGGGTATTAGTGTTGTCTAATTAAGCTTTGACACATCACCATGTTCCACAAGGTGGCTATAGCATGCTTCATGTAGGAGGGAAAAAGTTAGAAAAAGTATAATCAGGTTTTCATTTCTTCTAACATGGGTGTCCATATGCCATCTGTTACCCCCAGTGGAGGAAGCTTCGGTTTAGGAGTTAATGCTTTACTATGGATAATGTGGATATGGTTGCCATTTTCTCTCCAGGAGTGTGTGCCTGGCTTGTTGGGAAGAGAGGAGCAGTCCAACTTCGGTCTGCATCCATAACTGAGGACAAGAGGATAAGCATTTACTGTATGCAGTGGTAGAGAGGGGGAGAACTAAGCAGCAGTGTGATAAGAAATAGTCTATGAAGTTATTACCATAAAGGTATAAGCATTAGGTTGGTTAATTCCAGTTAGCACCTGAAAACTGTCCTATGAATGTCCATGCCTTTGAGGAAATACAGAATTTCTCAGTTTCTAGTAGAGAGTGGCCAAGAAACTGTCCCTTGAATCAAAAGTATAGATCATATGTAGATCATATGATTTTGCAGGACTAATGAACTATCCTTTGCCACATTTCTCAATTTCTGATTTAATATAGGTCTGTATACTCATTTGATTAATTATGGTCTTCCCCATTAGATAATAATCCTTGAGAATAAAGACCTCATGTTCTTTCCTATAGATCTCATAAACTTGGCAACAAGAAGGCATTCAATGATTATTTATTGAATGAATGAATAAGTGAATGAATGAAGAGCAGCATGCCTCTCTTCTGAGAGCCAGTGACACTTCATCATGTCTCTTTCACATTACTCATTCCAATGCTACTAGGTCTCATTGTCTGCTTTCCTCCTATTGGCTACTTAAAGGCAATCACCGCTGAATTCCCAGGACTTTCAGAGTGCTTGGCATACAATGAAAGAGGATCGTGTGAATGGCTGAATAAAAGGATGTGATGTAATTCGTATTCCTTGATTTTGCTGGGAGTTGTATTATATTGAGTTTACAGCAGGCATTACACAGAACCTTCACCTATCGATATTTTAGATAGCTGGTAGCCTGATGAGTTTGTCTTTCCTGCCAAGAGTAATCAGGACTCTGTATAGATAGTTGTTACTGAAGAGAGCACTGAATGAAGAGTTGAGAACAGGTTCCATTCTCAGATTTTTTCTAGCTCATTGCTTGGCCTTGGCAGTTAACTGTTCTCATTGTCCTTCATTTTCTGTAACGTGGACATAAATAATGCCTGGTGTCCTCATCTCATAGGGCTCTTGTGAGGAATACATGAAAAAAGATAAAAATAAAGTTACTAAGAAAAGTATAAATCATCATAGACACCTGAGGTGACTTATTTCCTTACTTTATGATTCATCAGAGGCATCTTTGCATCTCTGACAAATCTATAACGATGTTTCTCTTTTGGTGGATTCTGAAGTAGCGCATCCAAGAAAGAACAGTAGGAAATGCTTTTTTACCTGATACAGAATGAAATCTAACCTAGGTTTCCTGGATGCCCCAAAAGACCTTTTTAGATCAAATACTGACCAGTTATTCATCTCCAGAAGAAAAATTCCCCATTGCTAGTTTATCTTAATCAAAGTTCATATTCTTTGCATTTTAAAACTTATGAGATAAACAAGGAATAAAGGAAAGGAGGAAGAAAAAATTCAGAGTCCCACCGCTGAGAATCAACCAATATTACACTGTATTTCCTTCCGGTATTTTTTTTAATAAGTAGTTTTTCTCTTGCAAAAGATAAAACTTTATATCTTATTTTTTATTTCTCCACTTTATTATAAACTTCCAGTAACATTTTATACTGACTATATAACTTAGTTTCATAAGATGTGAAAATAAAATGAGAGAATGAATCTATTCCTAATGATTCCTAATAAGGACTCAATAAATCTTAGCTTCTGCTGTTATCAATAATGACCATCATCATCATCATCATCATCATCATCATCATCATAGTTAATGTTTTCTTACTTTGGACATGTAGATGTTTCCGAATTTTTAGATATTGAGAATAGGTCTGCACTGCTAATTCCTTCCTTAATAAACTTTTCCAAAATGCTAAGGAGTTGTCATGATTATTTAAAACCTCCCCAGAAGCAAGGAATATATAATTTAGAAAAAAAATAAAATGATGCTAATAATTCCTTTTTCTTATTTAGTCATTCTATACTGGACTCACAGTAATGCACATGAGTATTAGAGCTGAGATCTCAGAAAGCCTATGAGAACATCCCAAGTTCTTGATGCTCATAGTTTTTAGTGTCTGCTGACACTTACAGCTTACAACATTCATTCTGTTAGTAGACCTTTGCTTTCTTATCATCATTTCTAACACTAAATAGAAGCTGACTCGGGGCCAGGCCTCACCGTATGTACAGATAAAACTGCATTTAGGCAGTTTCTGCTTGCCTGGGTCCTGCAGGACTAGAGGGCCCACAAGAGGAAGTTTTAGGGGCCAGACCGAAGCAGAGAGGATATTCATTGGAGTGGTATCCCAGTGGTTAAGCACATGAGCTCTGAATTCACACAGGATCCCAGTTCTGCTACCTTTTAGCTGTATGGCCTTGAGTATGTTACTTGACCTTTCTAAGCTTCATTTGCTGGTGTCTGTGATGGGGATAATAGCAGTACTTTCTTCACAGGATTGTGAGGATTTGTGACTCTAATATATGTGAAGTGCTCAGTGTAATGTCTACTAGAGAGATATAACCCTGTTGTTATCATCATCACTCTCACTCCTTCTCCTCCCTCTCCACTCCCTCTTCCACCTCCTTCTCCCAGTGACCTGAGGTAGCATTTATGAGATAGAACATCAGTTATGATCAAGGAGAGGAACTGAGATTGTCGTCTGGATAGTGTGTGATCTTAAGGGTGAGATAAGGCCAATAATAAAAACATGAGTAATTTTAGAGGGATAAAGGAGTAGCTCAGGTTGTGGAAGGAAGTCTAAGACCAAGTTAATGAAAAGTGTGAGAATTTTACATTGAAGGTCCTTTTTTAATCTGGCTTTTATTTAGCCCCTGACAAAAGATGTGTTGGCCAAAAGATTCACTCTTCACTGGATACTGTCAATTTGTGACTTTAAGAAAGAGAAAGAGAGCGAGAGTGGTGGAGAGGACTCAGAATTGACAAGACACAAATTGTTTTACTAGGCAGTGATACCTTTGTACGATACATATAGGTTAGAGCTAATTTTGTCTTGCTAGAATGGTATAAATAACAATTCCATTGTTCTTTAATGCACAGTCCAGCCAGATGTAGCATATATGAGGTGTGGTATAGGCATAGATACATGTCATCTATCTGGGGGAGACATCTGACATGAGGGGCTTTGTTCCAAATTGGCCGAGAAAGAGAAGAGTACATATGTCACCCCATTTGCCAGAAACACTGAAGAAAAACCATGGACAGTTTTCCTCCCTCCTCCCTCCCTACCTCTCTCTCTCCTTTCTGGATAAGGAGCACAAACTATTTGTTCAGTTTCTCTGTGTATCAGAGACAAGTATAGAGCCCACACCTCTCTCAATCATAAATTAGCCAATTTGAAATGAATCGTTTTTGCTACTTGGTATTAACTAGAATCACTTTGAAAAAAATCTCATAAAAAGGCACGTTGCATCCCATTAAGCACAGGCTTTTCTTATATTATTAAGCAGGTTCAAAATTAATTAAGATTCAAATACATGGGTAAAGTCCCCATCATAGTCAGAAGAAAGAAAATCACTTTTTGCCACAAATATAGTCTAGGCTTGATTTCATGAGAATGATTTGCCTTACGTGATTGTGAGTAGTAATTTCTGTATATTTCTAGAATCCACCCATTTTTCCATATACTCCCAACTCTGTCCTAGTCCAGACCGTGGTCCCTTTCCAAGACAATTTAATAATCTTTTCACTGGTATTACCCACCCCTGCCTTAGCTTCTAATTCCTCCTCCATTCTCTCTGTCCAGAGGCTTTGAAATTAGAATTTACCCCTTACCTCCAAAACACAGTTTATGATCTTTCAGAAGTTTCCCATAGTGTTTAGGATAAAGACAAAATTTCTTACTATGCTCATTATAATCTCTCATTAAACCTTTTACCATTCTTTTGTAACGATGATGATAGTTGTAATTTTACCTTCATTTATGTGGTTATTCAAAGACAACTTTTTTCCCCATTATACTCTAAATTCCAGTGGGGCAGGAATCACATTATTTTACTCAACACACTCTTTGCAAATAGAAACTAACAGAAAGAAAATGTTTTAAATAAATGATGTTATCCAAATCCTCAAGTTGAGACTTTTAGCGGCACTTTTCACCCTCACTTGCCATTGTTTCTAGGCAAGGGCAGCCAAAGTAAATATCTGTAATTGGGGACCTGGATTCCTGATTTTTGAGCTCTTGATTTTACATCTGTTACAAAATATGTGATTATGAACTTGGTGTTCTCTGCAACTTTTTCTGCTACTGTGGAAGAGTGGAAAGAAAACAGATGATATATATAGTCAGACCTTGTTTTAAATCTCAACTCTGCCACTCAATAGCTCTATGACCTTAGAGAAATTTTTGGACTTATATAAGCCTCAGTTTTGTCATCCATGCCAATTTCATAGGATGGCCGTGAGGATTCATAACACTAATAAAACACTTAGCAAAATGCCTGAAAAATAATAGGCACTCATTAAAGGGTAGCTATTATTTTTACTATTACTATTGCCATAATTACTATCAAATTGCTATCATTATTAGTTGTATTATTATTATTATTATTATTCTCTATCTAATTCTGTGATCTGATTTCCTGATCTCTCCAAGGGAACTTATACTAAAAGTATAATAGATGGCACCACAAATTTCTCTTACGTTTCTTTACAATGTCTGTTTATATATATATATATATATATATATATATATATATATATATATATATTATAAAGATGACAACATCATAATCATCTGATAGACCCAAGGATGCAGGAATCATCTGGCAGAATTGGAATTCCAACCAATAGCTTTTGGAATGTTCTTATTTATCTCGGTTTGGAAATATTCATCACATCACTGTTCTTCCTTTCTGTGGTAGGAGAAAAGAGGGCTATTCTTAGTGACTAGAAGGTGACAAAGGTGAGAAAACAGTGCTTCCTGATTTAGGTGATAATTGCTCACAGTTTTTTCAACAATATTATTGAATTAGTATTGAAAGGCAATTTTGTGCTTTGTGAAGTAGCAAATTTAATTTATATGCTAGGAAGGTAAAAGAACAAACGTGACATTGATGGTAATAAATATATTTTACCCTAAAACAAGGCAAAGTAAACAATTCACATCACTTTGGCATAAAACATGCTTTCCCTTACCACCTTCTTAACAGATTGCTATGGACAGTACATCATAAGATAGCAGAAGTCCCTTTGTTGGAATTTATAGGCCTGATTTTTTCCTAAGTAATAAATTATTGTATTTTGTTTGTTCTGCTCAGGAACAAATGTATCACTTTCTAACAGAAATGAATGAATTGCCCATATTTACTTATAGGTAGGTATGACTAAGCTAGAAACATTCTTCTCATCTCCAAATTGTCATCATACCCTTTATCATGTCCCGATCATGGCTTTGATTTAAGAACTGCTCCAATCCTTCAGGAAGGAGTTTGCTGGGGCACAGCCTTGCTTCATCTGGAATGCCTTCTGACCATAATTCCTTTATTCCTTACTTTGTACAAGTGAGTAGTGATTTTTTTTTTCTAATGATGCTGCTGCTATGGATGTTTCTGTTTGAAAAACTCAGACTTGCTAGTGTTTTCTCAATATGGAAGGACTTTGTTCTTCCTTGGAACTAAACTGACTACATGGTCAGTTTCAGGAGTAGCCTTACAAATTAATCGTGGAATTTATTGTGGGTAGGGTTTTTGACATCAGTTTGCACCAATGCTTTACATGAAGCCCCAGGAGAAATTTCTGTTAGACCAAAGTGCCTAGAGAAATGATACTTTCAGGATCTGACAACTATTTTGCATGGTTATTATGGTTTCTGGGACCACTATACTGGTTATGTTTTCCTTCTTGCTTTGACTACTAGGATGGTCAGTATTGGATTTATGGCCCGCTTAGCCCTAGGAAATGCCCTGGATTTATATGAACTCACCTACCCCCAGTGTCCTCTTAACTAATACAATCTTATCTTGTTTCCACCTTGACTAATTTATCTATTTATGTTAGTTTTTTGAGTTTCAAAAGTAACATTACATGTTTAAGTTAAAAAAAAAGTTGTAAAAAGTTAAGCCCCACCTTTCACTCACTAGAGAGTCATTGTTGATAGTTCAGCAGTATGTATTTTTTCCAACTTTTCTGTAGCCATACTGAAATATAATATCTGTACATATATAGATATATACATACATACATGTGTAGAGCGCACATATGTGTATGCTTTTTTAACTCAGCCATATATGGACATCCTTCCATAGCAGTTCATGAAGATCTACAGTTTTATTTTAAGAGTTGCTTGGTAATGTATGGTGTAGCTGGGTACACTTTATGTAGCCATTCTATTGTCAGAATTGAAGTTTTCTTCAATTTTTCTCTTCAAATAATTGTTCAAAAATCTGAACCAGTTTGTTTTTTAATATTGTAAATTCTTAATTCTTAATTTTTATTTTATCTTATTATTTATTACCATCTTCCACCCTCTCCCCTTTTGACAACCAGTTGAACCAGTTTAAACACCAGCCAAAAAGTATCAAAATGCTTATTTCCCCACATCCTACCCAAACTGCTTATTAGCAGACTTAAAATTCTTTTCCAATCTCATGGACAAAAACTGTATCTTTTTTCAATGTGTATTTCCCTCATCACTAGCATGAACATCTGTTGCTCTGTTTATTGGCCCTTTCTTTTTCTTCCTCAGTGAGTTGCCAGTTTATATCTTTTACCCATTTCTCTGTTGGCCTGTTTATTTTTCCTCCTTAATTTATAGGTTCTCTTTGTATGTTATAGGTGGTAAACCTTTATTAAATAGACTGCAGGCGTTTTTCTCCTCCGTTTTAACCAGTCAGTGATGTCTTCTACATAAAAGGTTTAATTTCTGTGGCCAAACCTGACATTCTTTATGGCTTCCTTTTTCTGAGTTTCATATACTGTTTTCATTTTTCCTCATTTCTAAAGAGACTGAAAGGTCAGTTCTAACTTTCTCTCTACATAAAATGTTGTGTAGGTGAGTATTTTTTAAGTGCCCAAGGATTTTGATTTTCCTTTACTTATTTTTGTTATACTTTTATTTTTAATATCTATCTTCATTGTACTATAGCCAGAGAATGTAACTTTGATGGGCTTGAGCTTTTATATATGTATCAAGTGTTTCTTTATGGTCTAGTACATGATCAATTTTTCTAAATCTTTCACAGTCTAATAAAAAGAATGCATAGTCTGGATTCTTTTCTGGAACAAAATTCAAGTTTTCTCTTCCTTCTTTCCTTTCTTTCTTCAACTCTCTTCCTCCTCCAACCATCCTTTATTTCTCTCTCCTTCCTCTCTTTCTTTACCTTTCCCTCTCTTTCTTTCTTGTTCTTTCTAGATTGTTAACTGCATTATTCAAATCCTCTACATCCTTACTTTGTGTCTACCTACTTCAATTCAAAAATCTCCCAGTATGATTTTTAAAATAAAATTATTATCTTGTCATCATTTTATTTCTCTTGATATACTATTCTGGGTATTATTAGAACATATTATTACTAGAATGCATTATTATTAGAACATATTATATTAGAACATACATTTTTATTAATATAAATTATACTTTTTTGTATATAATGCTTTTTATCTTCAATTCTACTCTGTTGGTTATGCCCAGATTGTTGTTGTATTGGCATTGCCCTGATAAGTAAGTCTTTATCCATTCCTTTACTTTCAACTCATTTATGTCATTTTATTTTAGTTATTTCTCCTTAAACAAATACAGTAGTTTTATTTCGTTAGTTTTCCCAACTCTAAACTGAGAGTCCTTTAAGTAAAAATTTCAACTAATGGTCATTCATTATAACATCTGATATGTTTCCTTTTATAGCATGTTTTTCATACTTTATCATATTTACTTGGTTATTTTTTTATATTTTACATTTACTACCTGTTAATATTTTAAAAGTTCCACCTTATATTTTTGTCGTGCTAGTGGTTACCCTTAAACTCTTCATAAACCAATTATTTTCTTTCTCCATAAAAATGAAGCAGTACCTATAGCCACCTCACTTAAACAAAATAAGAGTTTTATCACCAGAGATTTTATATTTTCCCTTTATTTCTGCCTTACTACCTCTTCTGTGCTATTAAAATTATCTTGAATTTTGGTTCCAGATTGTTAATTTTTACTTTGTGCCTTTTCTATTTTGTGGATACCTACTTAACAATTCCATGAAATTTCACTGCCATATTTTCAACAATTACTTTGCATTAACTATACATTTTATTGATGTTATTATTCATTGATATGCTATGTATTTCTGTTTTTCGGCTTTATTTTTCTGAAGTACAACCAGAAGTTTTACTTTTTTGATGTTTCGTTTTCTGTAAAGGTTATGTGAATGATAAGCTTTCTGAGTTCTTATATACCTAAAAATGTCATTCCCCTCTTCCTCATACTTTAATGACAGGACTTAAGCTTCCAGTGTTATTTTCATAGCTTGTTTAGAGGCACTGGTCCATGGTTTTCCTGTTTTCTGAATTGTAGATGAGAAGTTTGATACTAGCAATTAAGGTCACACGTTTCAGAAATGGACCACAGGAGTTTTAATTACATTCTACCATTTACTAACCACATAACTGTTTAACTTCCATGAGGCACTTTTCCTGGAGCATATATATGAGATAAGAATATGGTACAGGGTTCCTGTATGGCAAAGATTAAGGTAAAATATTTAGCACAAATTAATAACAGACTCAGTGATGAGAATGATAACAATTTCTTAATACCAACCTTATTTAATTTTTTCCTCTCTGGAAGATTGTAGGATTTTCCTTTATTTTTGAGGATCCTAATTTTTTACAGTTTTG
>CM053506.1:88451278-88522684 GCA_028627145.1 Eidolon dupreanum
TCTTTCCCAGGTGAGTTCTCAGTTCCTCTGTGATAATGGATCAGTGGTAGTTCATGTGATTGTTTTGGGTTCTTTCCTTTCGTGTTAACGACCCAAGACAAGCATTAGCATTTCCCACTTCTCTGTACTGCTGTTTGAATCCTCGTTAATTGAAACCGTTTTCTTATTCAGAAGTACATCTTTCCTTAACTGTTCTTGACCTACTTATGAAAACCTGGAAAGGAGTAAAGAAGGCCTTGTTTGCCAAAGGTTCTTGGTTTGCAAGACTCTTTCTGCACCTTCTGCTATGCATGGAACAGAAGCAAGCTTTCAATCCTTTCCTTGGCAGGCAAATTGATCTGTGCTGCTGGGAAAGCTGTCAACCAGCTCCGAATTCAGCAATCTTTTGATAAGCAGACTGAAAGAAACTTTGAATACAGGAACCAAATATGAATCTTGTCCTCTATGGAGCTAAATGCTAGTGACCCAATAAATATTTTTGATTGGTTTGGAATTGTGGTTTGAGTCCAAATTTTCAAAAAGCATTGCTTTGCTTTGAAATACTGTTCACTCATTTATTATTTAAATGTATTATTCATACCCTGACTACTTCTCAAAAGCTACAGGTACACCATAACCATTAAGCCATTTGAGTGAGGTTAAAAAGACAAAAGCCCAAACAAAAAAAATGGCCCAGTGGTAGAAAGACCTAAGCTAAGACATTAAAGTTCAGCTTATTTATTTCTCCCCAATAAACCATAAATTTGGTGTTTTTTTTTGCAAATGAGAAAGCCAAGGATCAAAGAGGCTGAGAAAATGTAAACAGGCCTCAACCCCATGAATTTCAGAGCCAAGACTCAAACCCAGCATCTGCTGACTCCAAGGTCTGCAGTCTACTCTGCTTCACACTGTGACAGAACTAGGATTCTACTCACCCTGCCTGCTCTCTTCTCATGAATGAACAAAAAGACAAAACAGTGATGGATGAGTTAGAAAAATGCATAACAACAGCCATATTATTAACTGAAATGTTCTAGTCTGTGATGTTCACTGCAAAATTCTGAGCTGCTGGCCTATTAATGTTTGGAGGGAAGAGATCCTAAAAATCTTCTAGATTTGCTCCCTCCTTTTTTCCAGATGAAGAAACCAGGGGAAATGAGTTGCCCAAGATATTCAGTGTAAATGATCCATCTATGTCAGCTTCCTGTCCCAGGAATGTAACAGTTGGGAGATTTCAATTCTCTTTCTGCCCAGGCATTGGGATAAGAAACTCTCAAAACAGGGTGTCTCCAGGGGGCCCCCATCCAGTCAGAGGGCTCCCACAGAAGCTTTGGCAAGTAGTGTTTCCATCATAATGATTTGTTACCTTTGATAGTAACCTTGTTTTCATACATGCAGATGAAACTCCATTTGGAATTTATAGTTAAATGATCTTACGAAAGTAGAAATGCTCCTGAGAATGGGAAAGTTTAACTAGGAGGCAAGTATGTGTGGCAGATAGTCCCCAAAGATGGCCCTCCGGAGAACCATACTTCTCAGGAGTCACTCTCCTTAGTACTCAGATACTGGTGCACTTGATTCTCTACTGGCCCTGTGTAACCAATAGAATCAAGTTGAAGTGACATTGCATGACTTCCAAGGCTAGGTCAAAAAAAGCCTTACAGCCTCCCCTTGAGTCTCTTGAAATACTTAATCTGGAGCTTTTCCTCTCAGAATCCAGCCACTGTGCCCAGGAAGCCAAAGCCACCTGGAAAGGCCATGTGTAGGTGTTCTGGTTGACAGCCCCCGCTGAGCTCCCAACCAACTTCTAAAATCAACTGCCAGTCTCAAGAGTGACCCATCTTAACATTCAGCTTAGAGAGACTTCAGATGATGATAGTCCCAGACTGCAGGCTGGGAAGGACTACATAAAGGACTACGTGAAGGACACTAAACTGGAGAGCCAGCCAGCTGATCCAGGTCAATCTACAATGGTAATAATAATAAATCATTATTTTAAGCCATTGAGTTTTGAGATGATTTCTTAGCAATAGATAAAGGGAGCAAGTAGGAAACATCAAAAGATGATTTTTCTCTCCAGTCTCCACAAAACTCAGTGGTAAAACATAATCAATACCTACTAAGATCTAGAAGATGATAAAATTGAGATTTATTTCAACTCCCTTCCCACCTCGCCCCAGATCGAGCTGTTTCCAGCAAAGTTATTTCTTTCATTCCTAAGTGAGACACTAAGGATAGAAAGATCTTGAAAAAGTAATGCAATTTTAAAATATCTATTGAGACAGGTATTTTGACATTTGAAGGAAGAAAAAAACAATTTAGGATGCTTTAAAAGCTTTCTAATGTTTAATTTCATATTATTTCACTCCAAGCTACAGACAATAGTTCTTATTCTACTGTCTAGCTATTTGGAGCAATTTACAATGATATGATGTACTCTTTAAAGATTTTAATTGAAATGTGCAGTGAAACATTTTATTTACAGCCATGTGACTTGTTATATCTGCCAAACTGGACCAAGCTAACTTTGTTTTCTATTAGTATTTTTTTCTTTTCTCTCTCCCTTCCTCTCTCTCTGTTGCTCTTACTCTCTCTCCTCTTTCTCCTTCTCCTTTTCCTCCTTCTTCTAAATCAGTGCCAAGTTCTGATTATCTCCTACTGGAACAAGGGAAATGAATCTAGAAGTCTTATTTCAGGGCCCTGTCAAGTGTCATGGTAGGTGATCTTAGAAACTTTATTTTATTTAATGTTCACGATAAGCCAGACAGGTGGTGACATTCTTCCCATCATGCAGATGAGGAAGCTGAGCCTGAAACAGATCTAATAACCTGCCCAAATTCACTGAGCCAGAAGTGACTGGTAAGGAAGGAATTGACACCTTATTTTTCCTTATTCCAAAGACCTGCTGTTTCCTCTATACCACCCTGCATCTGAAATCTATACCTAGTTTCATGGACTGCTAAAAAGTATACAAAATGACTCGTCACCTCAGAATCCATGCCTGCCTTTGGGTGACATTGCTAACAAGCTCTCCCAACTGCTATATCTCTTCCATTTCATGTCGCATTCCCTCAGGCTCCTTCCTAGGTGACCATACTCTTAGAATAGTTCTGTTTGGAGGCAGAGGAGTATTTAGAGAAACTCCAACTTGATCCAAAGCCTTGCTATCAGTTTGACTCCTTTCTCACCCAGCTTTGTAAAGAATAGGGTGGCTATGATAGCTCAAAAGAATGGGTTTAGAGGTGGGTTCTTTTAAGATAGGAATTCTTAAACCTTTGTATGTGTAATGTTTTCCTGGGAGCCTTACTGACAATGCAGGTTCCAGGGCCTACCCGAAAGATCTGATTCAGGGGATCTTAGATGGGAACTAGGAATTAGGTTTTTTTTAGAAGTGCTCAAGTGATTCTGACAGAGTATTTCTAAACTCTGTAGAAAGATGAGACAAATCAATTATCCCTTTCTAGTTACTTTGGGGAAGGAAGTTTCCATAGCTGATAGCTGCAGTTTTTATAGCCACTTAGGCTTATCTGTGTCTAATACCACACTGCTGAATTTTCCCACAATGCTCAAAATACCTCTGTAAATGGCTCTAAGGGATGGGCCTTTAGAGACAATTCAGGCAGCTGGGGGAAGACAAACCCACCCCCACCCCCACTTACTGGAATGGCCATGGCTGTTACACAGTTTGGAGAGACAAAGTTCCTTTTTTGGATTGCTACATGGCCTATTTTGAGTGTTTCTTTGATAATCTCTGTACTCTCTGCCCATGACTGAGGACTTTCCTGGAAGGCACTTAGAGACTTAAAAAAAAAAAGCCTTAGAAACCTCATCTTTCCCATCATACTCATTGGTGACCATCTAATACAGATGTTCCGGGGCTCAGTGGCCAAAATTATATCTGCTGTCACTTCAGAGTCCAAGATGGCAAATCTGCCGTGCTTCCTTCAATCTGTCAACAGGTATTTAACACACAGCTATTGCTATCCAAGCACGGGGTGGATTTTGGAGACTGAAGTGAAGGAAAGATGGAAGGTTAAGGAAGGCATTGGTCCCTTCTCGGAGGGTTTCCCAGTTTAATGGAAACATCAGGGTTGTCATGATAACAAAGCAGCACATTCATGTGATAAAATGATAAGATTTCTAAGGGGAAACCCAGAACAACTAGAAGAGGCCTAGAGAATGAAGCTGCTAACTGCATGTGGGCTCAAGGAAGGTTTGAAGGAGGTGAAAACTAAGTTGATCTTAGGCAGATGTGTAAAATTGTAACAGAACAATGTGTGTTGTGAAGTAGAGAAAGAGCATCTTTTAGGAGATGGGGTAAGAAAGAGAAAATATAGGGAGCTGTGAAAGTATTTGAGAAAGAGCCAGGAGTTCACTTGGGTAGAAATGAGGGATGCTGAGGGAGGCGATGAGACCTAAGAATGAAAACTTAAGTGAGGGGCAGATTATCTAACAGTGTGGATGCTGTATCCAGTGGTTTGGCCTTTCTCCTCTTCATCATGGGGAGCTGGCAGGGAGATTTCAGTCATTCAGCAAGTCTTCATGGGGTGTGTCTCACCCACACACTGTTTTGGTCCCTGAGTGGATAACAGTGGGGCAAACAGTTGACAAACAAAAAAAGCTCTACTTTCTTAGAGCTTGCATTCTTTTGTTTGTTGAAGAGAAAGAACAAACAAAATAAGTACAGTGTGTTGTACCTCAGATGGTTCTATGGGTTGAATGGGTAATCCCTGGAAAGTCTTTACAGATGTAATCAAGTTAAGATAAGATCATACTGGATTAGGGAGAGCCTAACACGCCCAGTAGACAGTCACATGAAGATACAAGGACGCAGACACACAGGGAGAAGGCCATGTGATGTTAAAGGAAGGGATTAAAATGATGAGTCTACAAGCCAAGAAATACCAATGATTGCCGGCAATACCACAAGCTAGGAGAAGGGCATGGAACAGATTCTCCCTCAGAGCCACCAGAAGGAAACAACCCTGCCAGCACCTTGATTTCGAACTTCTGACCTCCAGAACTGTGAGACAATAAATTTCTGTCATTTTAATCAACCCAGTTTGTGGTAATTTGTTACAGCAGTCTTAAGAAACTCATACAAATGGTAATAATTACTCTGAAGAAGAAAATGCTTAGAAAGGACACTAGGAAATGCCAGGAGGTGGGAGGAGTGCTATTTTAAATGTTGTAGTAATGGAAAGCCTCACTGAGAATAGGTCATAAGGTCAAAGATCTGGACAGGTAAAATTTGCAAGCCATTGGATATTTGGGGGAAGAGTGTTTCCAGCAGAAGAAAGGAAATAGCAAATGTAAAGATCCTGAGGAGAGGCCTTGCCTGGCCTGTTCTAGGGAAAGCTATCAGGCTAAAGGGGGCATGGGAGGTAAAGGGCAATGAGGTCATAAGGATCCTAGAGGCCAGGCAATATAAGGCTGAATAGGCCATTGTAAGGACTTTGCTTTTACTCTGAGAAAGATGAGGAATTCCTGTAGGGTTATGAGTAAAGCAATCATGTGCTTTGCAGTTTAACAGAATCACTCTGAGTTGAGATTACTGAAAAGACTAAAAGACGGAGTCAGGGCAGCCAGTGAAGAAGCTATTGCGACATTCCAGGGGAGGGTGATTGTGTCTTGACCCAAAGAGGTAGCAGAGGAGTTGGTGAAAAGTGTTTATATTCTGGATATAATTTTAAGGTAGAGTCAACAAGATTTACTGGTGGGTTAAATAAGGAATGTGAAAAAAAAAAGGGGGTCAAGGATGATGCCAAGATTTTTGCTTGAGCAATTGAAAGGATGGACTTATTGTTTGTCATTTTGCAGAAGAATGCAAGATCAGGTTTGAGAGAGAATATCATGAGTTTGGTCTTTGGTATGTTGAATTGGACTTACTTATCAAACATCCAAGTAGAGATATTGAATAGGTCATAGGGCATATGAATCTGGAATTCAGGAGAATGCTAAGCCAAAAATAAAATAGTACTGTATGTTTGACATAGATGATATTTAAAGTCATGATTAATGAAATCACACTAGAGAAAAAGCTCAGGGACTGACCCAACATTAAGATAGGAAGAGTTGAGGCAAAATCAGCAAAGGAGACTAAGATGGGGTTGCCACTGAAGGAGCAGGAGAATGAGAAGAGCGTAGTATCCTGGAAGCCAGGAGAAGAAAGGTTCTGAGGTGGAAGGAGCTGCTCATGGGTCAAGTACAATGAAGGCTGAAACTAACCTTCGAATCAATAATATGGAGGCCATTAGTGACTTTGACAAGAGAAGTAGTGATGAGTGGAAGGGGAAAACATCATTTGTATGTGTTCATGAGAAGAAAAGGGGAAGAGATTTACAAGTGATATAGACAACTCTTGAGGACTTTTGCTATAAAGAGCAGCAGAGAAATAGTTATCACTCAAGAGAGAAGAGTGATCAAAAAGGGATTTTTTTTTTAAGTTGAGAGGAATAACAGCATGGCTATAAGCTGATGGGAATGATCTAGTATAGTCATATATATGTGTGTATATATACACACACACATGTATGTGTGTATGTATATGGGTGTGTACATATATGTACATATATGTACACACCCATATACATGCACATACATATGTGTGTATATACACACATATACATATACATACACATACATACACACACAAGTTCATTAATCTTCCCTAAATAAAATCAAGTTTAGTCCATTCAAATTACTATGGAGTAAATATGACAGTACTTCTTTAACTTCCACTCTCTCCACTCCCCTACCTTACCTCCAGACAATGACTTACTATTAATAGTTTGGTGTGAATCCCTGCAGACCTGTACTATGCATATAAAATTTATCCTATCAGTGAAGTGTTCTTCCAGCACCTAAACTAAGGTGGACTGTAGAGAATTATATATGTTGGGAGCACAGACTGTCTTTTGTAGAAGTGTCAAACTATTACTCTGATCTGGGAAAAGAGAATAAATAATGACTTCTGAGGTTTTAAAAGGAAAACTTGCCTGGACCTCTTCATAGATTTCCTATAGAAGGAAGGAGGGGTGGAGATTTTGTGTCTCTGAGCTGGTAGATGCTAGTTGTGACTCAGTGCTCTTCCGGTTGTCAGGGACCATAGAAGTTGGTTGTGTAGGAACTGAGAGAGTTGGGCATGGGATGCCATAGTCTCTCTCAGCTGACTTTAGCTCAAAAGGTATGGAGAGCATCTCTTTCAAGTACCAAGTACAAATGTCTAGGTCAGGGGCATCATCATAGCCAAGTATCACCATCATAGAGCACTCTTGAGGAGGACAGTCTTCATAGTGACATCTTATGAAAGCCAGCCCCACTCAGCTGCAACCTTTTGGTCTGAAAGCTGGGTTGACATCCTGCCCCCAACATACGCACACGCGCGCGCGCGCACGCACACACGCACACACACACACCATAATGAGGCATACAAATTATGTTTTCTCCCTTCTACTCATTACTACTTCTCTTGTCAAGGTCACTAATGGCCTCCATATTCATGAGGCATTCATGAGGCCCTAAGGTTTTTGGACAATTTGGGAGATTGGCAACTACAAGTGAGAGACTCTGGATTTCCTTGTACTTAGGCGTATGGGGACTCAAATGATCACCTGAGAGAAATTAAAAGGAATATGGTGATGTAATACTATGAATTTATGAAACAGTTTTTATCAGTTACTTTATATTTATACATATATGTATAAAGATATACATAGATACATTTATAAATACTTATACATATATATTAGTACATACCTTTTTATACATACACATGTCTACATATAAACATGTGTGTTCACGTATAACACAGATAATACTGTACAAGCTATATTATTACAACTCTCATTCTGTTTTTTTCTTTTTAATCAATAATATGTGATAGGTATCTATTTTAAAGTTAGGTCATGTAAGTCTATTCTTTCTTTTTGGCTTCTATGAAAGTTTTCCACAGTATTCAACCATGCCCCTGTAGATGAGCCTTTAGAAGCTTCGACTTCTTTGCTATTACAAACAATATTGCATTCAGCATTTTGCACACATGCCTTCATGAACTTGAGCAAACATTCCAATAATATATGTTCCTAGAAGTAGAATTGCCAAGCCAAAAAGTCATAAACTTGTAATTTTAATGGATTGTACCAAATTGTCTTCCCCAGAGCTCTCTCTGCCAACAGTGTAAGATGTTCCTCTTCCCTCTTAGCTTTGCCCACCCTGGATATTATCAGTCTTTAAAATTTTTACCAGTCTGATCTGTGAAAAATGCTATCTCATTGTTGATTGAATTTGCATTTCCCTGATTGCTAGTATGGATCCATCACCTTTTCATATGTTTATTTGCCTTTTGTATTTTTATGTGAATGGCCTATTTTTATCCGTTGCTCTTTTTCTATTAGGTAGGCTGTTTCTTTCATATTGATTTTTGAGTTTGTTATACATTATGAATATTAACCATTTTTCTGTTTGTGGTGATAGGAATCTTTTTTCTGTTTTGTAATTTATTTTTTAAATGTGTTGATACTGACTTTTGCTGGTGTGCAGAAACTTCCATTAAGGTATAAACTGTAAGTCTTTTTCTTTGTGGTTTCTGGGTTTTGTCCTTGCTTAGGAAAGCCTCCTTTAGCATAAGATTATAAAAACTTTATCCCATTAATTTAATCACTGTGGGATTTTTTTTTTTAATATTTATGTCTATAATCCATCTCTAAATTACTTTGTCTATTTTTGATAAAGAGATCTATCTAATGTTTTCCAGTTGTTCAATTTCTTGAATAAATCATCCATCACCACAAATTTGAAATGCAATTAAGTTCCTACATGTGCATGGGTCTGTTTTATCCTTTCTTTTTTAGTTTCTCCATCTATTTAATGCACCAATACCACAGGGTTTAATTGTTGCCATCTTAGTCATTCTGTTTTCACACCTAGTGGCTTTTTTTATCATGTTTCTTCATAGGTCTTTTATATACTTATTTTTTTTATTACTGAAACTTATTGGATATGCCAGTAAGCTGGGTTTCCTATAGAAGACTAAAGCAGGGAGTTGGCAGTCAATTTGGGAACACCAGAAGTATCACAGTTCGGAAGACTTCTGTTCTAAAATATTGTGTATTAATAGAAAACATGAGGTACAATAAGGCCAACCAATCAGGAAACAATTGCCAGATTGCCATCTAAAAGATAGTTTGTTACTCACAGGTCCCAGAGAAGGAGGCTTGCCGCACTGTCGGGGTGAAGTGGGGGGAACACCGGGAAGCACCAGAGTTTGTTAGGAGGCAGAGGGGAGGAGGGAACTGTGAGCAAGAGCCTTTATTATGGTTTCCATGGAAAGGAACCAGGAGGCAAGGTAAACAGGTTTAGGATTAGCTAGCTTGAAAGATTTCAGCAGACGCTGGGACAGAGGAGCTGCTCCTAGTTGTCTGGTACCTGGCCCCGGGGTATTTAGGGCAGATGAAGAGTGTCTTTGAGTGCGATAGCCCAAAAAAGAGGAGGTGGTAGAAGAGTGGATTCTGAATTAATTGGCTTGCATATATAAAAAACACACTCAAGGGCAAGTTGTTTATTATCTAGCAATTGGTTGACCTTGGGCAGGGCAGTCCGTCCCAAATCAGCAAGGCCCCAGATGTCAAAGCTTCAGATTACAGAAAATAAAACACAGAGTTAATACTCCTTTATTCAAGGAGTGCCACATGTCAGTGAATTTCGCTCCTAGACATGTCTCACTGCCTTTCCTTTTTGAAAGAATCCCCCTCTCAATTCGGACTTGGTGAGCTTTTTTGCATTCCACTCCACTCCTCAGTGTTAATACCAAAGAGCCCTGTGGAATTTCTCCAGGATTCTGTTGGAGTAATCAGCTCTCCTCTCCACAGGGACTTTTTTTGATAGGCTTTGGGTCACTATGTTCTATATTCTTCACTTCCTGCCAAACTTACTTTTTCTTTATTATTCAGACATTGCTCAAAGTTTCTGTTCATTTGTATTTTGCAACATTTTAATTGATTTGACTCTTTGATTTATACAACTTTTGCTCATTTTAATAATATTGGGAGATTGTGGGGAGATAAAGAAGTATGCTCAGTATACCACCATCCTGAACAGGGATCTCATCATAGGTTTAGTCAAATGGGAGAGAACGGAGATAAAATCCATGTGTTAAACAGTCTTGGCAGTGTAAGGAAACTGAGTAGAGAAGAGAATGGAGATAGAGAGACCATTTAGAAGGCTTGTGCAACTATTTGTAGTGTTCGACTCTCCAATTA
Source organism: Eidolon dupreanum (assembly GCA_028627145.1). Classification (NCBI taxonomy): domain Eukaryota; kingdom Metazoa; phylum Chordata; class Mammalia; order Chiroptera; family Pteropodidae; genus Eidolon; species Eidolon dupreanum. The sequence continues at coordinate 88,461,517 of CM053506.1, forward strand.
TTCTAGTTCTAGTGGTTTATCCTAAAGAAATAAGCAGAGCTACACATAAGGACACGTGTAGTGTTGGCATAAGAAACGTCTAAACCTGTAGAGAATTTTAATGAGTTTATTTGAACCAAAATGATGACAATTTCTGAGAAGCAAAATCTCAACCGATTAAGAAAATGCTCTGAAGAATGGCAGTTTTGCAGCTTATTTTATGTATTAGAATCAAAGGAGGAGTATAAGGAGGCTTATATGCAATCACGGTGCTAGATTTAGAGGATGGAAGAAAGCAAAGTGGGGAAATCTTGGATTGGATAAAAAGTAAAACAGAGAGACACATACTTCTTTTTCATTGGTGGGTTCAGGATAGTGAATAATTAACATTTACCTTACACAGAGATGGTATACAAGAAAAGATAAGCAAGAGGGGTTCTGTGGTCTGTGCTCTGGTGCAGTGAGTTATGCTCTGAGGGGTCTGGAATAAAGGGATTACTCTGAAGTTTCAAGGGTATGTTATCTTAGATGCAAAAACACAATAGACAGGCTCACTTAAGGTAGAGCTTGACCTTTGTCAAGGAAGCTATAGGCCCAGGATGTCATTATGCACAATGACCTGCTTTAAGTTAGAGATTTTTGTTCAGACAATCTTATGTGGTTACTTTGGTCTCTGAGTTTGTAGGGCCCACCATGGTGGCCTTCCCTGAGCTTGTCAGGATTAGTATGTGGTCTTTTTCCTTCCAAAGTACAAAGAATATTCATCATAGCATAATGTTTAATGGAAAATAATTGTAAGCTATCTGAAATGTCTGATAGTAGAAGATGGTCACATAAGGATAACTATCTAATAAAATACAAGGCAGGTACTTAAAGTTCTATTTTTAATAATATCAAATTATGAGAAAAATCTTGTTATCATGGAAAAATTGTAAAAGGTTACAGAGCTATATATTGTATACTTTATTTTAAAAATAATTTTAAAAAATTAACTTCATAATTTTGGATGTTGGGATTATGGACTTTTATTGTTATTTATAGTTTTTATTGATATCTTATGTAATGAGTGCATATTGTATTTGGAATGATAAAAAATATATTAAAAACAAAAATCCTGAGCTGATGAGACCCTCAGATAGGCAGAGTATTCTGTTTGTCGGTGAATAGACAGTTATAAATTCGAAAAATATTTGTTGGTTCCATATCATTCATAAAATTCTGGCAAAAGCAAAGGGTCCTAAACTCATGGAACAATCTAGTTGAGTAATCAACACAAATTTTTGGAGTATAGAAGATCATGGGTCAAAGACTTTCATAGGTCTCACACACTTTGCGGCTGTGGACCCTGGTGCCCAGAGAGCTAAGATCTCTGCCTAAGATCTCTCTACTGAGTTAAAGCCAAGTCAGGGATACACTTCAATAGTGGACAGTAACATGGAGAAGAATCCTACGGGAGCTTGTAATTCTGTCAGCTGAGTAGTGTGGATCACTGGCATTCCTAAGTAGCTAGCATGACCTCAGAAATTTTTCTGAGTCTTACCAGAGTTCTCAGGGTCGCACTTCCTCCTACCCTGTAACCAACGTAGTGGCTCCCAAACTTGTCTACTCTTCAGAATTATGTAGGGAACATTTTAAAAAATGTTGAGTTCTAGGCCTTACCCCAGGTGTATTGCTTTAGAATCTCAGTGGGATTAGATTTTAGAATCAGAATTTTCAGATTTCTACAGGAAATTCTGAGGCACTATCAACTTTGGGAACCATCGTGTTTTTTTACCACCTTACCTGTCTTTACATTCTTTGGAAATGAGCAAGTAGACAGAAAATATGAAAAGCTTAGCTGACTAATGAAAGACCTTTACAATATACAATGACCTAGAGGAGACAGGTTTGAAAATGATATTAACTTAATATTGTTAATTGTCATTTGAAAGAATATATTTGTGGCATCACAGTGATGCTGCATCCTTGAACCCTAGATGGTGTACTAGCACATCTGAGAGGCAAGAATCCAATGAAACGCATGCTTGCTTCAGTCTGTCTCTTTGAAATCAGTCTGTTCTCAGGGTATCCTAAAGGAACTGAAATAGTTTTGTTAATGCATTACAGAGAATAAAAATTGTGAGTTTTAAACAAAAGAATCCCCATAGGGGTAGGGGGATGGTCAGGGAAGAATAATAGCAAACATTTATTGAGCACTTATTTTGAGCCAAGAACTGTGCTAAATGCATTAATCCCATTTATCTCAAATTATCCCAATGAGCCTATCACATAGGAATTTGTTACAGTCAAGAGAGACTAGATATGATGAGGTAACAAACGATACCAAAATACCATTGACTTAAAATGACAAAGGTTTATTTCTTGCTCATACCTTATGTCCATTTGAGGTTGGGCAGAGGACTTTCCTCTATATCATTCTCACCCAAGGACATTGGCTGATGAAGTCCCTACCATCTGGAATGTAGCTGGTTGCCAAAGCCTGGAGGAGGAAAGACAGAGAAGAACACATCAGCTTTTATATATGTCTACCCTGAAGTGACCCACCTCACTTCCACCTTTGGCCAAGGCAATTTGTATAGCCAAGTGCAACTTAATGGAGTCAGGAAATGAAATTTTCTCGTGGCAAGAGCCACAGAACTGGAAATATTGGTCAGCTGCACTAATACATGCCACAGTATTGTGTTATTATCCATTATTTTGAGATGAAGAAACTATCCAGCTGTTAGAATGGCTAAAATTTAGGAAATCTGTGCATACAAAGTGCTGACAAAAATGTGGAGCATTTTAAGCTCTCATGCATTAATGATAGGAATGCAAAATGGTACAGACATCTTGAAAAATAGCTTAGAATTTTCTTTTAAAGGTAAACACATACTTACCATATGGACTAGCAATCCCTCTTCTGGGTTTTTACTCTAGAGCATTGATTCTCAGCTGAGAGTGGTTTTGCACCCCTAATCCCTCAAGGGACATTTGGCAATGTGAGGAGACATTTTTGATTGTCACATGGCATCAAAGGACACTGCTTGTATCTATAATGGTTTGGTCCAGCAATGCTGCTAAGCATCTTGCAATGCAGAGGACAGTCTCTTACATCAAGGAATTATTCCACTGAAAATCCTACTTAATAGATAATATGATGGTGGTTGAAAAATTCTGCACTAGAGAAATTAAAACTTGTGTTCACATAAAAACCTTTACATGAATGTTTACATGCACATTATCCATAATAACTAAAAACAACCTCTATTGGCCTTAAATGAATACACAGATAAATACACTGTGGTACATCCATACATTGGAATATTACTCAGCAATAAAAAATAACTACTGATATATGCAACAACATGGGTGAATCTCAAATGCACTGTACTAAGCAAAGGAAACCAGTCTCACAAAGTTATTGTATGAGTTCATCTATATGACATTCTGGAAAAAACAAAACTATAAAAGTAGAGAACAGATCAATGGTCTCCAGGAATAACAATGGCAGAGAGTAGAGAAAGAGAGTTTGAGTACAAAGGGGTGCAAGAGGGAAATGTTGGAAATGATGGTGTTCTGTATCCTGATTTTGGTGGTGTTTATATGAATCTACATGTGTACCAAAACTCATTGAACGATATTCTCCCTTCAAATGTCAGTTTTATTGTATGTGAATCATTTTTAAAGTTGAAAAAATAAATAAAAAAACACTAAGGAGTGGAGCCTGAGAGACTTGTCTCTGCCACAGAGCTTGGAGTGGCAGGGTAAGAAGTAGCACGAAGATCCATACGGCAGCAGAGGCAGCATTCTTGCTCTTACATAAAGCTGCCTGCACAGTGAAGGACAGTGAGCTACAAGTATAGCTTAAGTAGCTTCAAGTATCAAAGGTATTTGTTGTTCAGTTGTGTTGACTGTTGAAAGTGTTAAGTTTACTCATGGCCACTTGCATACCCTTTTAATAATACCATGCCTTTTTGTCTGTCTATGGATATAAATTCAGACACAAATCAAAACTGCCCTCCCCACTTTGACTACCCCTCACCCCACCTCATGCAGGACTGCCAAAGATAAGTGTGAAGACATGCCACCAAGAGGAAAAACCCAGTTCAAATGCAATATCCTAAGGTAAAGCAGACATTCTATAGGAGTGATAAAAGCAGACACTGAGTTTCTTGTTAGAGTGTTATTTCAACTCATATCTACATTTCATTTTTCCAGGCCTTCATTTTCTGATACTTCCACAATTTTTAGCTCTAATAGTGAGGAGTTGCCTAAGGTCCTGGAAATAAAACCAGGAAGAGCTGAGTATCAATGTTTTTAACACATCTTACATTTGGAACAAAGTTAAAATAAAAAACCATATTAATAATTAGGCCATATTTAAGAACCGCTTGCTCTCTCTCTCTCTCTCTCTCTCTCTCTCTCTCTCTCTCTCTCTGTCTCTCTCTCTCATGGCTTTTTCGATACAGTGGTCAGAAGCTATTTTAATCAGCTCTGCCTAACTCCTGACATTTTAATCACTGGAACAATTACTATTGCTTAGGAAACAACTTGAAAAGGACTTGAATAAAAGAGCAGATAAATGAGAACTGAGTTTTGAGTTTTGTGGGTTTTTATAAAAAATAATTACTCCAAGGGTAGTTGCTGAGATGGCAATTAAAAGTAAAAGAAATTAATAAGATAATATTGGTGGTTTGGCATTACTTCCATTAGAAATGGTCATAAATGAACACAACACTAATCCCTGAATCCCACGGGAAACCTTTCCAACCAATGCCGTCTTCTATCAGTTTCTGAAAGTAATGGTCTTGCCTCCCAAGTTCAGTAACTACCATGCCATTCTGTCCATAAAGGCCACAGTCTTGTGACATTATTTAACATCCTTTGAGGATATATATATATATGTGTGTGTGTATATATATATAGAGAGAGATATAGATAGATATAGATATATGTATGTATGTGTGTATATATACATATACATACATATATCTGTATGTATGTATGTGTATATATATATATATATATATATATATATATATATATATACACACACACATATATATATATATATATATACATATATATGTATGTATGTATGTATAAAAACTTGGAGCAGTGGTCTGGCTTCCCAGGGAATGAATACATATTTTCCCCACACTCTACACAAAAAGGTCACAAAACAAATTATGCCAATTACAAGCCATGGTGACTTGGACCTTTTCTTTCATTGAGAAAGGAGGGCTGCTGACTATGGAAATAAAAAAGATTTGTATTTGTTAAGAACCTGTTACATGCCAGGCACAATTCTAGATGTTTTAGGACCATTGTATTACATGCCTATGAAATCCTGCCCAAATCCTGTTTATCATTCAGGGTTCCTTTGCAGGACACCTATTTGGTCACCTAGAGTTGTTTAACACAGCTTGCAACATCATTGGAATGACAGAAAGAAGACCACATCCTGAAACTCTAGGAATGACTCTAAGAACATTGTGGAAACCAAGGCAACTGTTTCGTTGCCCCAGTCAAGAGGATCAGGATCACATACCCACCCTAACAAGCACAATTGCCTCTCGACATCCCCAAAGCCAGTCAAGAACACTGGAACTCCACTACAGAAAAGCCCGGTGCCTCTACAATCACATTTAACCAACAGCAATAGCCAAGAAAAACAAAAACAAACAATAAAAAAAAAATTGGTCTATGTCTTGCATCTGCATTTCAAATCCCACTAGTGTATCTTATTGGTAGAACCTAATTCACTGCTTGAATGCTAGCTGCAAGGGAGTCTGCAAAGTGTGGTTTTGAGATTTCTAGCCTCTACAATACTGAGAAGACCAGAAGGATGCTGAGTACCAACTACCTAATTTATTGCACCTTGTGAACTAGTTAACATTATTCTTTATATGAAGAAATGGAATCCCAGAGAAATTAGATAACTTTAATAAGATTGTACAAGCTGAAAAGTAGTAGTACCAGTATTTGAACATGTTAAAGTCTGTCTCCAAAGTTATTGGGTGCTTACTCTGTTGTAAACATTGCTTTAAGTGCCTTCAAATATCATGGCATATAATGTTTACTATAACTCTGAAAGAGTGTTAAGGGTTCCCATTTTTCCGATGAGAAAAACAAAGTACAGAGACTTAAATAACTTGCCCCAAATCACAATCAATTAGGACTAGAACTAGCATTCTTAGACACTAAACTTCAATGTTTCTCTCAGTAACACACTCCAGTCTTGACAGTGGATGTTTGACCAGCATCATTATTGATATTCATCTCTCGGCAGTTCTCGTGACACCAACATTCTATTGCTTTATGGAGTATGGAGTATTGCAGAGGCTAGAAATCTCAAAAATCTGAAAGCTATTTGTGTGCTCTTAGCTAAAGCTAACTGCTGTGGAATATTTGGGGACTCTTATGAGCCAAATATTCGGTATGGTACTAGTAAAAATCTAACTGGCTCTCTGAAAACAAGAGCCCTGATTTGTAGCCATTGCCAATTTTCATGGTATAAATACTCTTTACCATGATCAGTTTCAAGTTATCAAAAGGATATCAACCATCTCACAAAATTTCTGGAAATTTAACAATTAGCTCTTGCAAGCCAGAATGTGCCAACTCCAGAAAAAAAACTGCAAATACTCCTATTGTTCAGGACTCAGGATACCTGTGCAAAGAAACTTAAATCCTTTCTACATCTGGAGTTCTGAATGTATTGAGATATCTAAGTACTTGACATCTCCTGATAGAAGGCAGATAGCAGGGAGAGAACAAAGAGGTTTCAGGGGTAAGGGAACAGTGAACTTGAGCCTGGAGGGTGGGCTGGATGATGTTTTGGGGAACAATGATTTGGAGTGCTATTCTCGAATTCCCCTGGCCTCAGGCCCCTGGGTTAACAACAAGCACATGAATGAGAGAAAATGGAATGTTTAAGAATTCAAAACACCGTGGAGGAGCCCCCACACACATGTGAGTGAATGAAAAAGCTGAAGAAACTCTGTGACTAAGGTTCTAAGCCATTCTGTGGAACAGCCCCTATTCTTTTTACTAGAAGGAAGAGAAGGTGTTTTCATCCCACCCAGAAAGTCATGTGAGCACCAGCACTGCAGTAGAGAAATCTTCCCGTAGAGAAGACTAAGTGTAGCTATGAATTTTCTCTTCTCTGAGTCTTTAGCATGCTATTCCTTAGCTGGAGATGGTTTTCCTGCTCCCCTACTGATGAAAATTGTATGTCTCTGTCAAAGTTCAGATGTCACCTTGTAGGAGACACTTTACAATCTGTACAGTTAGAGCTAGTCATTCTTTCTTTCTATTTTATTATAAAGTCATTGGTATTATCATTAATTGCCTGTATATGGTTTTTGACAGTGGATGAACTTTTTGAGGATAGGGGTAGTAGCTCATTTATGTCTGTAATTCTGCTCCTCTGGTACCTAGCAAAGGGCTTGTCACATATTAATGCACCCTAATTAATGCTGGCATTGCAACTGGTGTTCAAGTGCACTTTACAAAAAGAAAATGGGGAGTAAATTAAAGGGGAAAAACAAAGTAGGGGAGGAAGGGGGTGGAGGATGAAGGAAGGGAGGGAAAGAGGAAAGGGAAAGGGAGAGGGAGAGAGAGGAACATCTCTACCTCCCAACTCATTCATTGTTCTTCCTGAAGATTGGGGCTACATTTTCCCCCATGATGTGACATTGAAAACATGGTTTTAGAGGAAGGCAAGGAGTCCCTTTATAACATCTTAAAGCTACGTACTTGACAATCTTCTTTTGTGACCTAAGTGTATTCTCTCTATTATGGGTAGTATTTCCTATTTATGTTTCATCCTTTCTAGGAATACTCATGTTCCCCATGACATGTATTCACCAGAGAGATTGTCCTTGGCAAAGTCGTTGATCAGAGGCTAATGCTTTGGTTCAGTCACTGTGCCAGTGCCTTTTTAATAGCAAATGCTTCCATGATGCAAACACTTTAAACACTTTGTGTTTCTCCAAGCATGTCAATAACTGCTGATATATATGTGTGCTTATAGTATATATAATGTATATGGATGTATGTGGTGTTGGTATTCCATGCCTGAAAGAACAGATGATTTGTTTCATGGCTTTTATGAATTATTTTATTATTCTCAACATCACCTCCATTCTCTTTGCATGCATATTTTATAGCACTGTGATGGACTTATTTGATTTGACTCAGTGTTTTGATGACAGCATGGCCATAGGAGGTACACATTAACTTACACAAACCATTTATTCAAGTCACTTAAGAGTATGATCCTTCCATCCCTCAGGTGATTTGTAGACTGCCAGCCCTTTCATGATGGGCAAAATAGCATAACATGCCCTATAAAGCCATGGCCCAAAAAAAGCTATTGACGATTCTTGGATCAGCAGGGAAGTCTCCTAGGAGGGGCTGCCAACAGTGTAAGGATATAATCAGCCATTGCCACATTGTATCACTGGCTTCAATTCCATGTGATTCTATTCTTCTGGCTTTCAACTTCTTATAGAGAGATTATAAGAGCATAGTGGTTATAGCTGAGATTCTTGAAAACTGAAAGATCATACAGCAATGGATTAATCTTAATAAATACTAATTAAAGAATGATTTGGGCAGGAAGGTCTGAGTCTTGATTTTGGATAACTCCTGACTTCTTCTCTCTCAGTCTTGGAGACACCGGACATAAACTTTAAAGTTTATATCCTCCTCTTTTTTGTGCCCTAGTTTTTATCTGGCTAAGGGGAATTATTTAATATCCTAGGACAAATAATATTTATTTGTGAGGGTGTTATCTTCCATCCTTCTAATCACGATATCACCTCAGATGATCTCAGCTGGCTTCATTTAAAAGCATCTTTAGTATAGTAGCAATCTATGGAAGTTTGCCTGATATCCAGAGTAACTTGTTCAGTAAAGGTCATTGTGCTGGATTGTAAGATCTGAAATACATTAATTCATTCAGCATTCTTTTAGCATGCTTTCTTGGCAGGTCTTAATAAGACTTGGACTTTGCCTTTAAAACCTCTCCAACATGAGTACCTGTCAGAATCACCAGCGGGGCTATGAAAAATACACATTTCTAAATTTGGGAATCTCTAGATAAAGGACTCAGGTGAGCACTATACCTCAAGAAGCCCTGCTATAAGAAGCATATGATCTTGTCAAGGACGTTAACGTGGTTCTAATAGACATCTGCGTAAAGTGCTGTGGGAGCTCAAAGAGTTCAATAACAAATCTACCTGGGGTGCCTAAAGCCAAGTCTTCCCCTAAGTTTTAACATCCTGGCTCTTTCTCATCCTCTGATTTTTTCTACTCTGTCCAATAAGCTGTTTGCATTCTTCCCCTCATCCTGAGTCAAAGTAGTTCTGTCCAGGGTGCTGATATCTGCCTTCCACATGACCATCTTATGAAATACTATCAAGGATCTGGAAGAGAGTCTCCTTTTTAAGTTCCAGGTAAGGTTTGCCTTGTGTCCTTATGTTCTCTTATATGAGTCGGACCTGAGGACCACACAGATAAATTTACGTATCAGGATACTAAGACTCAAAGTGGCCTAGTAACTCAGCCTGAAGCACCAAGTGAGTTCACAGCAGGACCAAGGCCAGATTCCAGGCTTCTTGATCTTGAAGCAGCTGGTCTTTCCATGACAGCAGGTTCCCTCTGATTTCCTCCCTTTACCTTCCAAGATTCTCCCTGTGCATTTGAAAAGGTGTGTGATTGGGTTTCTAGGCATCCAAGGGATACACGTGAGAATTAAAAGTTCAAGACTAAAATTTTTCATAACTTAATTCCAATAGAGATAAACTTAAGATTATATTATTATTTTGTGTCCAGACTTAATTAGTAGACAATTGTTCTCCTTTTTTATTAAACTTTCTGTATTTCCCCTTTGTATTTTACATTTAAAAACTGTTATAAGCATCAAAATCATCTTATGTCACTATGTTTTGAATGTTTTTAAAGGTGCATATATCTTTTTTAAAACAATGTGTTTTTATTAAAAGTGATTAACATAACTTAGATCTTGACTTTCAATTTTTTTATGCATGCATATATATAGTGTGTTTATAACTTTAAAAAAAAACTTTCATTAAAAGATTTAGGCTTCATAACAAAATTAGCCTTCCTTCCTATAAGATTTCTTTGAGAATTATCAGAAGTGCCCAGTATCAGTCCTCTTGGACAAGAACTGAGGAAAGCGAATGACTATATAGACTCTTTGCCTTGTCCTACAGAGTTACTCGGAGGTGTGGTTTGTAAAGGAGGGTCTTGAGGCCAAGCAGGAGTTGTCAAAATACCAAGTGGTAGGTCTGAGCAGTGCTGCACCAGGGAAAAAGGGGGAAAAAAATCTTTAAATTGGAGATTAGAGAAGCAGCTAAATCAAGGCCACTACTCTGTGGAACTTATTTAGAGGGAAGCCAAAAGATCAGGAGGCATATCAACAAAAGCCAGACAGAGATTGGGCAAGTTTCATAGTGTGGAATAAGGTCAGTTGAGGGCTAAATCTTATAACTTAACCACCGAGTGCCTTTTATTGGGGGCTTGGCAACCTCATACTGGATAGGCAGGAGACAGCAGGCTTAAAGCAGTAAGTGCCTTCTAAACAGTGGGTCATATTTTTTCCCAGAAGCAGTGCCACAATCATGCATTTATAACCCACAATGGTAAAAATAATTTGAGCATTATGAGAAACAGTAGAAGAGATTCTAGTGCTTTGTGTAAAAACCTTTAAATTCCCATTTCATTAAAAATTCCTCTCTGCAGCTGGTAGCAGAGATTACCATGGTTCACCATCTGTGCAGATTAATGTTTACTAAAAAAGAGAAAGAGGAAAGAGCAGCAGATAAGATGAATGGTTTCCCAGATAACAACAGAAAGCCAAAGTGGAATATCTCTCTGTGACTTTTTTGTTTTGTTTTTCATCTTACACCTGCTTTAGTTGAATCTTGATAGAATTGTTTAAGGAAAAACTCAGATTACTTTATATTTAAAAGACTGAATAATGTAGAAACTGTGGATCATTATTCAACTGTTTGGATTTCCATCTATGCAGAATTGATGCTTTTAGAATTTGTTGAAAATAATTAGGCACCTTTGGCATTTCCTTTTTACATTTTCCATTCTGGTAAGATTTTCCTTGCTACTTGCAGCTTGGGTTCATGGAGCAGAACCTCAGATTCTGCCCTGGGAGACCTTGGATTGCCAGTTGCCTCTAGGTTTGAATCTAATCAGTTACAAAAGTGCATCTCGTCTGTAGACTGACTTAGCTTCAGTGGATCACTAGATGGTTGCCTTCCAATAACGGGTTTCTGGAGAACTAGTAAAACAACATAAGTAGCCTTTTTTCCTTCCTTCTTTCCTTCTTTCCTTTTTTCCTTCTTTCCTTCTTTCCTTCTTTCCTTCTTTCCTTCTTTCCTTCTTTCCTTCTTTCTCTCTTTCTCTCTTTCTCTCTTTCCTTCCTTCCTTCCTTCCTTCCTTCCTTCCTTCCTTCCTTCCTTCCTTCCTTCCTTCCTTCCTTCCTTCCTTTTTAAGCACTTGCTGTGTTAGAGACACAGACTTTGTTTTATTTGCATTATCTCTTTTAATCCTCACAATCACCTAGAGAAATAAAACCTATTAACATTCCCATTTCATTGTAGAGGAGATTGAGAGTTTTAAAGAACTTGCTGCATGTCAAAAAAAACAAATTCATGTTAAAATTGATCTTTGAAGTCAGATCTGTCTTTTTCTGAAGCCTATGCTCTTAACCATTATGCTCTATAGTCTCATTCAATAGTTAGGTTATTTCCAATTCTATTTGGGCACTTTTAGACCCAGTCTTAATATTGGGCATCTAATTTCCTTGCAAATCATGCTTTTTCCTCTCAATATGCCACGAGTCATCATTACCAGGAGCAGAGAGCATCTTACTTACTGCAATTACACTTGCTAATCAATTCTGCATCACTGCCCAGTGTTATAAATGTCTAGTTACCTATATTCTATTGACATGTGGCCTCATTTCTTACTGAAATTGGCAGTAGTCTCAATTTTAGAGGCTCTCTTTCTAATAGCACCAGGGAGCCAAGGAAATATATCAATCTTATTACCAACCAAACAGAAATAAACCATTGTAGTCATTTCTCATACTGGGGATTCATCAGCTGAGTACAGTCCAGGTACTTCTGAATTTTAACTCCTCAATCAAGGGGACTATTTCTGAGCAACTGTACTTCCTGCCATTATTATCCAATTTTCCCTTTAATTTTCTAACTAGCATTAAAAATATATTTAGTGTTTCTTCATGGGTTTAAGAGCCATTAAGTAGGGCTACATTTCTACTAAGGTTTAAAAAGTAAACATTATAAGCCATGTGACTATATTAGAAGACATTCCGCAATCAATTTTATGGTTGTCTGGCTGACCATCTTGAAAGTGGTATGTATGATAGGCACCAAGTAATAAATGAGCCAAAAAGGGTGCCCTCCTGTTACTGTCTCTAAAAGAGAAGTTAAACGTCCAGGGAGTATCCTGGGTGTCAGTCTAGTCCAGGCTGACAATGATTTTCAGGGTGCACAAGGAGCAAAGACTCTTAAGAAGCATCACTTAGCTGCTTCTGCATTAGGTCCAGAGAAATCTAGTGGTTAGAAATATACTGAAAGTATGGTTCTGTCTTGAGGAAGGACCGATAAGAGCCAGATGAGGAGGACACAGGAAAGAAGTGGAGTAAAATCTAGCTGCAAGGTTGTGGGAAGGAGGAGTGAGGACGGTTACATGGAAAGGCTGTTATATGAGCTTCAGGCCACCTTTAAGCAAAGCATGGAGACAGCGTACTAATTTCAGAGCCTCAGTGCCTCATGGGGTCTTTACTGGCTGGAGAGGGGGTCTTCAACCAGGAAGACTCAGGTTAGGATTAAGGTCGTTGGTTCTGGGTTCACTGGAGCAGTTAAGAGCTAGCAGGACATGACAGAGATTTTTTAAAACATGGCCTTTTGTTTTGTGAATGGTGCAAAGCAGCGCATGGTCCCTATCTTCTAGACCAGTGTAGTCCCCAACTTTGTCAGGGCTTGCAGTGGAGCGAATGCATCTTGCCCATTTTCTGTGTTCTCCAAGACTTGGTGTAGAGACAGCCTGATGTCACAAATGGGAAGAACATGGACCATGGTCTCTCACAGGCTTGGGTTTAAAGCTCACCTCTGGCACCAATGAGGCATGGAACCACAGGCAAATTATTTGACCACCCCTCCACTTCCTCATTTATGAAATGAGGATAATGAATCCTCCTACAGGGTTACACCAAGGATTAAATAAGAGCACATACAAAGAGCTTACAAAAGTGTTGGCTTTGAGTTCATATTGGTTTTCTTTCCCTCTTCTCTGCAGCCCTGGACATTTCTCCATGGGCCATTAGCCTGGTAAACATCTCCAACCCACTCTGGAGGGATGATCTTGTCATTAACACATCTTGTAAAATTTTTCATTAATAGAGAGGAGTCTTAGACAGTTGGGAAAAAAAACCTCCTATTTAGTAAATTCCTTTATTCATTCATTCAACAAATTGTTATTGAACACCTACGACATTCCAGGTATAGATTTAGGAACTGGAGATACAGCTACAAGTTAAAATAGACAAAAATCTTTGCCTTCATGAAACTTACATTCTACGAAGAGGGAGGAGAAAGCTAACAAATAGGCAGACTATATAGTGTGTCAGATGGTGATAAATGCCATGGACAAAAATAAAGCAGGGAGGTGAGATGAGGAGTGCCAGGGTGCAGTGGAATAACTGGTATCTTAACTATGCCAGTCACACCTCAGATGATGACATAGGGACCTGAAGAATTTCTATTGAGTAGAAAGGACCTAAGAGGGAAAATGCACGCTACCCATCTGCCACCTCCATTGTCCCCTAGACCCTAGGTTCTTCAAGGCAAGAAACTTTGCCTTTTTAGTACTGGTATCCCCAGCACACCATCTGACACATACTGAGCACTTAATAATTGTTTTTTGATCCAAACTGCACTGCTCAGCCCCCTCTCGGGAGCCAGTGTACCCTTTGACACTTGAAGTATCAGTCAGCATTAACGGCTCTGCCTGCATGCCTCAGTTTGACAGGCAGTAAGCATGAAGCCTGCAGGTTGCTTATTGATTTGACTAATAATAAGTAATGGAGTGGCAACTGAAGTGACATTAATATAATGTGGAGAGGAATGAACATCAGGATTGAAAGGTTCTCATGCATCAAGGCACCTCTACTACCCAGAGAGGAATTTGATTTCCTTATGCAGTGTTTTCTGTTTCGCTTCCTCAGCTCTCAGCACTATGAAATCCCATTGAAAAGGTGTGAAAGGCAAAGGCAGAGTTTTAAGGATGAATTCAAAGTCTGTTTCACAGTAGTAAAAAGTGATGATAGTGAGAAGAACTCAGTGAAAATAGGAGAAAGTAGAGGAGGAAATAGAATAAGGGATATGAGGGTTTGAAATGCCAAAAATAAATTTATCCCAGAAAATAAAGATCATTGACTAACTCTCCCTTTCCTTGAGGTTAAAATAACAACCTTGTTTTGACTTGTATTACTCATTCTGTTATTTATCTGGCAGATATTTACTGACTATCTACCATGTACTCTACTAAACATTCAGGATGTGTAATCTCTATTTCTGTGTAATAAAAAATTTGGCTGGCGTTTGCCCCTGGTTCCTGGGACATAAGAACTAAACCCTTGGCATTTCCTGGTGATAGGAGTGTTTCGTTATTCCTAGTAGACCCCTTGGACCACACACCTGCACCTGATAGTTTAAGCCAATGAGGTAACTCCAGCTGGGAGCTGGCCATGCCAGAAAAACCAACCCTGTGATTAGAGGGTTGAGGCTTTGGTCTATCTGATATCAGCCCAACCCCAGAGAGGGAAGAGGAGCTAGAGATTGAGTACAACCACAGAGCTAATGATTCAAGCAGCCATGCAGTCATAATGAAACCTCAATAAAAACTCTGAACACCAATGCTCAGACGAGCTTCCTTGGTTGGTTGTACTTGGTGTATTGTCTCATACTGATGCCCCAAAAGGGTAATGTGTCCCTGAGGATGAGGGAAGCTTCTCATTGGGAACCCTTCCAGACTTCTCCCATGCATCTCGTTGGTTGGTTTCAGATGTGCATTCTAATCACAAGTGTAACACTTTTTTAGTTCTGTGAGTAGTTCTAGTCAATTATCAAGTCTGGGAGAGTCTGTGAGTACCCCTGAATTTGTAGCCAGCTACTGAGAGTGGCCCAGGGACCCCAAACTTGTGGCTGTTGTCTGAAATGAGAGCCTTCTTGTGAAAGACTGAACCCTTAACTGTGAAGCTTGGCTAGCTTTGAGTAATCTCTCAAGTAGCTCAGTCTAGCTAATGTGATTAAAAGTCGCATTCACAGCTCAGTGAGAAAACTGCTCACAAATATACACTTAGTCATAGGAGAGCAAGGTAGGTGCCATCTAACTCATCAGGGATAATCAGAGGTGTTCTTCAGGACAAAGTGAAATTTGAGCTGAATTCAAGCACAAATAGTAACTGGCAAAGCAAGGCAAGGACAGAAAGAGCAGCATATGGTACAACTTTCAGAATATTTTTGTACCATCTGAATGAATTATAAAAATACTAATAATAATGATGACAGCAGTAGCAACTAAGATCTCTTGTACTATTTTTATGTGAAAGACACTTTATGTCTGTTGATTCATTTAATCCCCTTGTCACTGGGGTGTTGTCGAGGTTTCTGGTAGATAATGCTCATCTGAAAATTTCTTCAAGGAGTTGAAATTTACCTCTGTGTGTTTTCTGCTTATCAGTCCTGGCTCTGTCTATGAGAGAATCAAGGAAGAAGCAATGTCAATAGCAAGAGGGTGGCTGTTTTATATGGTGGACCATGCAGAAAGCCTTGCAGTTCTATTTTGAACCTTTCTTAGCTTTACAGAGTCCATTACAGCTTGTTTTAAGATAGTCATGGTTCTGGGGCTCTTTTCAGATGTATCCTTTAGTAATTCATTTTTCACTATGAGCCTTTGAAGTGTCTAGTCATATACATAAGTAATCTTTTATTCAACTTTTATTTTTTGTGTATGTGTTCATTGTTCACATTAGACTTCTTTTATGTAAATCAAGTCCCCCGATATGAAGAAACAAAGCAAAGCCAGATTAATTGGCTAATTTTCAAAGGCTTAGTCTACATCGATTGCAACTTTTTTTCCATGAATTTTTTATTATGTTCTCTTTTTGCTATGCCAAGAGTCGCTTTTGAAACAACAGCATGTAAAGTTGGTATATAGAAAGTTGACCCAAATCATCTCATTTAAAAAAAATTAAAAACCACATATCGTGACCTATTTCTCATTTTTCCAACTCAGCGGATTTAAAATATAATAGAGAAGGGGGAAAGGGAGAGCTTTTCACAGGTGTAGCTTTTCCTAATGCCTTTCTAACCTTGTGCTTTGTGTCTGTCCAACTTTTTTTCTCTCTCACATCCTCATTATTTTTCCACCTTTGCAATTTCAGCCCATGAATTAGGAAACTTAGACTAAAATCAGAGAATTAAATACCCTTGGGTTTGAAAGGAACTTTGACAACCACCTCCATTGCTGCTCAAAACCCCCTCTTCTTTAGCCCAGCAGGTACCTGCCCCTGATTGATCACCTCATCTGATGGGGAACCCACTGCTTCCCAAGGCTGTAAGCCTGTGGCTATTTCTCACTTTTATACAATTTCTGTTTGTCTTAAGCAAAAATTACTCTTTGTCTCCCATCAGCCCTTGTTTGACCTCTTGGGCCATGTAAAACATGCCTTGTTTCTCATCTACTTCAGATCGTTCAAGATAATTAGAAGTTAAGTTGTTCCCTTATGCTCCCTTTAAGCCCTCTCTTCCCTGGGCTAAAAGGAATGTCAATGGTCCCCTTTTTCTTCCTGCTAATTTTGTGCAGCAAAAATAGCAAAGAAAATACATCTTCAAATTTTGTTTTCCTAAACATTTAAATAGACAACGGTATCCCTTTCTGAAACAACTCTGCAGAAAACAGCACAATCACCTGTCCTGCTTTAAAAAAGTATTTACACACACATGCACACAATTACCCAGTATTCTTTGAGTATTTATAACCTGCTAGTTGCTTTATATGGTTATCTCAGTTAATATTTTCACTGGCTCTAGAAGATAGAAAGTGTCTCCATGATCCCGGCATGTAGCTTTCAGGTAATCTGGCTTAATGAAATATGGAGAATTTTCAGGTATGAATAGTTACCATGGTTCCTAGATCATCTCTCAACCACCAGCTGTCTCTTATGGGCTTGTAACAGACAACCCATAGAGTATGCACTTATGTCTTTGATTAAAAAGAAGTACTATTAGTTCTCACTGTCATAGCAAAAATGGTGCATCTGTCAGAGTCCAGTGTGGAGACAGAAACCACACCAAGTATTTAAACTGAAGCATTTAGTATAAAGCATTGTTAACTAGGTATTAAATACCCGAAAAAGTGAAAGTATCATAGAGGTAAAATTACAGGGAGCAGATACTACTTTTAAGGTAGAGAAAACAACAGGAATAGTAAATCCTGCAAGCTTGGCCAATGCAGCTGAAACTCAGACCTCTGAGAAGTGAGTGTTGTTTGGCCTGTGCTAGCGTCTCTCTGCTGAGAGGACCCAAACCCTGGGGGAGCCCCAGATGGTGCTGAGGTCTCTGAGGGGTGCCATAAGGCTGGTTCTACAATGTTAGGGAAACTGAAGACTGACTTGAATTGTTGTTACAAGAGGGAACTGCTGCCGCTGGAGTGCAAAAGCAAATGAGACCTGCGACATGTTGCCAGGGACACAGAAGCCAACCTAAAGGTTAGCAGTCTTTCTCTTTCGGTTTCTCGGTCTCCTCTAGCGCCCCCTACTGGCAGAATCTGCCATGGCCCCAGCTGACAACGCAGAAATGTGATTTGCAGAGTTCTCGCTCCAGCATCACAAAACGAAGTATGGAAAGCTGGATTTGAAGCTGAGAGGCAATATCTTTCTTTATACATGGCATGGGAAACGTCTTATGTTAAAATTTCCAAGAGGACGATGCCTGTCCTTGGCTTGATAGGAGATGAGTGCAATACAGCTCACAAGTAGTGGAGAGTGGGGAAGATGAATCAAGCACTTAGTGCAATATCTCTTGGACCCATTCTCAGTCTCTTTCTTTTTTCCCCCCAAATCTAAGCCCATCAGGATGGCTCTTGCCAGGGCTTATATTTTGAATACCCCTCAATGATACTTTAATAGGGAGATATCTCAATAGCTGCTATGCAGTTGTTGGCATAGCATTAAAGTCTATAGTGTGTTTCTGCTTCATGGATAAAAGTCTAGGAGGCAGAAGAAACCTACTTCCTTCCTGCTGGTCATCCAGTGTCAGGGCCACTAGAGACTATTGGTGACAGCGAACGTTGGGAGAATATCCATCCTCCAGATTATCTCTCGGAGCAGTAAGTGTGGACGGTAGCGAGCTCTTCCCCACCAGCCCATTCTTTCCCTCAGGTAGTTATTCTTGCAGATCTGCAGCATGAAGTGGCAAGCCCTTGTCCTTCACGGCGTCAAACTGCATATCTCATATTTGGCCTAAACATTGCTTCCAGTCAGACTTCCAGCTGCTCAGTTTGCTGAGTGTTTCAGAGAAAGAAAACAAGAGAATGTGGCAAAGAGGTCTCTAAGACTGGTGAGGCGAGGAGAATTGCAGATCTGGCTATGCTTGAGCCTCTCCATAATCGGTTGGGTCTAAATAGGAAGGACTAATTTCAAAGGGTCAGTGCTGGGTCCCTTAAAAGCATCTACCATTTAAAAATTAATGCTCGATGAGTGCTAAATCCCAAGTGTCTCAAGAGACCAGAAGAGAAAGGGTTTCCAGGAATGAGATTTGGAAAGCGCATAAAGATGAAATGGGATACATCTGTAAGGAAGGAAGAAAAATGCAAAGTTCAATTTTAATAAATCAGAAGTAAGTGAACCTTGCTCTCTCCCTGCCACACTTCCCTTTTCACAGCCATGTGGCCTGACATGGCCCTGTACAGTGATCTCTTGGCTGTCACCATTGCACCCTATCCTTATTCAATCTAATTTATTACCTTTTAGTAATAAATACATTTATTTTTATGTGTATCATGGCAATCTTCAGCCACAGACATCCTCAAAATTCTTAAAATAAAGAACCAGTCAAGGACGTCCCTGCTTACAAAAAGTGATAATAAGTAACATTTATGTAGTTCCTTACAGTTTAAAATGTTCTTTTGTGTTACATCCTTTAGTCTTCACAAAAACTCTGTGACATAAATACTAGTAGTCTTCCATTTTTCAGATGAGAAAACTGAGACACAGTGTTTATGTAACTTGTCTACGGCGGAGCCAGGCCTCGAACCCGACTCTCCTGACTCCAATATTTATAGCCTCTCAAGCAGCTTATGAGAAATGTGGCACAAGGAACCGTGTGCCTCACTGGGTGAGTGGGTCCCCCAAGATGATTTTCAGACCCAGCCAAAAGAATAATCTCGGACACTTTTCTAGGCCAAATAATTCCAGTAAGAAAGAAGAAGATAGATAACAAGCATGGTGGCTGGAGAGGTATTAACGTACTAGTGCAGGATGCTGACCGTAGTATGCCACGTCCTGTCTTCACTCATTCACAGACGAGGCCAGGCAGGATCGTAAATCTTTCCATGTGCTGAAACCCTTCGGTGAAGAAAAGAAAATGTAGACTTGATCATTATTCACTTCCAGTTCTCTTAAGAAAGTGATTATAGACATGATGGAGAACAGTATGGAGGGTCCTCAAAATATTAAAAATAAAACTACCATATGATCCAGCAATCTCACTTCTGGGTGTGTATCCAGAGGAAATGAAACCTGGATCTCGAAGAGATACCAGCACTGCCACGTTCACTGCAGCATTATTCACAATAGCTAAGATCTGGGAACAACTTAAGTGTCTGTCAACAGAAGAATGGATTAAAAAACTGGATAAAGACACACACACACACACACACACACACACACACACACACACACACATACACACAGAGGAATATTATTCAACCTTAAAATGGAAGAGATCCTCCCATTTGCAGCATCAAATTTGAACTTGGAGGACATAACTAAGTAAAATAAGCCAAATACAGAAAGATAAATACTGTATGGTCTCACTTATATGTGGAATCTAAAATAGTCAAACTGATAGAAGCAGGGAGTGGAATGATGTTTGCCAGGGCCCAGGGAGGGGAGAGAGGAGGGGGAAATAGGATATGTCCGTCAAACAGTACGAAGTTTCAGTTACACAGGATGAATGAGTTCTGGGGTCTAAGGTACAGCATGGTGGCCACAGTTAACAATACTTGCATTGTATACTTAAAATTTGCTAAGAGGATACATCGTAAATCTTCTCAACCCACACATACATATACATTAAAAATAACTATGTAGAAATGATGGATAAATTATTTAGCTTGACTATGTTAATCTTTTCTCAATGCATATATCAAAACATCAAGTTGTATGCCTTAAATATATACCAGTTTTATATTTCTAAGGTATCTCAATAAAGTTGTTAAAAAAAATAAGTAAAGGATTACAGCAGGGGGATATGGTCATGAAATTTAATTCTGCCACAGATTCCAGAACCCTGCTCTGATGCAGATAATGATGCTAATTCAACAACAATAATAATACCTAACTTTTATTGGGCATTTACGATGTGCTTTATATGTCTCATTTAATTCCCAGTACATCCTATATGGCAGGTTCCATTATTGCTCCCATTTTGCAAATGAGAACACTGAGACTTTGAGAGGCTAAGTGACCTGTTCACACAGGGACCAAAAGGGCAGCTCTGGGATTCAAGCGTATGCTAACTCCAGCACCCATCCTCTCAATCACCTAAGGCCTAGATGCAAAGTCTGTTGTTAACTTCCCCTCACAGGCCACAAAAATTATTTCAATATGACGTTTCTCTTCATGGTTTAGCACAAATGTGCTGGCCATAACAATTTATAGCATTCCAGCAGAGGCAGAGAGCAAGACACATTAGAGCCAAGTGTTTTAATAACTTCCTGTGCTAACAGTTATAAAAAGGGAACTGTTGCTGCAGGTTCAAAGAATTAAAATATGGCAAGGTAGCAGGAGCTCTTAAAGCCAGCTTTCAGAAGTACAGCTTTGCCCTTGTAAACAACTTTTATATACCCCTTTTGGAGAGTGTGTAATGAAATGACTAACATTTCAGCTATAACTGGAGCTATTACACAGCTGAGTGTTTTGTAGCTGGAAATCTGTTCAGGAAAACACTGAATATTGGTGGAAAGGGTAGGCTATGGGGGCTCCTTGTCTCTGCACGGGGCACATTTTCCCCCATCCTCCTAGAGAGAATGGCCTGCACAGAGCAAAACAAGGTAAGAGTGCTAGGTAAATCGCACCTCACCTCTTCAGTATAAAATGAGGCTCTTATTTCCATTTTTACTTCTGCTTTGAATGCCTACATCCCCTTGCTCTTGCTCACTAAAGTGGAACGTATGGTTTTTCTATTTTTAATCTTCCCCCGAAGAAAACTCCTTAGCTGATATTCCAGGTGCCTACCTAGAATCCAGAAATTTACATGATTTGCATTTCTGATGGAGGTTTCCAGAGAGGTTTTTGATGAGTCATTTCCTTCCTCCTCTGTTTTGTGATTTACATAATAATATAGTTATCCTTGCAGGTCAGAGCTATGAATATTCAGAAAAGGACAGAATGAGGCTATTGAGCCTTTTTTCTCCTGAATTCCAGAAGGTGAGACTCAAGCAGATTGAGCCTTGGGAGCTAAAGAGAAAGCCCTGAGTTTTTCATCCAATCTCAACCCTAACTGTGCTGAAAATGAGTATTTTCTAAGGGGAGACACTATACAGAATCAGAAAGATTGTTATTATGCTTGCTCCTGCAGACTAGACCCGAAATCATAAAACTACGAAAGCAGAATATTGGGCCTGTGTCATCTGCTGTCATATCATTCAAATCATAAAGACAGACTATTCTATTTTGAGCCCTTTCATATGAGAATGCGTATGGGAACAGAGCGTGGGAATGTTGCTCTTCCCCCAAACCCAACAGTATTTGTTGCTACAATAGAAGAAAGACAATGTCATGTGTGGCCCAGCCATATTAGAGCAGATATATTAGGCAAGTATCGTTACCTGGACCACTTTGCTGGACAGTGCCTAATGGTGTGGCCCTTGGAATTCCTAAGAGTGAGCCTTAAAGAACTATACTAATGATGGTGCTTCTCATACAAGGCTCTTTCTATTAAAATACAGGGTCACTTTTTTGTCTGATAAAATCAGTAGCACATGGTGAGAGGTATATACTGCAGGTGGGGAAAAGCAGCCTTTAAATCCAATAGCCTTTTCTTTAGTCCTCATTCTACCATGCAAATTATGCCCCTTCTCAGAATCTCAATGTCCTTATTTGTAAAATGGGCATCATAATAATACATGTTTAAGAAGGTTGTGGTGAGAAATAAGCGGGATCACAACTGTAAAATGCTTGATGATAGTAGATGCTCAGCAAATAGTGTTTATTATTACTGTCATGAAGTATATGGTTTTATGGAGAGAGCAGTGGTTTTGAGTCATTTGAAGGATGATATGTTTTTCAGGGCTTGATTTAGCTAATTATCAGGTCACTTTCCTCCTCAAAACGAATAGATTGCATTGCACATTAGGATAAAATCAATCTATCTATCTCATCCTCTGTCTCTTACTACATATATACATACCCGAAATCCATGCTCAGGTCGCCATTGTCCTGAACCGTGGATTTTGCTCCTGCGGCCCCAGTCACCTAGAATGCCAATTCCTCCTGTCTCCACCTGTTGAACTATTTTACCAACTGGTTCCACTCCATCCACCACTCACCACAGATCTTTTCACAAGCCCTCTAGTTGAAGTTAGGGTCCCCCCTTTCTTCAAGTACCTTTTTCCTTGTACCACTACCTTAGGCCAGTTTGTAGTAAAGGGGTCTGGATGCTTTCTCTCTGCCCCCTGAGAATAAGAGAACCCTCTGAGCACAGAAATTGTGGCATATTCACCTTTGTATTCCTCCCAACTGTGGACCAAGTAAGTGGATGCTGATTTGAGTTGAAGTTTAATGTTTATGCTGCTCCTATCACTGTTCTGAATTTTCTAGTTGTTTATTTGGGATTTGTGTGTCATGTCATTATTTTCATGCTCCTTGGCAACCACTTACTTTACATCTATCAGTCTTTTTATACTGAGCATTTCTAGACTCCTCGTGGTCTCATGGAAAGCATTCGGGGCTTTGGGGAATTGTCGTCATTGTTTTGCTGAAATGTCTCTCTTATCTGTTTTCATATGGATGACCCCTTCAATAACCAGAATTGACACTGCGAAACAAACTAAAACGAGAGTTTAAAATGCAGAGTTTCTTCCACTGCTGCTTCATGGATGAAAGAAAAATCTCAAACACACTAGAATTAGGTCTGCTTTAGGAAGATGGTTGACTCCAAGTGTTAGTCCCTTTTCACATAGGAAGCTCAGGCAGCAAAGGGCGAGGTTGGAAATGCTTAAAGCATTGGAAAGCCCAGTTTCCTAATGCCATCTTTAGTTTAATCCTGGCACATTCTCCCTACTGTGTAGACACACACTGGTTCAGAGCTGGAAAAACCTTATTATTTCCTCCTTCGGCGCCTCATTGGTAGCCAGGGTAACTGAGGTCCAAAGGTGAACCAAGCAGCCCAAGTCCTGTAGCCAATGAAGCTGGACAGTCAGGGCCAGGACGAGAGGTTCACGTGCTAAGTCCACAGCTTTTTCCTATCTTCTACCCTGTGGTCTCTTCTCATTCATAGATTACTCACATAGTCCAAATTTGGACATTTTAAGGGTTCACTGAAGGAACACCTGGGTGTGGTACTTCTGTCCCCTTGTGGCCTGGGCCCTGTCTCCTCATAAAACTGACATTCTTTGTCTCTGTACATGGCTGTGGTGGTAGTTTGGGGAGGAGGAGGGTTCCTAGATTCTTATTCGGTTATTTGTACATAGATATGTTACACTATATTTAGCATTTTAGCATCATTGAAGTTGAGACGGGCCTTACAGTCAGTGGTGTGTGATAGTTTCATTGTCAGTGTTTTCTTCTTTTCTTAAATGATGGTGCATATTACAGTCTTGCCATGTGGAGTTTAAAAAGTACACGATAGTTCAAACTGTACAAAGTGCTTTCCCCATAATAATAAGAGCTAACATATGTAGGATGCCCGCTGTGGGCTCAGTGAGTCACACTGATTATTTTATCCTCTCTTCATAAAACTCTTCAAGCTGTCACATCTCCCATTTCAGAGAGGAGGAAACCAAGGTGAAGTGACTTTGCCCAAGTCACAAAGCAGCAGGATGCAGAGCCAAAGCCACACCCAGGGTGGTTTTAATTCAAAGCCAATGCACTTTCCGCCTGTCCTCCTGTGGAGTTTTGTTCTCACTCCCCCCTAGGCCCCCCACTCCGCTCCACAGAGCCAAGTGGGTGGCAGGATGGGCAGCGTAAGAACGCAGACTCTCAGGTGACCTTGAGCAAGTTCACTGACCTTTCTGTGTCTCAGTTTCCTTGTCTGTAAAATAGGATGAAAATAACACCTCCTTATAGGCAATTGTGAGAGTTAAGTAAGATGAGTGTTTAAGGCACTTGGAACACTGACCCATCACACACCACAGGCTCAGTAAACGTGAGTGACCATGGTTGCTGAATCCTCTGTGAGCATCATCTTAAGCCTAGAACAGCCTTCCACCCCTTCTATCAGGTCATAAACCAGGTGCCCAGAAGCCTCTGGATGCCCCATACCAGGTACCCTCTCTTAAGAGAGTGGGAGGGGAACTGTAGACTGAATGCCTCTGCCTTCCAGGACCCCCTACAGTCCTGGGATGATGGCCTGAGCAGAGTTTGCCTTCCTCGGATGCCACCATCACTAGGAAGTGACTTCTCAGCCAGCCCCTCTGTTCATCCAAATTCCCCACTAAAACCAGAGATTCCCATGAGACTAGTCCCTGGAAACTGCATACATCAGTACTAACAAACCCAGGAGGTTTATTGCCTGCTGCTTATTTAAAAACCGCATGGAAATGCGTTTCACTCTCCCCCAGAGTAACATTTTCTAACCACAACTCTTATTGCTGTCTGTTGCCCATTCCTAATTCTGTCCCCTGAATGGCCAGAGACAGTCTGACCTCATGGAAAATTCGTAATGCCCAGCAGGGGTGAAGCTGCTGCCACCCTGCACTGTGAGCTCATTTACCTGGGTGCCTCGGTTTCCCCTTCTGGACTGTAGGTTGGCCAATGGACCTTAGGACGGACGATGAAAGAAAAGTCCTACTGAGCAAGCAGAACATTCCCTCAGAATCCTGGTGGGGAGAGGATCCCTCTCATCCACAGTCAAGTACATGGAACCAGAGGTTAAATATCTGTAGTGTGCCCGCGGGTAGGTACCGAAACTGAGTCAGATCAGCAAAGCTTGGGATGCCAGAAGTGGACACAGAGGGCACCAGAGTGAAGAACCTAGGGGTGGAGAGTGGAGAGGAGAATAAGATGGAAAATGTGCCGGAGGTGACCTGGGCTAAGTACCGTCGAGGCCAAGGGCCTCGGGTAGGGTTCAGGGATGTTCCAGTGTGGACCAGCCACATCCGCTTGAAGGGCTCAGTGGGACGACACTGCAAGAAGCAGTACATGGGCACATGGAGTTGGGGCACTGACCAGAGCAGGGACAGCAGCCCAGCTCCCGGCCGTGCCCCGACTGACCAGCCCGTTTCTAGCCTCACGCAGAACAGTCTGAGGAGCCCGGCTCTGGGCAGCAACACCATGGCTTCCAGCGTTATTAGATTGTATGAGTATTTCACGGCCTCATTCTCTATCTAGCAGTTTCTGTGGGTTTTGTTATATAGTTAAATATCCTCGGGACCTTTTTAATATTCTCTTTTTTATTAAACAGCTAATATATTAGTATTCAGGCTAATGTCTTGGAGTAACTCAGGCTCTATTGAGCTATCTATCTACTTAAATCTTTTCAATTTTTCCAAGGACATATGATAGATAAAGTCCCCCTATTTTCTAAATGGGATACTTTCTTATTTAACTAAAACAGATGAGCAGATTTGAATTTCTAAATTAAAAATTTGCTTGCCATTGTTCTCTTAAGAATGAAGGAAATGGAAAACATCTGAGTTATGTAAATAGTATGATAGAGGAGTAGTAAGTTTTAAAAGGAGTAATAAATAACTAAACTTGAAGAAACACCTACTTTGCATCAGACTTTGTACTGAGTGAACCAGATGCCTCATCTCATTTAACCTGTAAGATGAATATGGCTGTTATTCTCATTTTACATGTAGTGGAACTAAGCCTTAGAAACTTTTAATAGGTCCCCTAATACAACATAGCTCTTGAGAGGCAGACCTAGAATTTTAATCTAGATCCTTCTGATTCCAGAGCCCAAATGCCTAACCCTGAACACAGTATTTACATTCAGACCTGGATCTGAATGTCAACTGTGAGACTCTGGGCTTACCCTCTCTGAGTCTGTAATCTGCAAGTTCATTATCCCTACCTTAATTTCTGTGATGACTAAATTAAATGAAATAGAAGCAAATGCTTAGTAGTATAACAGTACTATAACTGGTACATACTTACAACTTAAAAATTGTTACCCAGTTTTCTAAATAATTGAGAAAATCAACAAGGGTTTTCGTGTCTGAAATTTCTCTGGCAATTGGTCATCCCCCCCGCCGCTCCTCCCGCCTCACTACTTTAGTGTGCAGATCTCCCTCATGGTTCAGTGAGGCTGGACTCTGCTTGAGTGGATCTGGACTGTGGCCATGGATGAAGGCCTACCCATCCCCATACCGTCCAGCAAAGTGGATAAGCACAGGCTGCAATACCCCAGTTCTAACTCTGACCCTGGAAGGTTTAAAGGCTGTGTTATCCTAGGTCCTGGGTGGATGCTGTAGCCAATATATTTCTTCTACTTGATTGTGTGACCCAAAGAAGAACAGTAGATTAAAAAATCCTTTCTAATTGGAGCCTTTATTATGGACAGATTTCGGCTAACAGCCAGATAGAAAGCTGTTTGTTAATTTCTCTTAAAAGAATTTGAATTGGGACTAAGGATGGGGAAGGAAAGTTGTTTAGTGAAATCTAAGCCTTTTAACTAAGACAAATAAAAAGGTATTTGCCTCAATTTCTCAACATATGGCAGAAGAGGACAATTCATGATTAGATATGGTCAAAGAGACTCAGAAGTTTATTTGTCAGTAGCTCGTTCAGTTTAGCTCAACAAATATTTATCAAGGGCCTAATATTTGCCCTGCACTGGAAGAATCATGGTAGAAAGTGGACACAATCCTCACATTCTAGAAGCTTCCAGTTGAGTCAGGAAAACTGATCCTAAAATAGGTTAGTTTAATACAGAATTAAAAATGATAAAATAATATTAAAATAACAAGAACGATAAAATATTTCTTGAGCACTTACTACATGCCTTCTAAGTGCTTTACATGTGTTAATTCATTTTATCCTCAAATATTCTTATACATTTCTTTTGCTGCCACTTACAAGTGAGGAAACAGAGGCAAGATTGCACAGCCTGAGAGTGGCAGAGCCAATTTGAACTCAGGTTCGTATGGCTCCATTTGTGGCTTTTTTTCTCCTGTGCCGCATCCAGGAATAGGGCTGCTGTGTTGTACAGATCCAAGGGTACCATTCCCGTTGCAGGTTACAGGGTGTGGAGTTGTGCAGTGTACAGCTTGTGCAGCTGTGTCCAGCCTGGTAGATGATGCGGTAGGTATTAATATACTCTTTACAGAGGCAAGGACATTGAGACTGGAACACCAGACATGGAGTCAAAGGAATCTGAGTTTTCCACCTTCACTCACTTCCTCAACAAATATTTATTGAGCACTTACTACGTGTTAGGCACTCCTCTAGAAGCTGGCAGTACAGTGGTGTATAAGTCCCTTGCTCCCATGATGCTATCATCCTGATGCAATATTTACTGCCTACGTGTCCTTGCTTATGTAACTCAACCTCTCTGGGTGTCAGTTCCCCCATCTGTGAAATGGGGACAGAGGTACCCGTGTCACAGAATTGTGGAGAGGCTAAAATGGTTTAATAGATGTAATGTGCTTAACAGAGACCTGCCTCATTGCAGGTGGGATCTTAATCTGTACCCAACCTGCCTGCCACCCTATAAAGTGAAAGCGACCTCACCTGCCCTTGTCACTTGGATCCTCCGGAGAGGTGATTGTACTTGTTTTAGACTCTGTAAATTTGATGGATTATTATAAGTCTATTTGACCAGCATGGGTTAAAGCAATGAACTGGTTTTCCATGTTCCTCTATTTTATATACATTATGACTTTATATATGGAACCATAAAACTCAGGACGGATTTATATATACACTATGCTGCATATTTTCGTAGAAATGTTTTGCCAGGCACCTGTAATTCATTGATATATGTGAGCAGTTTTCTAAAGTTTATTTCTCATAGATCTCTCTTAAATTGCATGTGAAGTGACATTTTATGGTTTAACTTTTGTTTTCATGACACAGCCCCAATTTGCATCTCTGCTGTAGCACTCAGGACTTCCCTGCTCACAGCACATGTTCCACCTGTCCTTGAAGCATTTCTTCAGGCCCACATTTCTTCCGGATGCTATTGCCAAAGACCCCAGTTTGGCATCTCTCCTGGAGAAGTCATTCCATTTGTGACTGTCTTGTGGAAATGTACTTGAATTATTCAGAGCCCATATCAACTTGCTTATAGGGTATTGATGCAAAAAAAACAGACTGGTTCCATTCTTTGTGTGGTCAGAGCCCTTGGCATGAAAGCTGCTGTAAAACCTCACAGCTCCTTTCCCAAACGGTTTTCTTTGCCTGGGGTTGACTCAGACTTTCTGATCTGAAATTCCATCAAGTTCCAAAACAAAGTGGAAAAGAAAGAAATGCATATCTACTAAGTATCTCCTATGAGCCAGGCTCAAAACATTTTGCAGATTCATAATCTCACTAAAGACCTGCAAGTCTGGTGTTATTTAACCTTATTAGAGGAGATAGTTTCAGAGAGATTAAGTAAATTGACCAAGGTTGCACAGATAATAAGTGATGGAGCCAAGTTTCAAGTTCAGATCTGTCATCTACAAAGTCTGATTCTTCCATTGCACAAAGCCCACCAGTATCCAAGACAAACAAAGGGATGCCAGGTGGGCAGAATGTAGGTTCATCATCTCCATCTTACTTATAGGAATTCATTATTTTGAATAGTCATTTTATAAACATTTATTAATTGTGTCTAACATGGTAGGCACTGTGCTAGGCACTTGCATTTGAAATATCCTCAGCAAGTTTTGAATTCTAAAAAGATTTCTCACGATCTTCTCCTGGTAGACCACTGTAAATGAGTGTTTTGCAAGGAAATAACCCCATAGAAGTGACTGGTTTCTGCCTGAGTTCCCCGGTGTACCTAATCCATACTGTGTGCCTGGCACGTACAGAGGGGATGCTCACTGAACACTGTGAAATGAACCAATGAATGGTTGCATTTACAATGCTCCTAAAGAACATAGGACACATGCCTATTTGCATGTCAGCATACTTATTCCACAAGCCAGTGCCGTGTCTCATCACTATATTCCCAGAGCCTGGCATGGCCCCTGGCATAGATCGGGGGCTACAGTGAAAGGAGAGTTAACATCAGGCACAACGGGAAACAACCAGTCAGTCCAGCATCAGAAATGTAACCAGAGTTGGGGCTAGTGTGAAGGAAGTAAGGCGCTAGCCTCGGGTGTACAATTTAAGGAGACACCAAAAAACGTAAAAATCAAGATGTGTAATATTTCAGTGCGATATTTTAAATAATAAACAGGACAGAGATGAAGGTAAGGCAGTGAGGTGTGTCTTCAGGTGAAAATCCAGATCCTGTCTTTGTTTAAAATTTTTATCTTTGTTATCCTAGATTTTTTTCATTAATTTTGACTTCTTAAAAATATTGCATGAAAATATTATTTATCTTGATCACTGAGATTTTGACACCCCTTAAATTTTGTGACCAAGGTGTCTCATTCACCTCTCCTGAGCCCTGGCCCTGTAAAAGCGACAGCAATAACTAAGATTCTTTATGTCCTGTTGTAGAAATGGTGGTTTACGTACACAAACTCACAGACAGGCCTCAAAACCTTCTCATCAGAAAGGTGCCGTTGTGATCTCTGTTTTATAGACAGGGCGGCTGAGACTTGAGGGGGCAATGCTGCCCTCCTAGGGTGTCACAAATGAATCACCAGTGTGACCAACTTATTGAATTTATCAGCCCCCAAGGGGTGCAGACCAGAACCTGGGTTTATGAGAGCCCTAAGACTGGCTACCTCCAGGCAGAAGCAGCCTCCCGCATTTACTCCAGGGTGCTTCCCAAATACCATGTTCCATCGACTCCCTAGATTCTAGCCATTGTAAGAAGCAGCATGATTTTATGTACCATGTCACTGCTGCCACCAAGATGACAGCAATTAGAAGGTGCTAACAATTGGAGATTTTATAAGGCAATTTTTGAGATTTTATAAGGCAAAAAAAAAAAAGATACCTATACGAATGGGATAAAATTCATTATTATCATTCCCAAGTGACCATGAAATAAAAAAGCTTGGGGAGACTATACAAGGGTGCACTGTAATGACAGACATAAAAGGATTTTGGTGTTCTTTATGTCTCTAAATATCCAAAAGTCCATTCACTATCCTCAGCTCATTGAAAGCTGTGCCGTTTCAGTCATGAGACAAACTTTAAACTCACAGAAAGGCAGAGTGTTCTTACGAAGGGGACTGCTTCATTTGCACTCTGTAGAGATTTCCCCAAGACAGAAAAGATTGCAGTATTAGTCATCTGATTATATCACTCTTGGATGGGTTAAGAATTTTATCTACTTACAAAATTGTTTAGAGCCTTGGATTAAGGAGGAAAGGGCTGGTGCAGTACAGCTCCTCTGAGACTCAGAATCTTCTTTTCTTAGCGGCTTCCATTTAAAGTAAATCTATCATGAACTGCAGAGTCCCTGCATGACGGCATCCAGAGTCTCATAGAATGGTCCTAGGTTTATTATATAACACTAAACAGCCCATACTATTTATTCCACAATCCACTGATCCGCCTACCCTACCAGGCAATTATGAGCACACCTAATTAATTGTATTCCAAAATATTACATTAAAATTTATTTAGACTTCAAACATACATAGTGATGCATTGATCTGAGTCAGCCATTAGGTTTCTAACCATTTTAGGGAAAGGTCACAAAACAGCTGAGTCTGTTTACCCCTTATTTCTTTTTTTAACATATGTACCAAGCACAAACACAAATCAGCCTTAGGTTTTAATATCAAGTTCACAAGCATTAGACCCATATGATTTGCTTTAAAAACTTGAAATTCTGCCTTGTGCCATATTCTATCAAAATTCCGAGTCAGCTGTGATAAAGACTAAACATCCTTTTTCCTGACAGTCAGGACCGTTGAGAGGTTAATATGAAGAGACATCATCTGGAGACAGATTGCCCGGGTTTGAATACAGCTCTGCCTCTTACTGTGCCTCACTTTCTTTATTTGTAAAACAGGCTAATAACAGTGCCTGCCTCTTCAGGTTGTTATGTGGATTTAATGAGCTAATATTTGTAAAGCACTTAGAACATTGTATCGTACCTGGCATACACGGCTAGCTGTCATTCCTCACCACAGACAGGCCCAGCATGAGATTTTCCCGCACGGGTGTTCATCAGAGGGCGTTCATTCATCCCAGGGGTATGAACCTATAGTACTGAGCCCACAATGTACGTGGATTGGTCTGTCCTCCCCTGTTCTTCCTGCTCCCCCTCCTTCAACATAGAATGGGGTACAGTTATCACCTTGAAGGCAGTTCCTGTACAAGTTCTCAGGGCAAACAAACCTGCAGGCAGAGCCTAGAATAAAAAGCACTTGGCAATCTTGCCTCCATCTCCTCTTGGTTTCTGTTGAACTTTGTACATATTTCCTTACTGTTCTTACTTACCAAACGGCATGTAATGATCTTTTTCTGGTTTCATCTGCCCGATGGACAGTGATGGGCTCTCATCTTACTCTTCTTTGTCTGCCCAGGACCGCACATTCTGTGCCCAGGGCACAGCAGGTACTGCACAGATCTGTTAAGTTAGGCCAGGACCAGTGCCTCTCTTGGTGTCATTTCCATGTGGTAGTTGTTTTCTCTCTGCACTGTTCTCAAAGATCCCCTCCCTCTTTTGTACACTCACGGGTAAAGCTGCTCGAGCTGCAGAGCTGCCTTTGTGGGTCCTTCCAAGGAATTGGGGAGACCAGAGACCAGCTGTTTGCCACGTACACGTAACCCTTGAACATGCTCTGGAGGATAGAATGCCAGTATTGGAATCTGTATCCAAGGGCATTTTCCAGGGGGGTAGGAGAAGCTTCAGATCAGTTTTTGAAATATCTGAGGTAATAAAACTAATAAATCTCATTTATGAAAGTGGCAACCATCCTTTATTTAGAATTTCACATCGCAGAGATGATGAGGCTTTGTGAGTGACAGAGTTCTATGGAGGAAAAGAAGCTCACTTTGTAATATATCAGAAATAGGAGGTGGATAAGTAGTGGAAATGAAGTTATGGAAAATTTTTATAGCCTTGGGAGAAGAAATCTCTGTTCAATTCTAAACGCGTTTTGACTGTAGTTGGATCTTTGGGAGCTTTAGAGGTAGAGAAATTAGATCTGAGGGAACAAAGGTATTAGTTGTTTGTTGCTGCATAAAAAAAAATTATGCCAAGGTTCAACAGCTTAAAACAATGAATATTTATTATCACACAGTTTCTATGGGTCAAATTTTGGAAGCAGCTTAGCTAGGGTTCAAACTCAGGGCTTCTCAGATAGGTGCAGTCAGGATGCTGGCAGGGGCTACAGTCATGCAAAGGCTTGACTGGGGCTGGAAGGTCCACTTTCGAGATGACTCACTCACATGGCCATTGGCAGGTGGCCTCAGTTATCACCCGGGGGCCTCTCTGTGGGCTGCTTGAGTATCTTCACGACATGGCTGCTAACTGGCCCTGAAGTGAGAGATCCAAGAGAGAATGAGCAAAGAGGAAGCTGTAGTGTCTTTTGTAACGTAGCCTCTAAAGTCATTCCTATATAGTCTCCTAGAGCCACCGTAACAAAGTACCACAAACTGGGTGCCTTAAAATTATAGGTATCTATTCTTTTATACTTCTGGAGGTGAGAAGTCCAAAATGAAGGTGTCAGCAGAGCCACACTCTCTCTAAAGACTCCAGGGAAGGACTCCCTGCCTCTTCTTAGTTTCTGGTAGCTGCCAGCAACCCCTGGCATTCCTGGGCTTTACAGATGCACCATTC
The DNA here is from genome assembly GCA_028627145.1 of Eidolon dupreanum. Taxonomy (NCBI): domain Eukaryota; kingdom Metazoa; phylum Chordata; class Mammalia; order Chiroptera; family Pteropodidae; genus Eidolon; species Eidolon dupreanum. The sequence continues at coordinate 88,494,903 of CM053506.1, forward strand.
CCAGCTCTGCCTTCACCTTAACACAGCTGTCTTGCCTCTGTGCATCTGTTTCCTAATAAGGACATCAGTCATTGGATAGGACCCACCCTAACCCATGGTACTTCATCTTAACTAATTCTATCTGCAAAGACCCTGTTTCCAAATAAGATCACAGTCTAAGGTTCTGGGTAGACACGAATTTTCTTTCTTTTACTTTTTTTCTTTTTTTCTTTTGAAGGGGGAACATATTCAACTCAATACACCCACCATCACTTCTGTTTTATTCTATTTGTTCAAAGCAAGTCACTAACCAGCCCACACTCAAGAAGAAAGATATTAAACTCTGTCTTTTAAAAAGAGAAGTATTCAAAAATTTGTGGACATATTTTAAAACTTTCGCAAGGACAAAATTGTGCTTGCATACCAAGATACCCTTTATACTAGGTTTTTCTAGTTTCATATGAGATAATGTGGCCCAGTGAAAAAAGAGTATTTACAGAAGCACCATCTTATTTAACATAATGAATACCAGAAAAGGGCTGTTTAATGTGAGTTCTCTTAAAATGGGGACCAAAATTTCTTTAAAAATTAATGAAAAAAATTTTTGGCTTGGATTTTATAATGAAAATAAGAATATTTTACTTAAATTTGAAAAGTTTAAGTTATATAACCACTGATTATTAAAATGAAGAATGAGTTGTCATGTTTTATTTCTTCCTCTGGTTTAATTTTTCCAACAAAATCACATGATTTCACAACATGTCCTTCACTTTAACTGTCTCAGCATAATCATTAAGAGGGTTATTTTTGCAAAATTAAGGATTTTCTTGATATTCCCCCAATACCTTTTGTAGTCATAGCATTCTCTGCAATAATGCCCATGCTGTCATTATTCTTAAGAATTTTTTCTTCCTCAAATACTACCTAGTTATGTTTCTGCCACATCATCATTTGTCAATTCTACATATAATTTCAGCAGTTCTTCAACACCCTGTTATTTAACATCATAAAATATTCTATGGGGGGAAATTTGAAAGTTTACTTGATAATCAACTTACAAAGTATATTTATAAGGCTGCATGAGAGACATGTCATGACGTTGACAAAGATGCTAGTGTTAAGTGGGGACTGATTTTGAATGGGGACTGATTTTTGTAAGTGGTCAATTCAATAATGAGTACGTTCTTGCTATTGTGAGTTTATTTCTCTCCAAGCAACTGTGGAGACTCCAATCATGAAAACCCAGATAACAAGGACTCCCTGACTTTTTCTTCCTTCTTTTTACAAACCTACCCCTGACTCACTACAGATATCATTAAGATTTTTTCATCTTTAAAACAATACTGTGAAAAATAAGTAACATTAGATAGAATTACTTCGATATATTGTTGTAAGAATAGGATGATATATACAACTAGAGAATGTTTCTAGGACTGAGTTTTACTGAAGATGGGCCCACATCATATCAGATAACCAGGAGAAGGGACGATGCCTTGGCCCCAAAGAGCTTTCATGTGGGAGAAAAGTCATCCAGCACTGGTTGATTCTGGTTTAACCTTCCCTGTAGCAGAGATCTGGACTTTGTCCTTTAAAAATCCCTTCCAGATGAAGTCTTGAACCAATGGTGAAGGCAATTAATATGACAAAATAAATAAGAGTCTGTCTTGTCTTAACAAATGCAATGTTTTATTCAAAGGCCGTGTAGTTAGAGAGTCACCAGTTAGAGAAGTTTTCTGAGCCCATCGTGTGGGGTTCACCCACATTATAACCTGTCCACCTCTCTTTAAGTGAATGGCTCCCACCCACAGCAACTCACTCTGGTTCCATCCTACCCCTTTGGAATATGCTGGATGCTTGGGATTTCTTCATTGCCTTCAAAGAACAAACTGCCCCAGCTGCTGCAGATGTCTTCATGGTTCTTTTATTCTGCAGCTGTTTTTGTATCTTCATATTATCTTATCTCTGGGTAAATTTGGGCACCCACTTCAGTATTTCCCAGCCTCAGTGTATATACGATGGATTTTCAACAACGGACATAGTCACAGTCTTTACTCTTCACAGGTAACTTAACAAAGCTGTGTATAAACATTCCTCTTGCTTAACCTCTGGAAATAACTCATTTTGAAGCCCCCACTGCCCATTTTTCTGCAACAGAAATGAATGTTTGTCTCTCATTGGTTCATTTGTAAAAACAGAAAGTCAGCCGAAGATAGGGAATTGGGTTATATGATTCCACATACTGTAATTCTTCTCAGACTGAATGCTTAAATTTTAATTACTTATTGATTTATTGACGTGATTTTTACTAAAAGCAAAAGTGGTTTAATATGCATGAAAAACAAGTGATTAGTTCTCTGTGTAAGTGCATATATAAGCAAGAGTTTTATGCCAATGGTGACTTCTCATTTACCAGGGTGTTTCCAACAAGTACATTTAGTAGCTGCCAACCCTTTAAAACTACACAAACTGCAGGACATAGTGACGGTGAACCCCAGCATGACACACATCTCAGGAGTGAGTACAGTTATCTGACGTGGCAGTGCTCAGTCACACTAGTCGCGTCTAATGGATACACGGGAGATATTTTGATATTTCTGCAGCTATTGCTCACAGACAGCCAGCTCTTTAAATCTCCAGGTTTTCTTTATAACTATGTCACACTATCCATATCCAGAGTCCCTTACCCAGAACAGTCTGGCTTCCTGAGCCTTGTCTTATTCTAATAGCATGCTTTGTTTTTATTTTTGTTCTTTCTTTTTTAAAGTAAAAAGTATTATGCAGAGAGTGGCTGGAGCAGACCCTTCCGGCTGCCTACTTAAAATCTGTTCTCTTTTCTCTTCATTGAGGGAATTCTGGTTTTGTTAGGTGGCCTCTCTCAGAAACATTACCTCTCAGGGGACGTATCTCAAACATCTGAGAACATTGCAGTAATCTCATACCCCTTATAGGTGACTGGCTTAGAGGCCAGCACATGACTCTGGCCAGTGAGATGAGAAACTGTTAGGGCACTTATGAAAAATGTCCTCTTGCTGCTAAAAAGAGGCACAAGGAGAAGACAGTCCCTTTCCCTTCTTTCCCTAGTCATTTGCATGCCTGGATGTGATTCTTGGAACTGCTGATGAAGCAAAACCCACAGAGGAAGATAGGCCTACAATAAAGTGGGGTCAGAGCCCCAATGTACCCTGCCTGGAGCCTTGCCTACCTATGGACAGCTTGCTCTGTGAGATAATAAATCTCCTTAAATTTAAGCTGGTCAAGTCCAGGTTTTCTGCTATTTGCTGCCAATGTATTTTGACATAGTAGCCAAAATAATAAATCAACCCATGCTGTGTCCTTTGCTTGTAGGGAGCTTCTGCCCTTGTTTACCTGGTGATTTTGAAGACTAGCCAAGGTTCCCACTCTTCAGAGTGAAATAAACCACTCCTTCATCCAATTTTTCATGAAACCTTTTGCACACATCCTGCTATTCACCTTGTTTACTGGGGCTTCTTTATGGATTTGTATTCTGACACTCACATCGGAAGTTCCCTTACAGCAGAGCCATATCTGCACCAGAAATAGTACCAGGGGCACCATTGAGTAACATGTTTACCAACCAAAAAGATGCATTCTTGTGTACATTGGTTTATTGGAGAATACATTGCCAGAGTTAGAGACAATGACAGTGGTGTGGATATGTATGGAGGTGGTGAAACCAGAAAGGGGACCATGAAATCCAACTATCAGTATGGACACACAGACAAAGTCATATAGTATGACATACATAAAGGACACATGACTGAAGACTTACACTGCTGCAGGAAAAGAAGGGGGAGAAACCAAGAGAGCATGTCCTTCCTGAAGGCAGGCAAAGGGGCTCTGTGTCACAAGAATCTGGTCATCTCCAGGAAAGCAAGAGCCTGACTGGCTGGATGCTGGAAATGCAGGCCATTACCATCTGTCTCTACTGCTATCACTTAGCCCTTCGGAATATTCATTCAGCTCTACTTCTGAGCAACCACATGGGTCTCATGAAGTGGACTCAGCTCTGTTTTGTTTTCTGTTCCTTGACTGATAAACTGTAAGTTTAGTCTCCCCAAGGTCTACCTCTGCATCTGCTTTGTTTTCATTGTTGACGCATTTTATCTAAGATATCTGGACGAATGGCCACACATTTTTGAACTGTGCTTTTGATGTTTTGCCTCCATACTCAAAACCACCTAGCCCTCTCCCTCGTGTAGCCAGTTTCTGTTAACAATGCCTTTGTGATGTCTTTCCCATCTATACTTTTCTCTGTGCTTGTGTGGTCCACAGCAGCTTTGACTCGACTGATTCAAAACTGAAATCATCCTTCCCATCTTCAGGGTTAGAATTACTCTCCAAAGTTAAAAACATGAGAAAGAGCTCTAATTTCTTCCTCCTTTTATCTCTTATTTACTAACTTTTTATTATCATAGCCACAAGAAACTTATTTATATTTATGTAACTAAGATAGATAAATGGATGAATGGATGCACACATTGATGAATGCATTGATAGATGCATCAATAGATGACGATAGATAGATGATAGATAGATAGATAGGATTTGGTTCAGAATTCTAGTTGGGACATAAATGTTTACATAATGTGATCAGAAGAGCTGCATTCTGCTTTTTGGCCCATATCAGATATCTATTGAGTTATGTCAGATCACTCGGTTTACCCAGAAAGGCAGCAAGCATGAAAGAGCATGAGCTTCAGAATAAAGAGGGCTGGGTGTGGAATCCTGCCTTGGCCCTTGCTAGCTGTATGGTCTTGAACTAAAGAAATAATTAACATTTAGTGGATTCTGTCCCGAGCACTATGCTACTACCTTGCCTTCCTCACCAGGGAGGTGGATGCTATCATTCGCCCCTATTACAGGAGAAAATCCTGATGCCTGACATGATTTGTCCAACGCCACACAGTTACGATGTGGACCCAAGTTTCACACCCAGCTCTGCAGATGCCAAAGGTGGTGTTCTTAACCCCTACACTCTATCTCCTAGATCCCAAGGTTTTGTCTGCAAAAGGAGTCTATTGCTTACTTTCTGGGGTTAATAAGGAAAGTTATACAGTAGAGGTTAAGTCGCTTCCCACACTGTCTGACACTGAGTAACACTTTGTCTTAATGTTAAGGACCCCATTACTCATCAACTGGTTGTGTGTTGCTACTTCCCAGAATTGATTTTCATGTAGATTCCTCTGCCAGAGTTGTATTTATATGTATTTTTTTAAGTTTTCCAATTTTCTTTTTCAGTCTTTTTTTCCATTTAGACTCTTGGTTTACTTAAGTTACTTGATTATAGGCCAGCCAAACTCCTCCAGGACCCCTGTCATTCCATTTTTACACCTAGTCATCAGCCAGTGCCTGGACCAGAGTAGGAATTTACCTAATATCTGATGTACAATTCCGTGGGGGTTTTTTTACATCATTTATATGTTTACTTACCTCTTCTATAAGACAGAGCCTCTTAACCATAGTGTTCCTTGCATGGTAGGAAAGTGATGATACATTTAAAGCCCGTGGCTTATTGCTTCTTTTACTCAACAATGAACATATAATTAATGAAGGACTGTGAATCCTTGATTTTGTGCATTGTTGTCTCTTTCCAACAAACATTTTTTGTGGGTCTGCTTTGTGCCAGTTCAAACTGTGTTGAACATCAAGTTTACAAATGTTAATAAAACTAGATCTCTGCCTTTAGGAAGCACACAATTTAGTAGGGGGAAAAAAAAACAAACAAGAAATGGAAGTATGATAACTTTATTATTCATGGGGTTCTATAAAGAAGACAGTGGTGGTGGATGGGAAGGAGTGATCTGATTTTTGATGGGAGAAGTGGAGAAAGGACAGGCAGGAGCAGGGTCACCAAAGGTACCAGAGAGCTAATCCGTAGATGCCCTTGAGCAGAATTGTGTATTTTCTAACCACCCACTGTCTGATAAGTACAGGGTGTGTATGTAGATATATTTGCTATGTAAAGGGGCTGGGGTACTTGCTTTGTTAATGCAGAGTCCTATTGAATTTCTATGGAAGTTTTGATAATGCATCAAGTCATTCCAGAAATAATCATCAGTCTTCAAAGAAAAGAAGAAACTAGGCTCTTTCGCTCTGAGTAATAACTGCATTCAGCTCCTCACAGCAATTAGGCAGTCCCATCCCCTATAATTGAGTTAGTGCCCAAGCCACCTCATACGCTTTCAGGATTTCTGAAGCTACGGCACTTCTAAGAGTCGTATTTATATGAGGATTTGGAGGCAAATGGGAGTTGATTTAGAAGATACTGGTTCCATCAGGTCTTTTCCTACAATAGAATAAATCACCTAAGACCTCAGGAATCTGTATCCAAAAGATCTAGACTAGAACCGAGACTCAGGCAAGAGAGTTTAGTGGGAAATGACCTAAATTCAGAACCCAGAGACTAGGAGCCCAAATTCCACCTGTCATTAGCTTAGAATTCTCAGAGGTACATCAGCTATCTCTCTGGGGCTTAGATTTTAAATATATTAATAAATACTTGTAAAATTAATGCATTAATGGATGGTTGTAAGATGAAGACCATAATACCTGCACCACCTACTTCATAAGCGTTTTATTTTTTATTTTTAAAATTTATTTTAAGTTCAAACCAGCCAAAGTTAAATTTCCTTCCACCACCGAATATTTGACCCCTTCTTAGCTGCTGCCTCTCTCTTTCCCTCTGGTAACCACTAATCTACTGTCCATGCCCATGAGTCTCTGTTTCTTTGTCATGTTTGTTTGTTACTTTTAGTTTTATATCCCACATATGAGTGAAATCATGTGGTTCTCAACTTGTTCTATCTGACTTATTTTACTTAGCATGATAATCTTGAGATTCATCCATGTTGCTGCAAATGGCAGTATTTCATCTTTTCTTATGGCTGAGTCATAAGTGTTTTAAATGAGGTAATCAATTATACACTTAAAAGATAAGATGTTTTAAGGCACTTGCATTCCAATTTTTAAATCAGTGATGATAAATATCCCTTTAAGTATAATCTGGAAATATACAGATTATTTTATCATCCAGCTTCATCCTTGACCAGGAGAGAAGAAATAATAACTTGAAGATATACTGTTATACTGTATTTCTATTAATTAATTAATTAATTAGCTGGTTTGGAACTCCAAAAATCTAGCCTCTTATGGACTAAACTCAAAAAAAATTTAGAAGTTGTAAGTAATGCAAAGTCTTCAATAACACTGAAATGATGATAATCATAATAATCTCTCATATAGATCTACTTGACATATATAAAATATCTTACATACTCACTCTTGATCATGTGCACATAAAAGGCAGTGTTTGTTAAAGTGATGGTGTTGGCTGATGTTCTCAGGGTAACATTATCTAGTGGACAAAACATGACTCTTGAGAATAAAATAGGCCTGACTTTTATCAGCTGCATGACCTTAAACAAAGTATTTCAAAACTCCCAGTCACAATTTATAGTCATTGGTGAAAGGATCTAGCCTTTCATACTCAACATTATAAGGTATCATAGAAATGGCATGAAATTTTATATAATCACATCTGCCCCAGGATAGACCCTCAGAAATGTTAGTCTTCCCATCCTCATCCCCAGTGTACTTGGTAAAGGAGGATCCTCCTTCCATATCAAGTGTCATGATAATACTAATAGAAGAGACTCACATTTTCTGGAAGCTCAGCTTGCAAATGAAAGCTATTCTGCTTTTAATGCTTTTTCCTTGAAGAATATTCCTGAAAGCTGGGACCTTCACAGCACTAACCTGAATTCTTTCACTGACTTTTTTTCTGTGTGTGTGTGTGTGTGTGTGTGTGTGTGTGTGTGTGTGTGAGAGAGAGAGAGAGAGAGAGAGAGAGAGAGAGAGAGAGAGAGAGAGAGATTCAAACCAGTATATATATACCATTTCCTATTAGGTTATAAATGTTCATATATATAATTGAGAATTTCACTTCTTAGTTCATCTCTGCAGCCTCACATCCCCTTTCCTTCATTACCCCTTTACTTACTGCTGAATGTTTTACTCCCTGGGTAAAACTCTCCAATGAAAGGAACTAAGTATAGAATTAAAACACCAGACAAGCTCCTCCTCCTTTTTCATACTCAAGGATGTCCACCTTTGGGGAGGATTTCCTGCACTCATACCCTTCCCACCCCACCAATTATCTCACTTCTGTGTGCCACCGTAGTTTATAACATTTGGCACATGTAACGTACGATTATTTTTTCATGTCCGTTTCCCTCACACACTGGGATCCTTGGCCATGGTGTCCACAGCCCTTGGCACTGGCGCTCCACAAATGTTATGCCGCAAGTGAATGAATGAACTGGACCTATGCATTTTTCTCCACTCTGAGTGTTTTACTACCTAGCGGAGATGGGTGTGGCAGTATGTAGTGGGGGCTCGCTGCAGGCTACTGTCGCGACACCTGGGTTATCCATGTGCTGTGTGCCCTGTCCTTGTGCTGCCTCATGCCCTCCCTTCGACCACCTGGCCATGTCTGTCTCCCTCCTGTGAGCTCTCACTGAAAAGAAGAAACCTGTCTTTTTCACATTGTCAATTTTGTCTATGTGCTGGATCCTCATACCTTTTTCAAAATTTTATGTAGAGCATCTCACTGGATTTGCAAAGGGGTTATAAGGTCTTGAGAAGAAGATCCCAGAAGTAATGACATTTTTCCTTTATGGTGTGCTTCCCTTGGCAAGCAAGAATAGCAGGTGAGAGAAGGCAAGCTCACCTTCAGACTACAGAAAGGATGCCTTGCTTTTTGGCAGTCAACAAAGACTGCAGTGGTCCTATTTATGTTTGTTTCTCACAGTCCCTTCTAAATAAATCAATGAATGAAAAACACGTGTTGAAAACTTGCATGAGAGGTGTGTTGAAGGTGGCTCAGTCAAAGCCTCTTACATCTTATTTAATTTTTTTTTTCTTTCTCCTCCTTTTTTCCCTCCTTCTTGGATTTTGATTACCATCATCATCAGCACCGTCATGCCTTTGTGCGTGCTCTTCCTTTCATCCCTCTTCTATCTGGTTAATTCTTATTTACCCTTCTAGTTCAAATGTCCCTTCTTACCTTCCTCACAACCCCTCTCTGTGCTCCGAAAGCATTCTGTCTATTATACCCTTATGGCACTTAACGCTAGCATTGACCATTCTGTTGGCTAAGTAGCTGATTCCCCATCTAACTCAAAGGCAGGTGTTATATGTTAGATATATTTTTATATAAAATACATAAAGCACTTAAAGTACTGGCTGCAGGCAGTAAAACTCAATAACTATGAGGAGTTATTGTTGGCAACCCCCTCCCACTGTTAACATTCCCTGGCGCCTAAGAGGTACAAAGTGAATGCCTATTTGTTGAATTGAAAGATAATGACAACAAAAACACCTTTCTTAGAAACCTAATTACATCTTGCCTTCTGCTAGTTTGCTTTCAGTGCCAGTGCTGGACTCGTGGTGTGGCAGAGGAGGAAAACCTGAGAGCAGATTGCAAATAGCGGGCCATAAATAGCTAGGATATTTAAGTACAGCCGTATTGTGAGCAGAACACAGTTCCACTTCTGAGGGGCCCCACTGTAAATCTTGACTCACAAAAGACATGGGCCAAGAAGAAATGACCTCTCTTCTCAATCATATTGTCCAAGGCATAGCCTCAACTCAGATTCAGACTTTTCTACCTTCTCTTCAAAGATCCTCTGTTTCTCTAGCATGTCACTCTGGGCAGCTGGCCGTTATCTCTTCCAATGGGAGGAGCTTAGACTTCCCACAAGCTGGAGTTGCTATCATCCCAGGAATAAACACCCCTGAGGAGCTACTTGCCAGGCGTTTACCTACAACTTTCTTGAGCAACTGGGTCACAAGACCAGATTGTTTTTGCCACACTTTTGAGAACTCTCTCACGCTCTACCTATATAATTGGATGGAAGAGCAGTGGAGTGGGTGCCACTTCCAGAGTGGAGCCTCACACTGTGTTCAGCCAGCTTGGCCCGTGGACACCTCTCTACGGCAGACTCTCTGACCCTCTGGCTTGTAAATTTCCCCAATAAACTCTGCTTTTGCGTGGCGCTGAGATGAGTTCCCATCAATGACTGTCTTTAATTTCCTCAAGGAATCCGGAGCTCAACTAATTTAAATAACTTGCTCAAGGACTCACAGTAAGTGAAGAAGCAAGGATTCAAGGCCAAGCTTGTCTGACACCAAAGCCTTTGTGCCTTTGCTACCTGCCTCACATATAGCTACCCCATGAGGATGGGAGATGATGTATTGCTAGAGAAAAGGACCCTTCTCACAGCTTGCCAGCCCAGATGCATAGATTCTGCTAGTCTCTCTGAACATGCAGTTAAAAAGGAAGTGAAATGTTGGTGGCCCAACTTTAATACAATCATATGGACAGCAAGCAATTTCCCTTTCTTCTAAGTAATTGTACCGATGAGGCTTTTTGGGATCATGATCAGATGATCCAGAGAAAAAGGCAGCTCCATAAGGAACACCTATTCTCTTCCTGTTTTTCCATGAAAATCTGGAAAGTGCTATGTGCAATTTCACTTTATGAAACTGAAGTCTGGGATAATCTCTAAGTCGTTCTCATGCATCCTATGCTTTGTTTCATAGGGAAAGAATATGCATTAAAAAGATTTGCTCAATCTTAAACCTTCCTCTGAGCATCTAAGATCAATGTGGAGGCCGATTAAGTTGTGCTCTATAGATTTCTGCAGTCAAGTTCATCAAGGCGCCCATTTCTCTTCCTCTAATGATGCTGAACCCCAAGCTCTTCTTTGAAGTGATTTAATTTTCACTTGGTCACTGAGAGAAGACAGTGACTTAATGAACTGCAAATGGGAAAAGAAAGTTATATAAATCATCTTCGTATACTTCTCTGTGGTCTTACCAAGCTCTTCTTTTATCATTACGATGCCTCCAGTGGTTTCTCTGTACTTGGCAGTAGAAATTAAATTATAAAGCACATTTTAGGCAATGTAGCACACCAATAAAAACATAAAATAATTAGGATAAGTAACAAAACATTAATGTCAACATGGCACAATATTGTTTTACCTTGTTTTACAATAACTTCCTCCCAGCTGATTCTTGTTAAATCTTTTATTGTTTTTTTTGTTGTTATTTTTGTTAGACTTCTGGAAAACAGTTATTTGTCTTCTAGATTATATATATTTTGGGACTCCTGTCTATCAAAGCAGATTTTAGAAAGTCGACTTCCAGGAAGAGACTACTATACAGCATTCTTTTTTTACTCTCTGGCAGACAGTCATGCCTTTGAAAATGGTAAGATAATGAGTTTGAGGTTTCAACACAGCTCTGTGTTTTAAAGGTGGCATTGAAAATTAAAATGAGTATTAATTAAAGATTAACCAAAAGTGCTAAACCTCTAGTAAATCCAGCACTTTTTGCTCCATTCTGAATGGCCCCATTTGAAAGAATATTTCAATTTAACTAGAATTTTAATCAGCTATCTAGAAGTTGGGAGACTAACATAGAGAAAGAAAAAGAAATAATCCTAAGGGTAAATGCTTAAAAACACATCAAAGGCTGTTGGGGCGGGGGGGAGGGGGGGGAGCTCTTAATCTGTGTCATGTTGCAGGGAAAGAATGCTGATAGGAGGAGGACAGGGTGCATTAGTTTCTCTTGGCCTCTAGGGTAATGGCATTACAGAAATCCACCTCTGAGAATGGGCAGCCTGCTCTCCAGGAGAATAATCCACTCCTGCTAATAATTCCCAGGGGGAGAAGCCTAGATGCCCAAAGGACTTCACAGGCGTCTCCCAGCAAAGACACTAAGGGAGGGACAAAGGAATCAAACCTGTTTGACTCCAAATCATCTAAGTCCAGTAACTCTCCTGACTGGAAGGGTAGTTTCCACCATCTCACACCCCCAGAACCTCCAAGGTGGCTGGCGTTGCTCTGCCCCATCTCTCACAAAATCCTGTATCTCAGAACTGAAAAGGTCCTCAGAATCATCTAGCCTTACTTCCTTGCCTTCATGCAAAGCATAAATCACTTCTATAGGAGACCAGTACTGCTTGATTACCTCTAGTGACAGGAAACTCACTCTCACCAATGCCACTCATTCCACTATTGCTTAGCTCATACTACATATTCTTCTTTCGGTGGTTAAAAATTTCTCTTCGGTAGTATGATCTTTGTCTTCAATCTCTGGAGCCTAAAAATATAAGTGAAATCACTGTTCCATAAGCCAGTCCAACTGATATTTAAGGACGGCCGGCATAATGTTCCCAAGTTTTCTCCAGATTAATCCTCATTGGGTATCAGGCAACTTCTTGTACATCTACAATGTTTCCTCTTAAATTGCACAGAAAGAAGTCCATTTTTTTACACTTCAATACAGATTTTTTAAAGACTAGTTATTATGCAGTTCTCTGTATTTACTGCATGTTCTGATGGGATCCATATTTTTATTTTTACTTTGTACGACAGTTGATCATACTACTGACCATCCTGGTCAGCTTCCAGGTGCCAGGTAGAGAACAAAAAGCCCAGGTAGACCTAGATGGCTAATTCTGCCCCTGCCAATTACCAGTGTACCCTAGGCTCCATCATCAACATCTCTAAGCCTCTGATTCTTCAACCGTGAAAAGGTGTTATGTGAAGATTAAAAGAGATGATACGTGTGATGTTTTCTTACAATTAGTAAACGTACATTTGGCAAACATCTCACCTTGGAATTGGTATCAAACTATCCATTCTAAAATCACTAGGTTATATGTGTGTGTTGTCAAGTCACCCTCCCTAGAAGGATGATGTGTCAGCACATTCCACACTAGAACTCCTCTTCCTTCAAAAATAGTGATTGTTTATTAATTGCCAGGAATCGGGTACAGCACAATGTGAGGAAGTCCCTGCCAGGGTCACACTAGGGCGTATGACAGAGTCAGGATTCAAACTTAGGTCTCTCTGACGAGTCCATCAGAAGGTTCTGAAACACTTGAGAGTTACCCTGGGTGACATGGAAACCAAAATCTGCTAGGAAAGCTTCCTCTTACAGGAGCAGATTCCCATTGCCAGTGCTGGTCAAGGCGAAAGCAAGCTCAGAATGTCATTGTGGTAGACATCTGTTGCCTGTCCAGCAGCCACCCCAGCCCTTCTTTCTTGATAACAGAATCTGGGTTTCCCAGCTCCTGGCCATAAATCATGGTTGGTCCAAGCTTACGATGGCCATCACATTCCCCTTTGTTAGATGTTACCTTTGCAACTAGTGATAGTCTTATAACCCAGTCCTGGTCAGTAGAAAATAAGAGAGAACATGGAGAAACTTCTAGAAAAATATTTTATCTTTGATTTTAAAAAAAGGAAGGAAGGAATTAGGGAAGTAAGGAAGGAATTAGAGAAGAAAGGGAAGGGAAGGGAAAGGATCTCCTTTTCTGCCCATTCATTTCTTTTTTACTTAGAACAATGAGGTACAATGATATAATGTTGGGAGCCATTAACAGTCATGTTGGTCAGTGACAATCAACCTTAGGATAAAAAAATAAACACACAAAACTTTGGAGGATTAAGGCTGAATACCGAATAATACTTTGAGCCTCTGCCCTGACCCTGAAATCACCTACTCCTTGTCACTTGACAGCACTGGTCAGAGTTCAGAGTTACAAATAGCAGTACCGACTATGGCTGGTACAAGATAAAAACAATAACTTCAAAGGATGTTTGGTGACTCACAGACTCCAGGAGGACCAGAGAGCTGGGCCAGCCATGAAATGGGAACTATTTTAGTGAAAACTTCACTGTCACAGCCATTGCTTCTCAACATTAATGCTGCTCATGGCTGGGTGCTAGGAGCTCTGAAAAAGGAGAAGCCTCCACCATGCTGGTGATTAGCATACTGAGTGTCCCGCACCTGACCACCTCCTCACATTGCCTGCTTTTGAATCCAAGTCTTTCATGGGCACACTCAGTTGGTAGGAACCAAGTCTCAGACTTGTTCTACAGCTGCAAGGCAGTCCAAGAACACAAGTTTTCTGTTCTCTGTACTTGGGAAGGCAGGATGTATAATAAGAGATATGACCAAAATATAGGGAGGGTACAGGGCAGCCACAAGTGACAAATATCCACTAGACAAAGACAGCCACATACCATAATTTCTTAAGCTCATGTCTATTTCAAGTATCCTGCTTCTTGGCTTCCGCCCCTCCATCAAGTGTAGAGTAAGCACAGAGGTCGCATGTTGGCCTCCTCACTGAAACAGAGTGTCAACTTTCTGTGCCTGGAATACCTGGAGCCCAACTCTGCAAACTCAAGGCTGTGTTAAAAGCTATTTGATGAGGTGAATTCCTGGGGTTTGGGGGAGTTGCAGTTTATAAACCTTTCATGAATAAGGATAACAGGAGTGGTAAAGCATAGAAGCATAGAATTTTAAGGCTGGAATGGATCTCTAGAATGGTGTCTTAAAAAGCACAATATTTTTTCTAAGTCAGGTGTGTCTTAGAGAGAGAGAGAGAAGAAAAACAAAGGCATCCACATTCTACTATGTGTGAATTTCATGCATTCCTTGGTTAAGGGACTGCTTTGAGACCCCAGCCCACTCCTTCCCTCAGTCGCCCATGTGTCCTCTCTTGACTTATTGATGTCTACATCAACCCTTTCTCCCTTTGGGTCAAGGTCATTCCTGAACTTTATAATGGATTATCAATCACTTTCTAGGAACAAACAAAGACTTGAAAATCAACCTAGCCTGGACTCTGGTTCTATCTGAGCAAGGCCTTGAACAAGCCACTTGCTTCTATAATCTAGAGTTTCCTGGCTTGTAAAGTTGGAGTGATGATTATAATGACCTCACTAGGCCCCTATGAGAACTGAAATGCTACCCTTCTACTGAAGGCATCTAGCACAAAGTCTGGCATATGGAAGGCACCTAAACAGATACTAGTTCCCCTTCTACTTCTATTTGCTTTGTAGTCTTTCTGGGATTGCATTGGTTTGCAATTGCATCAACATCCCTCATGACTCCTTTTCCTAAGAATTAGCAGGGAGCATTTAAATAGAGCTCTTGGCTGCTGCCTTTATTTTTATGGAGCTGACTTTGCAAGATGTCACAAGAATAATCCTTCGAACCCCAACTGAATACCGCCCCAGCACCTCACTGTTCTTTGCGGCCCAGCCCCTGACAGTCAGCTCCACATGTACAGTGCTTGACTTTCTTGGGAGCAGAATTGAGGCTTCAGCAATCTTGTATATAACGAATGTTTACAGTCACCGAAGCTATAAACTTGGTAAAGAATTCAGACGCTTTAAAAATTAAAGAGGTGACTGCAGGGAGGCTGCAATGGGCTGTTCAGAGGATTCGGGAACATATCCGTGGGGGGCAGTCTTTGAATAACAAGAATCTCTCCTGCCTACAATCTTCATTGCTGTAAAATCACTTAGGCCCTCGAGCAGGACTTTGTATGTCAGGAGAATCAGGAAGAACCAAGTGGAGCCGGGGAGTGGTTCTTGAAAGGGGGCTTGTTGGGCCATGCGATAAGGCTCCGCTAGCCACCCCGGGTCCTGTAACATCAGGGCTCTCTAACGTGGGGGCTGCTACAGTCTCCTGTAGGGCCCCTGCCAGCTGATATTGGCACAGGGCTCGTACTGTGCTCTGATTCTGCAATTTTGCTCATTCAAAGGAATGATTGGATTCCTGGCCAAGTAGAATAGAGCTGACTGATCTGAGAGGGAGAAGAGCATAGTCACTGAACTCCTAGTCTGAGTGAGGTGCTGAACTGGGCATCCAGACACGTATTCTCATGTTTAATTCATGAAGAAGGTAAGACCCTGAGCAGGTGCATCAATGAGGGTCCCAGTAGGAAATAAAAACAAAAATTAGGGTAATGGGGAGGGTTTGGTAGAGGGACTGTGTATCTAGGTCTCTAAGGGGTGTAGAGAAACCACAGATAGTGTGCAATGCCCACCAGTGGCTGTCACTGCCCTTAGACCTGAAGGGACAAAGGAAGGAGAAGGCCAGGTAGAGAAGGCTGCCTTAAAGAGAGCAGTGGTCTCAGCTGATGGGCACAGCCAGCCCAATGTGACTTGGGGTGGGGGAGGAGGTGGGGTAAGGGAATAAATACCCTGGCCTCATGCCTTTTCCATGCTCTGGTCTCCTGCCAGGGCCCCTCACTGGCTAAACCCCACCAGAAGCCAGAGCAAGGAAGCTGATGATGACCCTGAGGGGGAGCCTCTCAGAGCAGAGACAGGTGGAAAAGGATGGAGGCAGCATGTAGGGGTAAAACAGGGCATCGAGGAAGTGAGAATATGGGTTGAGCATGATTAAATCCATCCAGGGAGAATATGCCCACGTCCTTCCCTCCTCACTGCTTTAGAGCTTATGAAGCCCTTTCCTATCTTCTTTCATTTGCCTTCACAACAACCCCATGAGGTGCACAGAACAGGAGTCATTGTTTGCATTTGACATGTGAAGCTGCCTTCCCCACATCCAGGCTTCAAGGTCTGGATGGAATGCGAAGATAGAATTTCCTGGGACTAACCGGGTGCTAATTCCACCAGGCGGATGACACACCTGGCTGATAGTGCCTGGAAGAGTCATCTCCATGAAAGGGCAGTATCATCAGTCACGCACTGATACCCTCCTCAGGCCACTTCTACTGGGCGGATTCCGTTCCTCTCTTCCCTCTTTGGCGGGTGCTTATTACCATGCAGTTTTGCATAATGCAAACATGAAGTCCACACAATCGATTGAAATCATATGTGTAGAGGAAAAGGACAATAAAGTACTTTCAGAGATGAAGGAATAAAATGCTGTGGGGCATTCTAGGAAGGACAGAGTACTTCCAACATGTCAGCGAAGGCAATGTGGAAAGGTAGCTTTTTCTCTGAGCCTTGGAAGAGGCTAGGATTAGGGCCAGGAAAAATGAGAAAGGCCCATGGGCAAGGCACTACTTCTGGAGGTAATGCTTATGGAATTAAGAACAAAAATAAGTATGTGCGAAAGTAAAATACAGGAAGTCCAGTAGACCTACATGTTACAAATGAGGTTTGGTATACAAAAAGTTGGGATTCTGGAGTCAGACTATCTGGATTCAAATCCTATCTCTGACACTCACTAGCTATGTGGCCCTGGACAAGTTACTTAGCCTCTTTGTGCCTCAGTTTCCTCATTTCTGTAGTAGATAAAACAGGTAATATAAGCACTGAGTTCTTAGAGTTGTTATGAGCATTATATGAGTTATATATGTAGAATATCTGGAACAGAGTACATTCTAGAGTAATAATTACAATAATATCACAAGGCTATTCCCAGAGGAACTGAAAGGATTTTTTTATTTAAAAAAAATTTTAAAACATCAAACCTGATTAAACCTCACCTTTTGACATAATCCTTGATAATATCTTTTTAGAATTTTTTACACATTCTCTAATCCTATTCTTTTCTTCCACATGTGAACGTAGTCAACAGACAGGTGCAGCCAGCCTCTGAGGCACAGGGAGCATTGCTTTTGGCATGCCTAATGACTTCATGTCTGTTTCAATTAGATTAGAAGACTTACACTTCCTCTCACTAGAGTTGGCTCTTTCATTTTTCAGTTTTCCACTCATGTTCATGAAATAATAAGGGAAATACAATGAAACGGTCCATCAATTGAACAACATGGCAGTATAGACAGTGGTTCTAACACACAGAACCGGTAGTTGGTGAGCGATGCCAACGCCACCTTTCCCAGTGGCCATTGGTCAGAGAGTACGGAAGTCGGAATTTGTGGAGTCAAAACAGTGGAGCAGCAGTGCATGAGAGATGTCACACTGTGGTATGTGACCAATCTACCATGGCTTAGAGAGATCTGTAAAACACACAAAAGTGCAAGTAATTCAAGAGACAAATATCCCAAGGTCCAGGAGCATGTGAGCAAAGGCCTGGAGAGAAGAAATGCCTGAAGAATAAAAGATTCAACACATACCTATGACTAGAGCACAGGGCAGGGGTCAAGATAATATCTACATTTTAAATAAAGATAGATCAGAGCTGAGTTGAACCACGCTGGCGCCTGAGGCAAAAGGAAAAATCATTCACGCTGATCCTTTATTTATAATTTCGCAGTTTTGTTCACCATGGGTTTTGGCATTAAAATTTTTTAACTTTTAAAACAGTGCATGAAATACTATTTATTTTGATTACTAGATTTTTGGGTGCCCCCCCTCTTAAATTTTGCACAGAGATGGGTGCTTCAATAGCCTCTCCCTAATCCCTCCTAGACTATAGGGGGTAGGAAAGGTTGCATTAAAAGAGGTGTCTTTGAAGCCCACTGACCACAGATCCAGCCCTTGCTCAGGCTGACTATCAGCCTCATCTTGAGTAATTTACTTCTCCTTTAAGTGCTTGGTTTCTTCCTCAGTAAAAGGGTAATAAACCCTAACTTGGATTTGTTCATTTATCCACCAGCAAATATTTACTGGGTACCTATTATGTGCATAAGGTATAGGGGACATATCAGTTATGAAAACAAAACAAAAAGTCTCTGCTCTTATGACATTTTATTTTACTTTGGGAGAGTAATTCCCAATAAAAATAAATATATAATATCATCTAGCATAAATGCTTAGAAGAAAAATAAAGTGAGGAGCAGGGGCAGGGGGTGACTGAGAGTCATAGCAGCAGAGAGGGGGAAGAAAGAAATGAGACCAGTTTAGAGAAGGGTTATTGAGGAGAAGAAAGGAGATAATTATCTCTAAAGTGCAGCACAATGGCGAACACATCTTTATGCCTTAATAAATGATTGTTGTTTATTTCACTCAAATAGAAAAAAGATAAGTTTGGAAAGGCAGGTTGAGCCAATGGTCATGGCTATACCACCACCTTTAAAGCAGAAACTCCAGGCTTCTGGACAATCAGACCACTAAGGGCATAGACATAGCATTGAAATGTGAACAGCTGTCTTCATCATCTGCTTCAGCTCTGGGAGTGTGGAGGTCTCTGGCCCTGAGGCCCAGAAAATGCAGTTCTCTGAAAAAAGTTTCACCCTTCTCTCCCTCCATAGTGAGCACACTTGGCCTTCACCTTTTTCCTTACAGAGAGAACAGGGGAGAAAGACCAGAATGCTGCAGAAATAAAAACAATAAGCAAACTGTAAAACAGCCCTTGATAACTGGTACACCAACATGAATGTGATTCTTTTCTGAACAGCATCCAGCCATGGGCAGAAAACATCAGCAAAGTCATTGCCCTCGGCTGGGGCTGGAGCACCCACTCCAGGGTCTGGACTACATCCATCTGTGGCTTCCTGCAGGTCAGCTGATCTGACCTGGCCCACGTGGCCCTTTGCCAATGCTCTAGATATGACCGTCCTGGCATTTCACCAACTCATTTCATGCTATTTGGGTTCCAGCAAAGCAGCATGTAAAGAAAGAAATGAAAGCTTCCTTTTCTTCATCTGGACTTTTTATGCCTGTTAAAAAAAAAAAAAGAAAACAAAACAAAAAAAAAGGAAAACAAAAATAAAGAAGGTAAAGTACTGCCCAGGTTGGAAAGAGCAGGGCTCAGGAAAAGATTTTTAAACTATCTCAGTTTTTAAAACCTCTAGTGAATTACCAGGGAGCAAAAGAAGATGATGGGGGAGGGGGAGGGAGAGGGGAAGGGGGAGGGGGAAGGGGTGAATCTCCTCTTTAGATCACTGTGGAAGGATTCTGGACCATTCTCCATCTGGAGCCACTTAAAGTTCCCCGAATGCACCATGGTCTTTCATTCTTTTGGGTCTCCACATGTAATATTTAGACCTTCCACCGAAAGCATTCTTCCCCCATCTCTGTCTAGCTGATACCTTTCAAGTTTTTATACCTCAGGGCAGGTGGCACCTTCTCCAAAAGGGACTCGAGAGCCCTCCTTCTGCTCCACCAAGTCCTGTGAGATACCCCTTTTCTGTGTTTCTGGTGTAGCAACCTTTACATTCTATCCATTTTTATTTATGGGGTACCTGCTATGTTCCAGGTACTGTTCAATATACTAGCAAAACATCAGTGAACCAAATAAACCATCATGGAGCTTCTCTTCTATAGGTAAAGCACAGTAAACACCTAAAAAATTGAATATATGTGCAGTGGCATCAAGTCCTTTGAAGAAAACAAAACAAGAAGGTAATGATAATGGGAGAGTGTGGGTCCTATTTTACATAGAGTGATCAAGAATTGCATTTTTAACATGACCAATGGCCTGAAGAAAGTGAAGGAGCAAGCCACATGTGCAAAGAGGATATTCTAGGCCAGGATTAGTGACAAGGTATCTGCAAAAACTCAAGTAAGCGTGTGCTTGGAGGAGTCAGGGCAAAAGCGAGGAGGCAGACCTATGGGTTGGTCTAGGAAGAGAGGGGCAGCAGGGTTGGTCTAGGAAGAGAGGGGCAGCAGACAGCAAGAGGGTCACCAGGGCCAGATGCACAGGGCCTTGTAGCCTGTTGTTGAGACTTCAGGTTTTACTCCGAGTGAGATCAGAAGCCACTGGAGGATTCTGAGCAGAAGAGTGCCAGGTTCTGGCTTTCATTCATACAAGTTCTAGCTGGAGGGGGAGGGCATGACGAGAAGTGGTCAGATCATGATGTATTTTGAAGGCAGAGCTGACGTGATTGGCTGGTAGATGGGCCGTGAGATATAAAAGACACGGAGAAGTCAAGGATGATTCTAGGGTTTGGTAGATATTCATGATACACTGGCTTTCCCTCTTTCTACCTGTTTCATGGCACCTGACCTACTGCGCGGTGGTTGGGGATTTGCCTGTCTCTACTTCCTTCTAGACTCTGGGCTCTACAAGGGGCAACGGCTCTGTCATGTATGGCTTTGCATATCTAGGACCTAACACCTGATATGCAGCATTTAGTATCCAACGCCTGGCATGCATTAAGTGCACAATAAATAGTTGAAAGAGGGAAGAGTTTTAGAAGGAATCAATCAGCCACAGCCCCTCTACTTGGTAGTTTGACCTAGGAAAGATATCCACAAATTTGTGTTGATTTTGTTATCCAAAATGGAGCACGACTCGATTATTCTACCAAAGAAACATTTTTGTCACCAGCTTGGGGTCAGAGAGAATAATAAGTGATGTGCAAGTCAAGGCAATGTATATTATCTCATGTAACCCTCACACCAGTCTGTGAGGTGGTCTGGGTGAGCAGTAGCTACTATTCACATTTTACAGATGACAAAATTGAGGCCCAAGAATCTTGAGTCAGTTGCCAAATGTCACAGATAATGGGTGACAGAACCGGGACTCAAACTTAGGCCTTCTAACTGTTAAATCCAGGCTTTTCTCCTCTACTAAGGTGACTCAGTGTTAAGTAGTCTTCAGGTATAGGTGAAATTTTTCAAATATGGTTCAGGCTAAAGGAAATTAGTTTAAATTGCTGTGTCTGAGATTTCATCTAGATATGTGAAAGTATTTGCCCAATAAATAGAACTATCTGATATTCAGAAGAATGGGGAAAATGTAATAGCTTCAAACTATAAGTTCGGCATTGTGCAAGGAACTTGGAGTGGGGAGGAGTCCCCTAGATGTATAAAACAAGATCATTACCTTTAAGAAGTTTATAATTCATGGAGTCATGCAAGGAATATTTACTGAATGCCTACTGTGTTTCAGTCAGAGAGGCCCATTGTACTTACACAAGCCAAGGACACATGGGAAATGGTATTTATGAAGACTGAGAACATTCTAAGTGCTCACAGGTGAACACAGTATTATGGGGTTTCAGGCTCTAGAGTGAGACTTTTGGGGTTCAAATTCTTGCTCTGCCACTTACTGGCCATGGGACTTGGCGAAAGTCACTGTCTGAGCCTCATCTATAAAACAGGAATGATACCAGTAATCATTTCATAAAGTTTGTATAATGATTAAATAAAAAATGCATATGAGAACTCAGCACAGAGTAAATGGTCGAAATGGTCAACAAGGGCGACGGGGGTGGGGGAAAGGGACGGGGGCGGGGGAGGTGCGGGGAGAGAGAGAATGGGAGAGAGAGAGAGAAAGAGAAAGAGAGAGAGAAGAGAGAGAGAGAGAACAACCGATAGAGGGTAGGATTTGAGCAGAACTCTGAAGGCTGGACCCAGATGCAAAAAGAGAGGAGAGGGAACTCCTGTGGACAGACCCCTCAATCTAAAAGAAAAGAAGGTGCAGAGGGGCACCAGGAGCCCCTCCAGCGTCCAGCCACCTGGAAGAAATGTGAATAGAAGGCTTTGGTGGTCTTGTGAAACTGCCAGAAAGTTTCTGTATTTTTAGTTTGCAAGTCTGCTAAGTGACTTCAGAAGGTAACTACATTTAAGTTCCATTAACTTATCAGCAGTTTCTTAATGAGGCTAAATAGCCCCAAACGACTCCCATCCCTGCTGGGCTCTGCAGAGAGCTCTGTTGTGTGGAGACCAGTGAGCCTGTGACCTCTGTCAGGGGCTACAAGGCCTGATTCCTGGGCATCGACCTTGGATCTTAGGTGGCCACCAAATGCTGGGGACCAACCCTGTGGTCAGAAGAAAGTTGCTCCTGAGGGAGCCTCATTTCAGGATTAAACCAAACACCGAGAGCCAACTCCTGTCAGGAGATTTAACCTCAGGAGGTTTAAGTTGTTTCTGGGTGATTTCCTCAGTACTCATACCTGCTGACATCAGAACATCATATAAATATATATATATATATATTTAAACTCCCATTTAGTGATATGGAGCTTAAGAGACCTAAACTCACAGTGATTTTCTAGAATGCAGTTTTTCTCAATCATAAAACTGGGCAGATAGCCATGGCTACTAATGCCTCATTTCCTTGCCTCCTTTTTATGGACCTCAAGGTGACATATCACCACCTTTTTCCTGCCTCTTTTCTGCCCCACAAGTGGATGGCGCTAGAAGGTGCCTGAAGGAGGATCCTTACCCGAGGATGCTAGAACAATAGCTGTAATAGAGGTAGCATTGATCGAGAGTCTGTGTGTGTACCAGGGACTTGATTATACATGCTTTATCTACATCATCTTATTTAATCTCTCAATACTCTGAAATAGATACTATTATTATCCCTGTTTTATAGGCAAGGAAACAAAGACTCTCAGGAGGGGTAAGGAACAAGCCCAAAGGTCTCATTATTTATTAGAAGCAGAGACAACATTCAAACCCAGATCTTGTTCAAGCCAAAGCTGATGGGTTTAGCATTGCACGCCTACCCCCAAAGGACAGAGACACGTCAGTTGTGACTTCTGTGCTTAAATAACCATCATCAAGAAAATGGCCACTCTGTGCAGATCCCTGCTTCGAGAGGCAACAAAGTGAGGTGGAGAGCACAGGTCCCTAGGAATCAAAGACCGTAACTCCAATCTCAGCTCATGCTTTCTGGGTGACTCAAAGCAAATCATTTTGCCTCCTGGGACTCCTGTTTCCTCAACTGCTAAAAGAAGAATTGGCTTAGAAAGATGTCTCTGATAATTACAGGCACTTTTCCATTATATGATAGTTCCCTCCCCACGCTCCCTTAGTCTCTTATGATTCAGTTTCCTTTGCTGCAAACTGGTTGTGCTCCTATCTTCACTGCTACATATAGTTTAGGTAGGAAGAGTTATACCACTGGATGGATGTGCATGAAGTGCCCTTAGCGTTCTGCCCCTTGCATGTCCTCCAGCTATGAGGACATCTGCCTACCTGATCAAAGGCAAACAACCCTGTATAAGCAACAATATATTGAACTAGTTCTAGCAGATGCCAAAGGGGCCACCAGTTCTGGCTTGGAATCCAGTCAGGACCCTTTTGTGGCAGGGCATGCTGTCAGTGCCCTGTGTGCCCCAACCCCAACCTCACAGCTGGATCTAAAGAGGATAGCATCTCCCCAGGCTCTTCATCCTAACAAAGAACATGAAACTTTTCCCTTGTCAAAACCACCTCCTAAACAGGTAAAGCAAGGTCCAGGGCAGAGGTTGGCACACTTTTTCTTAAAAAGCCAGCTAGTAACCAATTTAGGTTTACGAGCCATAGGTCTCTGTCAGATACTCAACTCTGCCACCAAAGCGGCCACAGACAATACACACACACACATAAACGGACCTGTGTTCCAATCAAACATTGTTAACAAAAACAGGTGGGTCACAGTTTGCTGACGCCTGGCTTAGGGAAAAGCAGTACCACTTGGTGGTTTATAATAACCCTTCCATCTGTGGCAAGTTCCGCACACTGTCTCCCTTTGACTCCTTCTAATTCTTCTGTGACTAGATACAATTCTTTCTAAGTGTGGAAGCCAGGATTAGAGCAGTTGAAAGGCTTGGCAGGGTTAGGATAGGCTAAGGGCTGTAATAAACATCCCCAAATTTCAGTGGTTCAACACAAGAAAGGCTTATTCCTTGCGCATAGTAGGGCCCTGCGTGGGGTGGGTCGGCAGGGCCCCTCAGGTGGGAGGGAGGGTTCTGATCCGTTGGGAGAACTGTACTCTGAACCTTTTGTGCCACGAACTCTTTGGCAGTCTGGTGCAGCCTGTGGACCTGTCTCTGGATAATTTTTGTAAATGAATAAAATACAATACATAGGGTTACAAAGGCAAACGATTCTGAAGTTATCAAAATGTTAAAATAAAAAAAATGAATTATAATATAGTACTATGCGTGCTGCTTTATTAGCACATTGTAAAATCTAAGATCTAGCAGCCACTCTGCTAACTACTATAACGACAAAGCAGTGATGAGCAAAATGATATGTCGAGATATTGATGTAACAACTTCAGAGTGATATGAAAATAGAGCTGATTTCTGTTGGAACAGGAGTCACAGGTACTATTAACACTGCAGTGGTTTGGTGCTTGCCTTCATAATTGTAAAAATGATAACTTTCGATTAGAGGTTAGTGAAAATAAAGAGGATATCTCTTCCCTGCCACGTTCCAGCATCCACTCACCTCTTGGGAACCCAAGGACCCCTTATCCATCTAGGTCAGACCCTAGAATCCTCCACTGGAGTCTCTGCTGGCAGGTGAAGGGGTAGAGGAAAGGACAGATGGAGAGTCTCATGGGCAGCTCATGCGCGAGGCCCAGAAGGAAGTCACATCACTTCGCCTGTGGTCTAGCACCAGGTACTAAGTCACAGGCTTTACCAGTCTGGTTGGAGTGGGGGGGAGAGGTGGGGGGGTGCTTGTTGTGTAGACTTGATATAAGTACCCCAAAAGAGAGGAGAAGTACATGGCAGTGAACCCCAGAAGTCTCTCTCACACCGGACGGAGCCATGATTTAAGCCCTGGCCTTCAGGCAAGCCTTCTGTGCTCTTTCCACTACTTCACACTGTTCAGTAATTCGGCGCACACCCAAACCACCTCACTTCCTGTAGTCCGGGGTTTTTCTACCTCAGCACTCTTGACACATTGGGCAGGATAATCCTTTGTTGTGGGGGCTGTCCTGTGCAACATAGGATATTTAGCAGCATCTCTGACCTTTACCTTCTAGGTGCCTGTAGCTCCTAGTGGTGACAGCCGAAAATATCTCCAGATACTGCCAAATGTCTCCTGGCAGGAGGAGCTAGGGGTGGATTGGTCCTGGCTGAGAACCACTGTTTTATTCCCCTTACCTAATTCTTGGTGTTTGGTATCTGGAATACTATCTCTGGAATGTTCAGAAAAACTCAGAAAGAACCAACAAGCCCCCAAAAGTCATGTTTATGTTACACGATCCTTTTAGAATTGAAAGACCCCATGGGACAAAGAAGCTTCAATACACCTTTGTCCAGTCTCCTACCCCTATACCTTTGGCTGGATGTTTGAAGAAGAATACATTCCTGCACACGGTGGAAGTCTGGGCCAGCCACACAGCAATGTGCAGTCAGCTTGGTGCCAGTATTTCATTGGCGCCAATGACATTCACGTGCCAGAGCAGACAGGAAACTGACCAATAAAGGTAGCTAAATTTATTATGAATAGAGGGCCATAATGCATTTCTGCTAATGACCACATCAATTGCATGTTGACTCAGAGACAGAAGATCAGCTCTCTCAGTCATACAACCTCGATTCAATCGCTTAATCCAGATAATCTCACAAAACAAGCTCCACAGAAACCTAGTTACACAAAATACTCGTAGGTATTTAAAGAGGGAGGTTATCTTCATGGTTATATGTGTTCCAGCCAACAGTTTAAACAAAACTAAGCAGATTTCCTTCTGCAGGACTTATTAGAGCCTTTAACATACCAGACACTTGTAACTTCTATAAATGGGAGATATTGCATGCTATACTTCCCACTCATCTTTTTTTTCCATAGAATATCACCAGGGATTGATATGCTCCCAGAAGGTAGATTATAAAATGCTTCTGGAGTCTAAGTCGCAATGTCTTCACCCTCACATTGGGTCAATACCATCAGTGTCACCAACCTTACAGAACAATTGGGAGAAAAAATGAGAAAATGCTTGAGAAAATGCTTTGTAAACTCTGAAGAGTTATAAAAGTTTAAGAAATCATTATTAATGCATACTTATTAATCATTTACTAATGATGAACTCTTGTCTGCCTCGCTTAGATGTTGAGTTGATAAACATGATCATTGAAGTAACCGAGGCCCTAAGAGGTTAAGGTCTTGACCAAGGTTAAGCAGCTAGAAATGGAGTCACAGCACACATTAATTAAGATGACCAATGCAGAAGCACTGTGAGCTTGGGGAACCACTCTCTGCAACATCAGTTGCTTTTGTTGTTGGAATAATTATTGTTTTGACTATAGTGGTAAACAAGGCGGTAGGAAATCAGTGGCATAAACCACCCAACAGTTTGGAAGTAATGGGGAGAGGGTGCTGGACTGCGTTGGAACCAGGCTTGTACTCTCTGCAAGCTCCCTGGTCTTTTTGAATCTTTGTTTCCCAATCTACAAAGCGGGGTTTTATATAACATGTGCCTTCCAGAGTGGGTGGACAAATTGGAATATTCCATGGGGTATTAGGATTGGTGTAGCAAGGCTATAGGGAGGGAGTAGAGGCCGTTCAGAGGAGAAAGCTTTCACTCTCACCTTGCAATCACACATAGCTTTATGGAGAATCCTCTAAGGACAATTCTGTGATGGGCAGACCTATGCAGTGGGCACTGGGAACAAGGGCCATGATTTTGGACCTCTAGGTGAAACATGCAAATAGCCGTGCAGTACAACATTGACCCAAGGGTGACCTGGGGTAGAGCTGCTGGGATTCTGAGAAGGGCCTAGTGATCTAGAAGGCTCCATGAAGGAGGAGGGACTTGTACTGACCACCTCCAACTTCGCATGTAAGCGTAGGCCTAGCCTCTCGCACACCACTAGCCCTCACCAGGGCAGTCTGGGGAGTGGTCTGGGTGTGGGGCCAGCCAGGGCCTGATGGAAACCAATGGATTTATGGCAAGAGCGTGGTGCTGACATCGCCCATGTGAGAATATCCATAGTGAGCATGCCATGTAACGAAGCGCCATGTCCTGATATAATGGCACAATTATGTCTTAGCATTGATGTAGTGCTTTATCCTTCTGAAGTATCTTATGACCATTAATTACCTGATCTGTTAGTGCCAGATACCATCGTGGGAGGAAGTCTCTTCCTTCAGAGCACGGTGCTCTTGTTCCTCTCCCAGTGGTGCAATTTTTAATCTGTTATATATGACTCTTTTTTATCTTTTCTATCCACCCTGTTGCTTTTTTATTATCTGATCTAGTCTGAGTGAATTAATGCCCCTTGGAAATTTTAAAAGTAAACTTTATGTACTTTTATTTCTAAGCCATCCCTAAAATAAATTTAAGACACACACTGTGCCTGTTCTCTTAGTTGAGAAGAGTGAGCTACTTAGGCGATGGCTCTGCATGTTCCCCTTGTCCTGAGGGATCTC
>CM053506.1:88523184-88636904 GCA_028627145.1 Eidolon dupreanum
TGTAACTGTGAAGTGGTAGATGTGTTAACTAACCTAATTGTGGTAATCATGTTACAATATGTACATATATAAAAATCACTACATTGTACACCTTAAACTTATACACTGTTACATGTTCATTATATCTCAATTAAGCTGGGGGAAAAAAAGACCTCATGGCAAAAAGAACATTAAAGAAAGTGCTCTCATCTGTAAACCTCTGCAAACCCTTATGGATTTTCTGCATTCACTAAGGTAAAAACAGACAGATAGATTACTAAATAATAAAATATAAAATGTGAATAGCATTGCATACACATTTATTTAGTAAAAATGGACCAGAAGGTTTTCAGGCTCTCCCACCCCCATTTTCAATTAGATGTGTGGAACTTCATTTTGTATGGTTGCGGACAGTTTTCTCTTAGGAAAGCAGATTTATTTTTTCTCTTTGGATTCTTCACCCAAGCTGGAAGAGTGAAGAACTAAGGCAAAGTCTTGGCAAAGAGTGAGAGTGCTGGTAGAAACTGGCCTATTTCTATAATAAACACACACACACACACACACACACACACACACACACACACACACACACACACAGTGTCCAACTTGAGGTCAAAAGTTAACCATGAAAAGGCTGCAGGGGTAAGTTTCAAAGAAGGGAACCCAGTAGACAGAAATGAGAGTCTAGAGCTGGAGATATCTTGGAGAAACAGCATAGGGTAAGCAAGATGGAATAGAACTTGCCCAGAGTTCAAAAAGAGAATAACTGCTTTTCTTTCTTGTATATGTGATTCTCATTTTGTACTCCTTATCCCAATTTCCTTTAAAAAGTTCTTTATAGCTTGAAAACCTGTATCCGAAAAGATATTTGGACACCGATGTTCATAACAGCATTATTCACAGTGGCCAGGAGATGGAAGCAACCAAAGTGTCCTAGGACAGATGATTAGCTAAAGAAGCTGTAGTGCATATATACAATGGAATATTACTCAGCCATAAGCAGAGATGAAATACTGCCATTTGCGACAACGTGGATAGACCTCGAGATAATCATGCTAAGCGAAATAAACCAGACAGAAAAAGTTGAAAATCACATGATATCACTTATATGTGCGACATAAACCTAAAAAGCAACAAAGGAACAGGACAAACAGAGACTCATAGACATGGGCAATAGACTAGTGGTTACCAGAGGGAAGGGGGGAGGAGAAGGGGAGAGGCAGACAGGATAAAGGGGTTCAAATATATGGCGACAGAAAGAAATCCAACTATGGAAAGTGAACACACAGAAAAAAGAAAAAAAAGTTCTTTATACTAGTTCGTGTTACTACAGACCACTTGGGCTAAAAATTCACAAGCAGGAATGCAGGGATAGCTAACAACAAAGTCATGTATTGGACAGAGTTAATGAAAGCAATCCAATTCTGTTTTGGAGGGATTTTAACTTTTAGAATAGTTGATTCTCAAACAATCAGCTATACAAAGAGCTATATAGCAAAACCATTGGGTAGTTTCAGCAGCTCCTAGTTTGTGACATCATTCTAATTTCTATGCCTGAAGAGTTTGCGTGCAGATGATTGCAAAGCTATTTAAGTTCATAAATATGTAAGCTAAGAAGAGGTTCCCCAGCATAGTCCTTTGTTACTAAACATAATTTTCCGATTTCTCGAAAGAGCGTGCACTAACTTCAGATCTTCTAATAAAATTGTGATGCAGATTTTGTCTATGTCAGTAACTAAGAATCTGCAGCTTAAACTCATACCAGGCTAAGTTAAAGGTCAAGAAGAAGTCGATGAAAGCTGCACACATTTTGTATTATTCTTGAAAAGTTTTCCACAAATGATAAGTCTAACAGCTGTCCATAGATTAACTTTGCCTAAGTAAAGCCCATTTGCTCAAGGAAGATATTATTAGCACGAGGAACTCTGGCCTGTAGTTTAAGAAAGAAATTAACCAAGTTTTTGTCTTATATATCCAAGTTTTATGGTTATCTGATATCCAACCAATTTGTCAAAGGAAGTAAAAACAAACCTTCTTTGAAGATGGGTGAATTATATGCCAAATCCATTCAGATGGGATTGAGGGCTGACAGGTTGGCAGGGGCCAAGTCTGCCAGTCAGAAACAACTCAAACTCTCCTGGGGGCCAGAGAGTCTTTATCTGTTAATTAGATTGTGCTAACACTTTATCTATTAATTAGATTGTGGTAAGTGGATTACCAGGCAAGCGGCATACTTATACCTAATGCTGGAAGGGCACCTCCCAGAGCATGACTAAGAAGGCGGCCAGGAAAGCAATCTGTGACACCACTGAAGGCTTCTCCCAGAGCCACGTAGCCGAGGCCTTTGACCCACTTAACGCCTCACCTCCTGCCAACTTCGCATGCCTTCATATTTTGAAGCAAGTGAAAAAAAAAATGGTTTATTGTGGCAATACCTCCAGCATTTTAGATTTCTAGCAACATTGGTAACTGTTCCCAAGAAGGTTCTTACCTGAGCCAAATCAAGAAACGAACCAACAACTCTCATCACTTGCAAAACTTCAAAATTTTGTCAAAATTTATGAAGGGGAAAAGAGAAACATTGGAAGCAGAAATGTGGACAGGTCACAAATTAAGAAGTATTGGCTAATCCCGTGTAGCAAATGCTATCATCAGTGAGTTTACATTTTTGTTCTCTTTTCTCCAGATCCATTTCTAGAAATTTGTATTTTTGGATAGTCTCAACATTGGTGGAGAAATTTCAGAAAGCATGAGAATTGTTTAAAAATCATCATAGGTAACACTAATTTAGCATTTAGTATGTGCTGGGCAATATTCTGAAAATTTTATAAGTGCTAACTCATTTATTCCCCATGAAAGCTCTGTGAGAGAGCTGGTTAATATGAAGAAACTGGAGACCAGAGAGGTTTAATAACTTGGTCAAGGTCACACAACCAGTAAGTGTCCACGTCAAGCTTTGCACCAGACCGCCCAACTCCAGGGCCCATATGCTCAACTACCATGCAATTCATATAAAATGCAAAGTAGGAAAAAAGTCCCTTTTATTATTGTTGTTTTGCCTGCTTTTTTTATTCGCTGAAAAAAGGAAAGATGCTAGATTTCTTGCAGCACAGCAACTTACAGCTTCATTTGTGGCAAAAGTTAAAAACATTAAGAAGTAAATTTAATTAGTTCACTGGTAACTGTTGTCTCACTAAATTATACTTTAAAATTTAATATACCAATCACCACTTAATTATCAATCTGAGTTGTAGAAAATAGCCTTCTGCTCCTAAATTGACTAAAACTAGCACGAATTGTGTAAAATACGAATTGGGTAAGTTCCTACTTTTCCTAAAATGTGGTGTTCCTTACCTTATTCCTCCACACCATCCTTTCCCCCAACACCACCAATCAATCAATCAATCAATGGAAAGGGGAGGGGAATAGAAATAAAACAAAAATTTTCCATGATTTCAGAATCTCTAGAAATCTTTCATTGTTAGATTAGATCGTACAGCTGGGAGAGAGAGACAGAAATCAGGATGAGGACAAAAGAGGCAGTAAAGAGGAAATGAGGTATCCAGCCGGTCCCAGGCAGGCAGAAGCAGTAAGGAGCTGACCGGGCCTGGATGCCGTTTTGGAATGGTGAAGGCTGAGGGAGGGGAGAAGCATATCCTGGGAGGATGGAGGGTAGAGCTGATGCTTCAGGAACCTTGGGCAGAGTTCTCGTCCCCGTCAGCTCTCAGGGCCCATGCCTCAACCCTCCTCACCCCACTCCCTGAAACCTTCCAGCTAGACTTAGTTGCCTACAAATCAGAGATTTGAGCAAATCCATTTTCTGGTAAGATTTCAAATGATGTCAGGGAAAGTAAGAGAAAAACTGGCTTGTACTGAGGTAGGTTAATTTTCCATTTAAACCAGGGGTAGTATGTTAATCCTTTAGCCAGAGGGGTGTCTGGGCATGGCTGGCAAGGTCCTGAATTAGAGGATATGAGTCTCCCTGTCTACTCTCTGCACTTCATGTCAATAAGATGGCTATGTATTGTTATTAGTGGTGAAGGGATGGAACATTTAAATATGGGCAGATTCGGTCGAACCTGGAAGCAGATATAACTTGGTTACTTGGAAGCAAGTAACACTGCAGAGGTGTACATTGGCTGTTATTATGCCCTAATGACCATGGAGCATGAAGGTGGTTGGGCTCTTCCTCACCACAGCTTCATGTCATCTGCATGTTAACAGGAGGTGGGGACACTCTGTGGCTAGATGCCTCTAGCCATCTGGCCATCAGGCTGAATCCATACTTAGCAACCCCCTCTCACTGTAGACTTAATCCTCAAATGCTCTTTGGCTCAAATGTAAGAAGCACTTCTGGTTTTTGGATTTCAGGAATAAGTCCTCCCTCCAAGCAGGGCCTGCATTAGACTGGGACCAAAGGCACTGGCCTGGGAAGAAAGAGTTTCCCCACACAGAAAGCATCTTCTACAAAGCCAGGGATTGTTGGTGCTAAGCACTTGTGAGGACCACATGAGTAAAATGTGCTAAGGCCTTTTGAACAGTGCATGGCGCCAAGTGAGCAAGGTACAAGAGTTTACAATTGATATCATTACTCCCATTTGCAAATGAGAAAATGGAGCTTCGGGGAGATTAAATAGGTTGTCCCAATGTCATTTGACAAACACAGAACCAAGTTTGAAAGAAGGTGTGCCTGATTCTAAATCTTTCTCTTATCTTGTGAGAGAAATTAATGAAAAGCATTACAATTGACAGACCCAGCCTTACCTTCTGCCCCTGCTGAAAGCATAGACAGGCGTAATCAATAATAATGCAATTTTCCAGTTGAAATTTTGAAGCAGCCTCTGAATCCTCCTTATCATGGCATGCCAAGGAGCCACTTCCCATCCCTTGGATTGCAGATGGAAAATGAAGCCATTTGCCATTTCTGAATTGTGATACCCCAACCGTTAGGCATCCAAACCCTGTGGACTGTACCCTGCAATCCTTCTCCTCATGAAACTTCATCAGTCATGGTCTACATGGATTGTTCTCTGAGCAGTTGGGCTGAAATTTAGACTTCAGAATGACAGTCTCACATGTTTCAAGTACAAGCACTGCTCTGAGAATTACACACCTCAAATACCATAATCAAAGACTTCGTGGTATCACTGGGTTAGATACCTTTCTTAAAACATGGGTCATCTTGCACTAGAATGCCTTCTTCTTATCTCAGGGTAATTTTCATGACATTATACTCTAAACCTGGAGTCATTCAGAACAAAAGTCTAGCCTCAGCACAACTGTCACAAAGTAGAGAAGGCATCTACAATTCCTCTCACTGTTCTCTTTCTAGATTTCATTTCTAAGAAAGATTGCTTCGGATCACTATTTTTTCTTAATTGGCTTTTCCCCACAAGAACATGCTATTGCTCATGCAATGTTCATATATAAGAAAGATAGGACTGAAGAGCTTGGGGTCCCCCCACCCCATCTGTTGTGAAAATTAGAATGTACATTCATGCTTTTAAAAAAAATGCCTGAGAGTCTGCCTATGATGAAGCTATTTTCCTATCTGTCCTAGATGAGACTGCTTAAATTGCAAGAGGGAGAAAAGAATTCTCCCCAGTTCCCAAGGGGGACTGCAGATTAACTGACAACCAAAAGATAGATGGATAGTGCTTTTATTCATTCCACTGTCTGTCAGTCAACAGCTCTGACTGCTCATCACCCAAATAAGAGTGAACATGTGTGTGGTTTTCACTCTTCTCAGTAGAAGCTGCCACCGGAGGCCAGATGTCTCAGGCCACAATGAAGCACTCTCCTTGTTTATCCCAGTCACATTCCATCAAGAGGGAGAGAAAAGATGCCTCAAGGGCATCAGAGGCAAAAATGACCTCCAGTCCCTGAGGGAAAGGCAAGCTCATTCCATGCCCAGGCCTCCCTCCCTACAAAGAAACAAGAGATACTCAGGCAGACCAGAGACTCCTACAACATGGCTGCAGTGGGGATGGCAGGGCAGGTTGGACCAGGGAGGATAGGTACTTCACCTGGACCCACCTGCTGAATTTGATGGAGACTGGGAGTCAAGAATGTATACCCAAAACACCTATTAATCTAGAAAAGGTCTGTGGGCCTAAAATTTGAATCTGAAGATAGAAAGATCTTTCTGTTGAATAGATTTAATTTCAGATGCTACTAACATTTCTTCTTCATTGGTTCTAAAACATTTTCCCACATTTTAACATCTCTAAAATTAGAGTATATCTTATAAAGGATGATTTGTCACAGTTTACTTGGCACGGTTTTTTCTTTCTTGGTGGTACATTAAATAATGGTGCATCTTACAATCTACAGCATTACTGATTTCCTAATGTATGTTAACGTGGCCAAATATAGTGCCAGGTAGCTTTATAGGAGTTAGCTCATGTAATTAGTTTTTTTGTAGAAGCTTTTTAAAGATACCATATAATACATCCATTTAAAGTGTACAATTCAGTGTTTTGTATTGTCACAGAGTTGTGTGATCATCACCACAATCAATTTTAGTACATTTTATCATTTCATAAGGAACACCTATATCCAAAAGAAGTCACCTGCATTTCACCCTAACCCATGCAGGCTAGGCAACCACTAATCTCCTTTCTAGCCCTATAAGATTTGCCTATTCTGGATATTTTATATAAATGGAATCATGTTGTATGTGGCCCTTTGTGTCTGAATTCTTTCATTTAGCAAAATGTTTTCAAAGTTCATCCATGTTGTAGCATGGTATCAGTCTTCAATTCCTTTTTATAGATGAGTTATTCCATTGCATGGATATACTACATTTTATTTATCTATTCATCAACTGATGGATATTTGGATTGTTCTCACCCTTTGGCTCTTATGAACAATAATAACAATGCTGTAAACATTGTGTACAAGTTTTTGTGTGGACATACATGTTTACCTCTCTTGAGTATATACCCAGGAGAGGGATTGCTGTGTCAAATGGTGACTCTGTGTTTAACTCTTTGAGGAACTGCCAGGCTTTTTTCCAAAGTGCCTACACTAACATACATTTCTACAAGCAGTATATGTGGGTTCAAGTTTCTCCACATCCTTGTCAACACTTGTAATTATCTGACTTTTTGGTGCTAGCCATCCTAGTAGGTGTGAAGTGACATCTCATTGTGGTTTTGATTTGTATTTCCCTGATGATAGTAAGCATCTTTTTATTCCACTTAATGACCATTTATATATCTTCTTTGGATAATATTCAGTTCATTTTTTGCCACAAATTTTTATTGATACTTTACCATATTCCAGACATGTAGGAGACTGCATTAATGGCTCCAACTCTTCACTCCTCTCTGTATCCATACACTTTGCCAATAATTTGATAGTACTCTCTCATTTAGAGTCAGAAGTACCAACTAGCCACATGACTTGCTTTGTCCTATGAGATGTTAGGAGATTGTGCCCAAGCTAGCCTGCTGGAGCCATCTGGGGCTGAGTTGTCCCATCATCACAGTTAAGACTATCTTAGATCAGCCAATAGCCAGGCAACTCCCAAACATATGAGCAAACATGTTTGCAAATTTGGCGGAACTATCTAGGAGTTGTAGCTCACCACAGAAACACAAGCAAATCCAGCCCAGATCACCTGAACCCCAAAGACTCATGAGCTAAATAAATGTTTATTGTTATCTGCCACTAAGGGTTGGGACTGATTGTTTTGCAGCATTATTATGGGATTAGATAACTGATACAAGGCAGTATCTTAAGCACCAAGCATAACAAGATGAAAGGCACAGTCTCTGCCTTCAAGGGATCATACCAAATTAGGGAAGGCAGAAAAGTACCAAAGAGTGATAACACAGTTCAGTCTGTGCTATGAAAGTGTACAGTTCTTTGACCAGGTGGCTATCACTACCCATGTCACAGAAGGAGGTTTTGAGAGCTCAAGTGACAAAGTTTCCTACCTATTCCCACCAATTTTCCCACCTTTTGCATTTGACTAGCTCCCTTGATGTGCACTGAAATGTACTGTGTACCCACCCACATTATATTCTTCCTAGAACCATTAAAAATGTTTGGAGATGTGCAGAGTTGGCATAAATTTTTAATTATGAATTTTGGTTGCCCAAATTAGTATACTAGCACAACTTTAATTAAAAGTTACTGCTTCATATTCCTCCCAAGTTCTGCCCTGAAAAAAATGGTTTATTATCCTTCCAAGTCTGTGTCTTAAACCTTCTCTGGCTTCTCCTGCCTTTTCCTTGAGGCACTTTGGTTTGGCTATACTTTGGCTTCACATTAGTGACAATGCAGCTTTAAGCCAACTTGAAAAAAAATTCTCAAGCTGCATTAGCTTTTATGATCATGTCTTCCCTGTTGACACTTTATCAGACACTTTCACTATGCTTAGCACAGCTAAATGTGCCAAGAACCAGGATGTTAAGCTGGGTCTCTAAAGCAGATTTTTTTCTCTTTTCTTTCTTTCTTTCTTTTTTTTTTTTTTAAGTTTTAAGCCATCTTCTTCAAAATGGTAGGCAAACAACCTCTTATCAGGAAGATTATAAACCAGAGGATTTAGCCGTTTTAGGGATATACATAGATGTTTGAGCATCTGGTGAAAGCTATGAACCCTCTTCCAAAAAAAAACAAGCACAGGTGTATATATACCACAGTATTCCTACATTTTAAGAGGCTTAGGTCTAAAGCCTCAGGGTCTCTCAAAAGCCTTGAGGACTTGGCCTAAGGGATTCATGTAGAGGGAATGTGGGCTTTCAAAGGGTGGCAGTGTTAAATTAAATAATTTTTGGTCAATAAATGTTGTTGCCTAGCCAAATGTGCATGTGTTGTACATATGAACATGAGGGAAAAAGGAAGGAAGTTTTGGCTATTAATAACGGCCAGCACAGTGTACATTGTGGAAAGGAGGAAAACATTAAGAAGTTGGATTTGCTTCTGGTCCCATGTCTGTCAGGCCTTTGCCAGAGGGTTCAAAGCAGCCACTTCCTCTCACAGTGCTATTGTGTCCTCTTCAATAGAAAATGTAGAGGTAGAGAGAGGGTATTTGAACTACAATGAACAGCTAGACTGTGGATGCGTGCTGGGCTGGCTACCTCCAAATCATTTAGAAAGCTGGTTCAAATATACATTTTTTTTGGCTTTATCTCTAGATATTCTGAGTCACTAGGTCAGGGGGAGGGTAAGACCCAGGAATCTGTGATTTCTAAAAGCTCCTCCAGTGGTTAGTGTGATCCTTAGGCATGATCAAGTATAAGAACCACTGGATTAAATGATCCTCAGAGTCACTTCCTGTTCCACCACTTCACAAGTCATTGTTCGTGTGTGTGTGCACGTGCACGTGTGCTATGAATTAAGACAGAGTGGAGTTTGTAGCTTAAGCCTGGGTAGTCCACAAAACAGCAGTACTTTGCACAGTGTGGAAAAATGCACGTTCATTCTCATGCTGCCAGAATGCCCTCAGTAGCTATTCCATGCCCGAGTTGGTCAGGTCAGCCACCAACAGCTGGGGCTGTTCATGACAAGCTTGCCTGCCTCCCTGATGCTGGAGATGCACTCCAGAACTATGCAGAGGCCCTCTGGGTCCATCTTCCACCCGATGGACAGCTGTTCTAGCAAACACAACTAGCAGATGGTCTGGGGGTAGGAACCTATGTACGTGGGATGCTTCTGGGGGCAGGGAGATGTCTTTAAAGATGAGGATAATGACTGAATAATTGTTAGTGAAGTCACCATCTTCATCTTTAAAGACACTCTTTCTATGTTCTATAGAAAAAAAAGCACCAGTGTTTCTAACAGCTGTGAGAGCTGGCTTTGTAGTGACCTTCTGAAGTCTTGGTAGCTTCAGGTAAAGCAGCAGTGCCCTTGGCACAGATGCTAGAGGCATTAGCAATGCACAAATCTTTGGGAGTTGGAGAGGAAGGGGATGGAATGACAGGTGCTACATTCATATCCCCGATATGAAGTGCTCCGGGCAACCTGACCACAGGTAGGAAAAAAGGCCCAGAGCAACACAGTTTTATGACTTCTGTGAATTTAGCTTTAACACCAAGCTAGAGTGGTCAAGGTTCATGAGTTTTACTTGAATTATCTAAAAAGATTTAAACCAGAGGATAGTAGGTCTTCTTGCCTATTCTGTTGACTCAATCTCCTTTCCATCTTCATCATCCCGAAGGATATAGGTTTCTCTGCGTGGTGCCCTAGCATATCCTCACTTGAACCTGCAGTTTCTGAGTAATAAGAACATGTTGCTCCTCTTTGAAGTCTGGCTATCTATAGCCTCCTCATACTTCAGTAGAAATGGCATTGGGCCAGTGATAGGGGAGGTGAGCTCTGGTTAGGCTCTCTCCCTATTTTCCATGAGATCCTGGCCAAGGCACTTTCCAGTCTTCCCCTCCAAAAAAAAAAATAGAATTGAAACAAGAATTTTATAAGATACCTTTCATCTGTAACATCCAACTCCACTTTAGTGGCCTATGGATGGCCCTCAGAAAGGTCAAGACCAGGTCATCAGAGAGATGGTGAGAAGAATCTGGATAAAAAATTAGCACCCCCATGTTTCAGTCCCACTATTGTGATTTACTAGAAACCTCTGTCTCTTCCCAGACTGCAGTTTCTCATTCTATAAAATAAGATTTCTAGATAAATCCCTCTGGCTTCTAGGACTATTTTTAGAGCGTTTTTAGGTTCACAGAGGATGGTACAGAATTTCTCATATTCCCCCCTGCCCTTGCACATACATTGTTAACATGCTTCACCAGAATGGTACATTTGTTACAATCGATGAATCTGTATTGACACACTATTATCACCCAAAGTCCATAGTTCACATTGAGGTCAACTCTAATGCTTGTTATTGTATATTCTATGAGTTTGGACAAATGTATAATGACATGTATCCATCATTAGAATATCATGCAGAGTATTTCACTGCCCTCCAAATCCTTTGTGTTCTGCCTATTCATCTCTTCCACCTCAACTCTACCCCTGGAAACCACTGATCTTTTTAGTGTCTCCATAATTTTACCTTTTCTTCAATATCAGAGAGTTGGAATTATACATTATGTAGCCTTTTCAGAGTAGCTTCTTTCTAGGACTTTTTATGCCAGGATTTTTCTTTGGATTCTCCCCCACTGTCACCTACCCTCCAGATCTATTTTGGCAAAGCAGGGGGAGTTTGACACATTCAGAAGCATTAACATCTGTATTCACCTGTTTCTCCCTATAGCTGCTCAGTGCAGTGCTGCCCTGTGACCACCATGAGTGTGGGCAAGGGCCTTGTAAAGGACATTTTGTGCCTCTCTGGTTCAGCTCTGAGCCCTGCCAGCACTGGTCAGATCCAGGAGAGGCTATTTTTAATAAGGACACTCGGGTCCTTTACCTCCTGAAAGCAGCTTATGCCAAGAAGCACAGACCTGCATCCAAAGTTACTTTTGTTAGGTTAACATAAAATAAAACTTCAATCATCCACAATTCTTATAGCAGCCGTGTTCTAGTTAGTTGAATCTTCTGGTTGACTTTTTGATGGCTAAAAGTCATTTCTGTTTCCTTTTTGAATGCTAAAAGTGTTTCCAAAATGTGTAATTCCATTCTTCTTCTTTGGCAAGTGGAATGTGTTGGGGAGAATGGAATCATTGTATTTGGCGAGGACGGAGTGTGTTGGTGAGAATGGCTGCAGCTCCCCTGGAGCCTCATCACATCGTTCTGAATGTTGGTCCTCGCTGTTCCATCTTATGAGGAAGATGGTGCCAGAGCCAGCTCTGAATATGGACTAAACCCAGGAAAGTCCTCTGGAGTGCATTTTTAGAAGTCAGGAAGAACAGGAACATTTACTGAGCAGATGCTGTGTGCAGACTCTGGGCTGAGTACTCTGCATATATTACATCATCTCACCCACACAATGAGGCCTCACATTGGCCATTTACAGGAGATGAAACTGAGTGGTAGAAAGTTAAGGGTTCTGGGAAATCCAGATCTGAACCCAGACCCTTTCTGAATACCATCCTGCCTGATATGCCCTATATGTTTTGTGATCTGTCTTTTTTCCCAAAACAGAACCAGCAGTCCTGGTCTGAATAACTGAAAGTCAGATAATTCTTTTCTAGTTAACAGTTTTCACTACAAACCCTATTTAAAGTGAGGATATTTACATGTTTTTAAAAAGTCTCAATTATCTTGCCTTGTATTAGTGGATATATCCTTGATTTTGCTGTAATGAATACATCGCCTGGGTTACACTCACTTCTTTTTTCTTTCTCAGTTTTCTTCTACTTTTTCACTCTTACAAATTTCTTAATTTGTCTTTGAAACTCTGACTATCTCTATTCCAGTGTTTGCCCAAAGGTCTTAATTAAATATTGGTTGAAAGAATGATAAAATTTATGACATTTAGTATATATATTATACATTGTACTTATTTGATTTTATTTGTTTGGTATCAATTTTTAAATATCATACGATTGAATTTAGAATAGAAAAAAGAACACTGCCTGAATAGAAGAGGGTATCTTAGAGCCCAACACATAGAAATTTAATTTAAAACAATATAGCAGGATGACACCTGCTGACCCAAGAGTAAAATGACCTAATCTCCACTTCCACCTCTGCCATCAATTAGCTATATGACCTTGAGCCAGGCATGTAACCTCTCTGACCTTAGTTTTCTACTGGTAAAATGGAGAAGGGACCCATCTCATAGCTTTCTTTCCAGCCCTTATACCATGTGGGTGCTCAGGCAGTATAGTGTCCATTTACACGCTCATTTTTGTTAACAGTGGAACCAGAAACAACCAAAAATATACCTTCCCCTTTTGTGACACTCAAGAAATTCAAGGTGACTAGTGTAATTAACTTTTTTCTTTGGGCCTTGCAAGACCCAACAAAAATCCTGGCAGTAAAGTAGTTGTTTTAATTTGCAAAAATCGTACTGCCTAGTTCAATTCAGCCTTCTTCCAAACAACTACCCAGCATCTGTTGACTTTGCAGAGGTAGGTCCCACGGTCACTGTTTGCTGTTTGATGTATTGTGTAAAAAAAGAAAAGGACTCAGAAAAGCAAATCCCATCAGATTGCATCGGATGTCCAGAATCTGAGCATGCTCAGGCATTTGAAGGCAGATGGAGGCACAGCAGGTTGATAAATGATAACCCTACACTGAATGAACAGTTGACAAAGAAAGGTTAGAAATGAGATGGTAAAGAAAGAAAGCACAAGGAACACCAAACAGCTGTTTGAAAAACGCAAGGGGAAAAGAAATTGTCCTTCCTCCACCGAAACCATGTGGCTCTGTGTACCAATTTCCCAGTCAGCAGATGGTCACCACTTCCACTGTCCATTGTACTAGAGACCAGTTTATTACCAAGCTACAGAAAATTTCTCTAAGCCCAACTTCTAGTCATAAACCATTTGTTTTATCCTTCCATCTTAGCCAATAGTTTTAACTCAAGATGCAAAACCTGGCATCTTTGGGGTACCCACCCTCTCAGGGGATATTGTGATAAATCTGTAACAAGTTAAAGATTTCCAAAAACTGTGGTTCCAACTTTGGTTTCATTATTTGGTTTTGTTGCAATCTATAGTTGTTTTTTTTTTCCCACCCAGCAGTGACTTCTGGTCTTTTATGTATATGTGTCATGTGGCTAACGACTGGGAGTAGGCGAATAATCTTAGACCCTCTCCCAACACATGAAATCACAGCCACATGGTTCTCATAACAGATGTCTTGGTTTTTGTTTCTTTGAAATTTTCCCCCCAGATGGCCACTGATCCAGAGGAACTTTTCAGAAAATCCAGGCTCTGTAAGAAGTTCCTGGTCCAGAATTCTTTCCACCCTCCACTCTTCCCCAAATTTATTTTAAACTGTGAAGCATCATTTCCTGTTGCTTCATCAGGTGGACTCAGAACAGCATAAGATAGGAATAACCTGACCAGAGTAATGAATTTTCTCCGTGGACCTCACTAGATACAACAAAACCCTTGGAAGAAAAGCCATTCCTTTACTGTCTGCATTCTCTTTTCTGCTTTCCTATTAATTATGGGCAACCTTAGGCAAGGATGCTTAAACCTCTAAACTGCTTCCTCACCTGTAAAATAGGGATGATAATACATACCATATATAGAGTTGATCTGAGGATTAAAATGAATGTGGGATTTGAGGTTATGTTTAAACTACAAAGAGCTGCATGAACGTAAGATATTGTTATAGTTGTAATAACAGCAGTTAGGCTAGACATTGATCATCCCTAAAGTTCATTCACACATGATTTATAGCTCCTATCTGCATAATACAGACCAGCCTCTGCATTTGAGCTGTTGATTCTGGTACTTATTTTCTTATTTTTTCCCAGATGCAATAAAAACATAATTAATAGCTACCAATTTGCTTTTGATTTGGTCATAATTAACAGCATGCTATTATGATGGCTTTGCTCATATCTAGTAACTGAGGCTCAGTTTCCACTCTAAGCTTCATTCATTACTTCAGTCTTCACTTCCTATATAAGTGAACTGGCTTCTCATAATGTAGATATTCTGACAAACATATACTGTTACCCATCTTCTACTACTCAAGTATTTGGAAGCTATTAAACGAGATTTGATTATGTTTAGCTATGATCACATACTCTCTATCTATTATTGGGTTTGTCTGGCTATAGTTCAACAATTACTGAGACTCTATTATGTAAAGGAGAAGAACTGGTTTTGAAACTTAATAGAATTGATCTGTATTTCTTACTCCTCTGTTTCCTGTTTTCATAAGTTGGAGCAGGTTGCTTAATCTCTCTTTGCTTGTTTTTTCTTTGGTAAAGTATAGTAAGTAATACCTGTCTCTCAGATGAGAAATCTCATCATATCTATAAAGCACACCTGGCTTAATACTTGAAATAGAAGTAGGTATACTGTAACACCATTCCATTTATTTGTCTTTATTTCTCTCTTTCCAGCCCCACACGTTATGCATGATGTTTCTCTAAAGATGAATGTTTATTTTTGAGAAGTTACCATCTAGTAAGAGAGAGAAATACACACCAGTAATTTCAATACAAAATAGAACGAAATAAGTCCTAAAATAGAGGTTCAAACAAAGTTTCACAGCATCACAGAGGAAGTGGATTAATCTCCCAAATGGGAAGACTGTACAGTGTCTTCCAAAGCTATCGAGATCTTAATAAATGGAAAAGGGAGAATATTCACTTAAGTAGTTAACCCAGAAGAGCTGATTCCACCGTGGCGCCATGAAGATTTCATTTGTGTCTGGTCGTCTGAATTGGTGGTACCACAGTGCTGGTGATGCCCAGATGTAGTCCTCTATCTCCTTAGGGGCCATGGATGGATTTTCTTAGGTTCTTGATCACAGACAACTCCCCTTATGTGAGCCAGAAAGAGTGGGATTGGAATAGGCAA
The DNA here is from genome assembly GCA_028627145.1 of Eidolon dupreanum. NCBI lineage: Eukaryota > Metazoa > Chordata > Mammalia > Chiroptera > Pteropodidae > Eidolon > Eidolon dupreanum. The sequence goes on from CM053506.1 coordinate 88,538,559, forward strand.
TCTAAAAAGTTATATCAGTATCCTCCTAGTTAAAAAGTCTAGCACATGCAAGGCAAGGAGCAAAGAATCCACAGGGCAGTTAATTTAACAAATGTTAGTTGAACACCTACCATGTGCCAGTCACTGTGTGTTTCATTCAAATGAATGTAGAGATGGAGTATTAATTGTACTTTTGTAAATTAAGATAGAAATATGAGAATTTGTTGTCATATTGTCACTTCATTGCATGAATTGGTTTGGAATAGAAATTCAAAATGGCAGACTATTAGGCAACATTAGACAAGTACAATAGGCAAATTATGAATAGAGTGCCTAGCTCTTAGTCTTCCTCCACTGTTTACTAGATATGCGACATCTATACTATCACCATTACTGTGCTCACAAAGCAAAGTATATTTTAGGTACTTACATAATCTCAACTTGTTTTTCCTAAAGCTCTTACTTCTCATTTTACAGATGTAGAAACTGAGGCCATACAAAGTCAAGTGCCTTGCCCAAAGACTCATGTTACATAGCTGGGAGAGCCTAGACTTAAAACCTCAGTCTGTTTCACTCCAAAGTGTGTCCTCTTGAGCAATATGCTGTGCCGCTTCCATGCAAGTTAGCTCTTAAATAACTTTCCTTGCCTAAACGTGGAGATAATATATATTAAAGTGGCAATGTATTTGAAAACACTATACAAATGTTGGTTATTACCTCAAGTGGCATTTAGTGTGTTGCTGACAAATATATTAACATTTGACTGTATGACCGAGGTGCAGCCTAAAGATGGTGGAACCTTTAAAACTTATTCACCTACTCTTCCAACCATTTCATGGTATCAGAATGAATTTAAGATCGAGTTTATCTTGACACATATTTAAGACAACAAATATTTACTATGCCTACTATGTTCTCCGAATAGAGAAAATTCTCAGAGTCCCTGCTCTCAAGGTCTTCTCAGCCTAGTAGAGAAGACACACTTGCAAGCAAATAAATTTTTGGTGAACTCAGGAACAGATTTGTGTTCAAAGCAGAGAAATAGCAAAGAAAGAATGCTCACCCAAGCTGGGAAGGTGATGGAGAAGGAGGACTATCATTATGGGTTCACCAAATGCAAGAGGTACAATCTCAGTTACCTGTCACTTAAGCCAGAGATTGATTACTTGCAACTCAGAGGACAATTTTTACAACAGGAACACCATCCTGCCGCAGGCAGGAGTCAGGCCCCAGCTGCAGACACATTGCACTGTCATGTTCTTACTGAGCTCCCCTTTCTTCCTCTCACTGTGGCACAGTCGTCAGGGGCCCAGCCAAGCAAGGAAAGCAGAGGCCGGGACTCCCTTGGAACACCACATTGAGCCAGGATCTGTGGCCAGCAGGCAAGGAGGTAACTGAGAAGTCAGGCCCTGGCCAGGCTTCACCCAGCAGAGAAAGGCTGGGGCTGGCTGCATTGGTGCAACCTTTGAACTCACCAAAGGATCTGGAAAGTGATGGGGAGGTGAGATACGTGCCTCATTTCAAGAAGAGATGGGTCTAAGGGCATCACCGATCTTTATCCTCAGGTGAGCCATCTCCCCAGTACCTTCCAAAGCTAAGAACAAGAATCATTTGCTGGGATTCACAGGTAGAAGGTGAGTGAACCTTCTATGCTAGACATTTAAGATGGAAAATGGAAAACACACCTATGGGTGTTGGTATATGATTACCTGTGCATGAGCTTTCAGTGTGTGAAACAGGCATAGGGAGCCGTTACAGGCTGAGGTCAGGCAAGACTTTCCCATAGAAACGTAGAGAAACAGCCAGGTGGAATGAGAAGGAGGGGATCAAGAGTGGGCAGAGCAGCTGGTTTCTGAAGAAATAGCATGCACACACACTCAGAGGCAGAGGGCAGTGAGCTCAGGGAGCTGTAAACCATGCGACATGTTCCATGCAAGGGCAGAATCCAGGGGAAAGGTACATGCCAGGTCAGTCTGTAGCGCATAGAAGAAGTTAATGATGAACAAACTGAACTTGTGCTTTTAAAATATGGCCTGTAATCTGTTAGCATAAAGTGAATTACAAATAAATGTAGCATTATGGCGAAAGAACTGAGAACTAAATTATATGACAGGTGCTATAAATGCCATTAAATTTCAGAGGAAAGGGGAAAAGACAAGGGAAACTAGATTTCTTTAGTTATTCTGCAGTTGTATAAGCTATCTGGATACACAGTGTGTCATGCAGGCTTTTTATCCCTGTTTTTCCAAGGAGGAAACTGAGGCTCAGGGAGGTAAAGTAATTTGTCCAAAGTCACACAGATAATTAGCAGCAGAGCCAGGACCTGAACACGGGTCTTTTCATTTCTAAGCCCTGCTGATGTGGTCAGGGCAAAGCTTCCTGAAGGAGAAATGAGGTTCTGTGGAAATGCTCCATAGTAGATTTTATTCCGGAGAATGGAGAGATAAAAAGAGCAAGCACAACCTTTTCTTATCAGAGAAGAATGGACCAATGCTCGATACCACCCATTGTTAAAAAGAGGATTCCAGTCCACTGGGCCCTGATTTCAATTTGCAAAAGTGTTTTCTCCAAGAAGATGCCTTGTATCAGGACTGCTCTGCAGAGAGAATGCACTTCTGTGCTGGCTTGTCACCTGTGATTACAACATCCAGGTGCTTGCATGATAGATGGCAGCCTGTATTTCCAGGCAGCTGTTATAATGGCACTTAGCATATAAACAGAGAAAAAAAATATTTCCATTTTGCCATATGTCAAAGGAGCGGTAATTCCCAAAAGCTAGAACGAGTTAGTAGTGCATTCTTTGGAACAATCTGGGTGACCATGGGGACAAAGGTCTTTTCAATTTAAGTCTCTAAGTATTTAATAAATGTCAGCTTTTCCACATTAGATTGGGTACTGAAAGAAAAAATATCTAAAGCACAGTCTGGTTGGGGAAGACAGTGCAGGAGCATCGTGCATCATTCCATGACACAATCTCATTCCTTAGGATCAGATGAGCCTGATTGGAATCCCAGTCTTGCCACTTACTAGCTATAAAATCTGGAGCAAGTATTCTGAACACTGATTTCCTCATCTATAAAATAGAAGTAATAATAATACCTACCTCACTGTTATATAACTATGTTGTTATACAATACTCATATTATACAAGATAAGAAATGATGTGCATAAACTGCTAAGATAATGCCTGGCACATAGAAAGAATTAAAAAAATGTTACAGATCATGATTGTATGAAGAGCAAAGATCCACAAGACAGGGATAAAGTGAGATTTAAAGGGAAGAAGAGAAAGAAGGTGCCATATGCAGAAAGAAGAACAGACACAAGGCATCTTCAAACATGAATTCTACTGTGCACCAGGTGCTGTGGGTGCAGACTTGCAAGGAGCTCACAGTCCAGTGGAGGAAGTTAACAAATAGTTTTCCGTTAGGATTAATATTAATAAGGTCAGATAATAAGAGATCATTCAACCTAGAGCCTTCAGGGAGATATCTGATTGAAGACATCCTCCCTGGCCAAACTGCGGGGGATCTACTCCGAACCCCCCAATGGATGTCGTAACCGCAGGTGGTACCAAACCCTGTATATACTGTTTTTCTACATATACATACCTACGGTACAGCTTATTTACAAATTAGGCACAGGAAGAGATTAACAACATTAACTAATAATGAAACAGTAATTATAACACTAAAGCTGTGATAAAAGTTATGTAAATGTGGTCTCTCGAAATATCTTATTGTGCTGTACTCACCCTTCTTGTGCTGATGTGGGATGATACAGTGCCTATGTGATGAGATGGAGTGAGGCAAATGATGTGGGCATTGTGACGAGCAGTAGGCTTCTGTGAGGGGTGCTTGAGCCCCAGCATGGTAGTACCATGACAGCAGAGACTGACTAGGGGGTGAGTAGTGTACACAGCATGGATGTGTTGAACAGAGAGATGGTTCACATCGTGCTACTCAGAGCGGCATGCAATTTAAAACTTATGAATTGTTTCTTTTGGGAAATTTTTCCATTTAATATTTTAGGACTGAGGTTGACCACGAGTAACTGAAACCACAGAAAGTGAAACCACGGGCGGCGGTAGGGAGGGCTACCATATCTCAACTGTCCTTCCTGCCCTAAAAATTCTATGAGACTCTTATATCTGTGACTAAAGGAGTCACAGTTAGAAATATAGTTAGCTAGGAAGGCACCTAAATCACAAACTCTCCTATCTCGTTGTCAAGGGAAGTTTCGTTTGCAAGAATCCCAAGAACGTTCCAGAAGTATAAGTTGGGTGTCCATGACTACACTTCCAAAGCTATCTATTTTCTCTTTCTTATTTTTTTGGGGAGGCGGGGGAGTATTAATTAGCAAACCGTGATGCCCTCTTCTTGTTTTCATGCTTATTGGATTAAACCACTACTTAACATCCGCAGAGAGATATACCCTTTGGGGTACTACATATGGCAAAGCCAAACCGGAAAAGGGATAGTAACTGTCACTCCCATGTCCCGCCATCCATCCCCACAGATGGCATTTCGCAGACCCACTCAGCTCCAGCTTTCCCTTGGAGCACATTCCCCAAACCTATGACAAAAGTCACATGACTTACTTTTTAAGTGACATATCTCTGAGCCCCTCCCCTGAACTCTTTGAATTGACATCATCAGGAGTGGGGCCGAGGAATCTCTGTACTCACAAGCAGTGATTCAACAAGCAGGCTGGAGAATCCAGACTTAGGAGCCTGATTCCAAGTGTGAAGTTCTACTGGCTCCTAAGCCACAGAGGTTCACATCATTGTGTGGTTGAAATGGCAACTCCATTAGTCACCCAAACAAAGGGTAATGCGAGGAAAGCACTTGCCGGAGGGGAGACATTTTTCAAGACTTGCCGCAGTGCCTTCAGGTAGGGCTCATTGGCACACCTGCATATTTCCCCCAATTTCTCAGCATAACCCTCTGTGAATAATTGCAGTTTTGCTAATTGAATCTGAGAACACCTGTTTCTTAATCAATATTAATGCATCTCATGGATGCAGAATTTGTAATGAATCATTCTAGGGGGGAAAATGATTTAATATTTTTTAAAGAAGCATTCGGGGTTTGTCTGCAGGCCAAAATTCTGTTTGGGGAGGTGTGGGGGGGTGACGGGAACGGGATTGCTAGACAAGCAGGGAGCCCCAAGTGGCCAAGCCCACCTCTCAGCAGGACTCTCACTCTAGCCACTACCGCCCACTTCGTTCCTCTCATCTTGGGAAAAGGGAAAACAGTGCCTGTAACCTACCAGACCCCTGAACACCTGTGCCATTGCTCCCGCGTAAGCCCTTCCCTGGCTCTGAACACGTATTGGCTTTCAGTTTCCCTCAACTCCAGGTCCTGCCCTTTCTGCCACTCTCTCTTGATCTTGTTGCAGATCCGAAGATGTCCAGTTCAACCAACCGATGTATACCAGAGCCCTCCACGGGGCAGGAAGCTGGGTTTTGTAACACCAGGGACTCCTCTCATCTCTAACTGAGAATGTGGGGCTTCAGTGCTCCTGTTCCCTTAACGATTTCAGTTCAGAAATTACCTTCTCTGGGAAAACTTCCCTGCACGGCCTGAGCTAAACAGCTCCTTTCTGTGATCCCCTCCATCATACCTTCCAGCACATTCTACTCTGGTTGTCTGTTTATTGACCCTTCTGACTGGAAGCAGAAACAGTGCCCGTCTCTGAGTCTCCTCGTAGCATAAGACCTGGGAAAATGTCAGCACTTTACAACTTCAACTTGAAGAAATGATTGAGCACTGGGCTATTTCCTCCGCGTAAAGGTGTTAGATGTGATTTTACAGCTATCAGAGCTATTATCATCTGGTCAAGGTGTGTTTTCTGCAATCTCATCTAAACCAATGGAACAAAACCCCCTAACAAAGTGTGAAATCCTGTGAGATCTTATCATCTGGATCACTTAGAGTGGCTCTGTCTTTAGAAAGCTGTCTGCAGAGTACCCATGCAATGATTTATGCCCCTGTGCCAGCCAAAAGCCTTCAAGCCAGCCAGCCAAGCTTGATTTCCAAAAACTTTGGGTCTGAAAGACGTTCAGCCTATGCCACTGGTCCTCCTCCAATCCTGCAGTCGAGTTTGCAGAGGGCCACCTGTGTGCCTAGTACTGGGCTTGTCCCATGGACCAAAACAGTCAGAGTTGATTAGTCCCAGAGAGACTGACCCAAGGTGAACAAACTCACCCAGAAGGCAATATAAATCTGAAACCTACTGTTGCTACTTAGGGTGAGGGTGCCCTTTCCAACGAGTATGTCCTGATTATAAGACAGCTTCTCTCCAATTTCATTTGCCCAGAAAAGGTGCTCAAGGAGCTTGGACTCAGAGCCAAGGGAAATATATATTTTTGAAGGATTTTTCCTGCCCAACCTGAGAGAAGCTCCATAAACCAATCCTACCTCATAACAGATGAGACCCCACCAATAGCCACATTTTAAAAATGTTAATATCTGCAATTTGGCCACTGTTCCATTTTGTGCTCAGCCTGGGTGCTATTTCATAATATTTAAGGTGATTTTGTATATTTCTGATCATTCCCATTATATGTTATTTTTATTACTCAAGCTCTAAACTACTGTTCCCTGTCCTCTCATCTTTCTTGATCTCTCAGTCAATTTATCCCAAAGCCAATGTCAACATCTCTATGTGGATATTTCACAGGAACTTCAAACTCAAATGTTTTAAACTAAATGGATGGTTTTATTCCCCAACCAAGGCCTCCTCCCATCTTCTATATCTTAGTAAATGCTGCTGCTATTCACAAAATTGTAAGTCATAGACTATAAATCACAATATTTATCTCTCTGTGTTTCTTGGTCTCTCTCTGTCTCTTTGTCTCTCTCTGTCTCTCTCTCTGTGTATGTATCTCTGTCTCTGTCTGTCTCTGTCTGTCTGTCTGTCTGTCTCTCTGTCACTCTGTCTCTCTCATTTTTCCACAACCTGTAAAACAGTCCAATTCACCCTTGTCCTAACCCCCTTAGGCTTCACATCCATGTGCAATAACCACCCAAACTACCAGCCACCTGGGTTTCCTCTAATTATCAGAATGTACTCTGCCCAAGCACAGGGAGGCCTGGGGTACCAGGAGTATTCCTCATCCTATGACTGACCATAATTGGTGTACAAATATCCCAGCTCCCCTGACTCACCATCCAGTGGGATATCCTGACACCCAGCTCTCCAGTACAGTAGCCAACAGTCACATGTGGCTGCTGAGCACGTGTAAGGAAGCTAATGCAACTGAGAAACTGAAATTTCAATTTTATTTAATTTTAATTAATTTTAATTAAGACCTGACACTTGATTCAGTTATTGAAAAACTTTTACGGACCTTTAGTACAACTTAGATATATGAATCTACTTTTCAACTATAACTTTTATGAAATCTAAACACAGATCAAGTATTTCCAAAGATAGTTTGTTGTGTCCAACCAAAATGTGCTGTAAATGTGAAATACACACTGGAATTTGAAAATTTAGTATTAAAAAATGCATGTAAATCTCATTAGTAATTTTTATTTCAACTACATCCTTAAAACTAATTTTACCTGTGTTTTTTGTTTTTTCAATGTGACAACTATAAAATTTTAAATTACATATATGACCCGCATTATATTTCTACTGGACAGTGTCGCTCTAATACACGTGTTTTGCCAAGACCTAGCTCCAGTTACCCATGTAGCTGGATTGCTCACTTTTACTGACCTCCTTCCCTTCCCCTTCTCATATTCTTTTCCCATCCTGGTGTTTCCTAAAATCACTTCCCAAACAAATTCCTGTACTGGAATCTCAGGGTTTGCTTTGGGGAAGCCCAAACTAAGATACCTAAACCACCTCCATCACAACAAGACAAGTCTCTATCTCAAATATCACGTTTGGATTATGGTAATGGCCTCCTACCTGTGTTCCTGGCTTCTGTTCTTGCTCTACTCTAATCCATTCTTTACGAATCTCAACATATCACACTATTGTTGAAAAGTCTTTTAATGCCTTCCCATTGATCTCAGAAAAACAAAAAACTAGGATATCCTAAGTTTGACCCACAAGATTCTGCACAGTTGGCCAACTTTGCCAGCTCTATCATGCCATGTGCCCCAGGCCCCTTCCAGTTTTCTGTCTCAGTCACACCTGCCTCCTTTCAGGTTCCCAGGTACCGTCCTTCACCTCTCTCCACTGAAACACTTTGTCCAGCATTCTTCTGTGCATCCCTCAGAGCCCAGTTTATGTCCCTTGCTCAAAGAAGATAACCTTCAATTTCCAGACTAGATTACGGCAGGCCCCCATCATACATTCTCCAGTACTTCTTTGCTTAGTCCTTACTATTGTGTAATTGTGCATTTAATTGTTGAATGCCTTTCTCCATTATTAAAATATAGCCTTGATGAGGACTCTTCATTTTAAAACCTATGCCCTGACACATAGTAGACACCTAGTAAGTCTATGTACAATAAATAGCCTCACTATTAACTATTTAATCTTGAATTTGATTATTTTATTTATGTTTGAGGAGGCTAATAAATAACATTCCCTTCCCCTTCCTTGCATCCTGCAAGATTTAAACTAAGTAAGAGATAAACCCAGGAGTCAGATAGTTGGAGACTAAAATGTCAGCATCTTAATCATGAAAACCATGTAGGAGAATGTGTCTCAAATGTGCTGAAAAGTGAATTTTAGAACATCGCCCACCCTGTTGTCCCATATTGAACTTAACCTTCCAAACCATAGGCCTGAGCTTACATAAGGAGACAAGTCTTTCCCATGGACGTCCCAACATGGCCTGAAAAAAAAATCAGAGCACCCCCTCAGCAAGCAGGCTATTCTAAACAGACAGTAAGGCACAGAGATTTGTAAGCCCACTTCTCTCAAACTCCCAGTCAGAGAAGTCAGCCCCTCTTCTTTGGGGAGAAGGGAGAAGGGGGTAGAGGAACGAGAAGTGTTTCATCTTGGAAGAGTCCCTCCTTGTAGTCTGGAGACATGGAAAACAAGACTCCACCAAGACCTGGGAATCTGCTTATGCCTCTGTACGAGGATGAGAATAAACACCATTGTTAGGAAAGTCAGGTGAATCGGGGTATGTGTAAGTACTCTGAAAAGTGCTATGAAAATATAAGCCATTATTAAGCACCTTCACACACATCTAGGCTAGCTGGCATCCTGTGTTCTTCCTTGCCTTTCTTTAAAAATAAATAAATAAATAAAAATTATTCATTGTCTGAGAAAACTGGCCTCTGGCCATGGCCTTGAGCCTAGAAGTTAGCCTTGACTGAAGCAAGCTTTCCACCCACCCCCTCCCTCCAACCCTGTGTTATAGTGCCACCTCACTCAACAGAATGTAATAGCCAAACAGGTTGATTTGCAGGCTGAGGGTGTGGGGGGACCGGGAAGAAAACTCCAATTAAAAATGTGCTAAAGTCCTTTGAAAATTCATAAGTAACAACTAAGAATCTAGTCTGGTGCTTATATTCTGACAGTCTGACAGCTTCGTTGGTTGAACGCTTTTGAAAAAGTAACTTTAAAACTTGCATAAATTACACCTTTTGTATTTTAAGTCACACAGGCATGACAACATGATTATTCATGACTTTGGAGAATGTTCATGACAACAAGAGGACATTAATATCCTCAGCCCAGTACTAAATTACTAAGACACCCCAAGAATCAAAGAGAACAAACAAGCAGATCCCCTTCTTCATAGAAGGAGAGAAAGGTCTGTGCTTTGAAATGTGCTGGGGCCTGGGGTGTCACTTATGAAAACACAGGTCTGGGTTTCTGGCTAGTGGCTGATAAATATGCTCAGGCAGATGCTACTTTAGAGACAGGTCTCTCTGTTGGCAGCTGAGAGGATTTTGATTTGCTTTGTGTTGTAAGTAGCAATTGGGCCTCCGAGCTTTCTGAAATAAGGAAGAAAAAGTATCCAAGGTGCCAGAAACATACAGATGGGAAACCCAGCAGAATAAAATGGAGGTGCCACCTTAAAATGATAGCTATAATTCAAAAAGAGCATATATGTGTCCAGCACTGTGCTGAAGCAGGTGGGATCCTGAGGAAGGTACTATTATCCTGACTTTATAGAAGGGAAAACTGAGGCATGAGTGTTCTCACTGTCACACTGATTGTAAGAGGCAGAACCAAGACTTGGATCCAAGCAGTCTGGCTCCAGACCCAGAGAGCTCCTCCCATGATCCACCACTCTGCAGAAATCTAGTAGCTTCTCTGCCAGGCTGTGAGGATGTCTTCTCTCTGAATGTCTGCTTCATCCTTCTTCCAGCTTCTTAGGTGAAAAATATCCAGCCCAAAGTTCTTGAGTTTACATCTGTTTATCTAAGAGACCAGCCCAGACTAAATCTTCTAGTCCTGGTCCTAACCTAGTAAGAAAGGCATCTGAGCAGCCCAGCCTCAGTAAGGGATCCAGACTTGATTGAATCACCTATGCCCAGGGGTGGGAATCTGTAGCTCATACCTGGCTTCTAAGGGTTCTGCACACTAAGGACATTCCCAGGGGCTCTGGATTTACTTTGGTACAAAAGTAGCCTTCGCTTATGAAAGTCGTTGCCTCCTCCCCAGCCTTGCACATCGCAGAATCTGTCCCCTCCACCAGGTCATTCAGTAGACACTGATGATATACAAGGCCATAGGGTAAACCTGTGCAACCACATCACCACCCCTACCTTCAAAGAACTTACAGCCTGACTGCACAGATTACTCGGGTGTGTAACACAACGCATACTGTGTGTGAGTATGTATATAAATTAGAGATACTACATGCTCTAAATGTTCAGAGAGGGGAGAAATCACAAGCTGCTCCCCAGATTATGATGTTATTGTTGGTGAGGTAGAAAAAACATGGGCTTTGGGACAAAGTCTCTGTATTAAAATTTCATTTCATTCTGTGACCTCAACAAGTTACTTGACTTCTTTGAGTCTCAATGTCCTCATTTATAAAATGGGGGTAATATTTATTATCTCACATGACAGTTATTAGAATTAAATTGTGTAACTGTTTTTGGGTTCAGTAAAAAGAAATTACTTCTCTCTCTTTTTTTCCCTCACTCCCTCCCCTCTGCTTCTATGACAACTGCAGCCCTCACCTCATTTTAACCTCCTCTTTCCCATTTGTGCACTTCTCAAGGATATAGTCCTTTTAGTCTCCTTTGTGGCCTTAATTATTGAAACATGAATTGTTAGAGCTGTATATCAAAAACAACCAACTTCGGAAACCTTATTTTATATCATTTTTTTACCCGTGTCACTCAGCGCTTTCATTTCATAAGCAAGTGCTCATGCTCCTTTACATGCATTTTCTTATTTCTTTATGAGTGTTTTTATTGTGTAGGCATCATAGTAGTGCAGTCATAGTAGTAATATCTAACAACTATTAGTTGTGACTAACTGCTAGTACCTAATGTTTGTCAGGCACCCTTCTAAATATTTTCACATGTATTACCTTATTTAATCTTCACAACAAACCAGTATCTACTATCGTCCTTCCCATTTTACACATGAGGAAAGTGAGGCATAGAGAGATGAAGTAGTGTACAAGAATGAGAAATGGGCAAAGAAGCAAAAGGAATGATAGAACTGAAGCAGCAATGCAGAAGACTTCCTGTGCCATCACATGGCTGGCATCGACCCCTGATTCTACAAGAGGTGTGGCCATAGACGAGTCACTTAAATGGTGGGAGAGGCTTGGCCTTCATTCGTGAGCTGATCTTCCAGCTCCCACTTCAGAGCATCCTGTTTGGGGACAGGATGGGCAAGTGAATGTGATCTATAAATAGCCAGAGTGATATTAGCCAGCTCAGTGTTGGTCACATCTCACCTCGCCGATTTCCTCCCCTCCTTGCCACTCTCCACCACTTTAGGACATAAGAAAACATCAGCACGCTGTGTGTGCTCAATCCATGATTGCCGAATGAACCAGCAAAGAGCCAGGGCTGGCTGGCCTTCACTTTCTTGAACGGACGAAGAATAAGTGACAAAGTCGAGACATGGCAGAACAGCCGCCCATGACAAAGGAAAGAAATATGAAAATTTAAAGAATTTCAGGGGTATGACTATTTGGTTTCATGAAAAGTCAGAGGGTCCCCAAATCCACTACAGCTATGACAGAGAACAGGTGCTGCTGAGTATGGTACAGGAAGTGCCCTCGACCTAACTTCTAAAAGGTGCTATAATAGGGAGAAAGCTTTGCAACAAACAAGCTTGGTTGATGACCAAGTTTTGTTACCTTCTACCTGTGCAATCTTAAGCTAGTCAATTACCCTCTCCAGGCCTCAATTTTCATATCTAAAGTAAATATAATATTAGTACCACCTCATAGGATTGCTATGATGATTCAATGAGACACTGTGCTCAGCGCAGGATGTAGCACATTAGGAAGCATTCAATACAGTGTAGCAAATATTGGTATTAATGTTTGTATTAGTATTATTATTTGTATTAGATTAGGATAAATATTACTATTGATATTAATACGATTTTTTGACCTCCAAGCTCTTGGGGGCTTTGTACCTTGTTGGCTTTGGTTGTTTTAGGATTCTTTGTTCCTCTGTAGAGAACTTGGGATGTTATAGCCACATGTGGTGACTGTAGGTAACTATGATTTAGAGCAGGTGTCCCCAAACCCCATACTGCAGACCAGTACCTGTCTATGGCCTGTTAGGAACTGGGCCACACAGCTGGTGGTGAGCGGCAGGCAAGCAAGCGAAGCTTCATCTGTATTTGCAGCTGCTCCCCACTGCTAACATCACCATTTCAACTCCACCTCAGATCATCAGACATTAGATTCACATAGGAGCACCGGTCCCTGTTGGGGAAAGCTTATTTAGAGAACGTGGAAGTCATGCTCTGAAAGCTTTTTGTTTCTGGGGTGGAAATGCAATTTTACAATGTGCAGCTACTATACATTCCTATGCATTAAAAACAGATGAATACCCCCAAATAGCTCAGGGCAGGGGGTGGTGGAGGAACAATATCACAAGGGCTATTTTAAAAGGGTTTAACCTTGGTCCTTTACAAGAACAATAGAGACACAGACCTTTATATTTGGGAGGAAGCCTCCTAGGTCCCCTGTCTAACCCTCCACCAGCAGATTCTTCAGTAATTGACAAAAAAAAAAAAACCCTCAGAGTAGAAACTTCATGTCATCAGACTGACATGGGATAGATCTGCTCCTTAAGCACAAGTGGACCCCCATATTACACACATGATGATTTCATTGTTGCCTGAGGGAAAATTGTGACAGCACTACCATCATGGACCACAATGTCATCTCTTGTACTCCCACTTCACCTGGTCTGGGTCTGAGCAATCAGTTCTTGTTGATCAACTATTTTAGGATGCACCAGTGAGTACCCAGAAAACCGTGTTTAACTTATCAGCCCTAATGAATGCTCTTGCTCTCCGGTCCAGTAAAAACAAATGGAAGACTAAGTGTGTATCCTTGATGCATCATACTGATCTCATAAGATTCATTTGAGCCTGCGCCCACTTCTCTTCACATGTAGACACAGAGTAGGTTCTATCTCCTTCCGGGAAACTTTCCTGAGCACCTCTTACTCCCCACACACACACCTCCTCCCAGACGCATTTACATGGACCAGGTCACAGGTCCCCTTTCGCACTCGTTCCAATAGCATCCTTTGCAAACCTGTCACGTCACTCACATTTTGTACTTAATTATGGATTACTGCTTCGTCCCCAGCAGACTCTGTTTATATTTCTGGTCCTAGCACACTGCATGGCATATTATAGTTTCTTAAGAAATGTTGGATGATTGCCCCAATTTGCCTAATGGTGGTGAAGCCCTGCCTTCAGCTCTCCCATCCCACCAGCTTTCCCTGCGTCCTGGGATGTCATCTCAAGGGGAGCTGTCCACCCATTTAAATAGACTATGAACAATATATAAATATTAGTCATCCAAATACTATTTTCTCATTGAATTACCCTAACAAATGGCAAAAACAGATGACGTTCAAGGCATATTGTCAGTAGAAAAGTATAAAAATTTTGTTTGTTTTTTAGAGAAATTTTAAAAAGAACCTGCACATCACTGCAGACTATTCCAGGAGCAACCCTGGGGAAAAGCCAGTGTGGGGGAAAAGCACTGTGCTTAGACTTTTTCCTTTCCAGTCTTGCCATGTCATCACTTTTCATCAGTGGTCCTTTCCTTTCTGCAAACATGATGAACTCTCAAAATGGAGTTCTGAGACAAGTCTGATCTTCTTTTATTCTAGGAGGAAAGAGAGCAAAACACAGGTTGTGCCTCACTGTGTGCCAAGTACTAGCTACAGTGCAGACTCACAGGGCTTCTCTGTACACTCTTTAATGAAATTTTGCTATAAAGTTAAGGCAGCAGCAGTGAAGAGGAGGTTACTGTGATCAGTTAGGATTTGATGTAGTGCCAGGGACTGAAATTTAGAGTTAGGGACCCTGACCTCAACAATGCCCCTTATCCGTGTGAGCACACGACATCCTCCTTGCAAAAAAAGTCCCAGCCAGCAGTCCTGGCTGGCTTGCCTTATTGAAAGCTGAGTACTAAGATCAATAGAGCAATATTTTATGAAATTCAATTTATCATTAGATTTGACACCTTAAAGATGATGGAATGTCTTATTTATTGGCAAACGTGGAAACTTAGGGAATGTTTGGCGCAGGAAATGCCGAAGCCCAAAGTTGATTTGAAATTTCCTGTCCTTGAAAGAAGACAATGATGGAGAGTTGCTTTTGAAAGCTAGATCTCAATCCCAAACCTTTACAGCCATGGTGCAAGCAAGCCAAGGTTCCGAGCCATAATGAAAGTGTCATTTTCAATGAGTTTAAGCACTGCTTCTGCAAAAAACAAAATCAAAAACAAGCCAACAAACACACACATACACAAAAACTAGCATATCTTTGCAAGTGGATACAGCCTACAAAATGTTAGCCTTTAAACTCTATCGCTATGCCAACCTTTTCCAACATGAAGTTGCAACAAATATCAGGTTAAAACTAAGAATCGGTAAATATAATGTGGTATCCTGAATTGGACCCTGGAACAGAGAAAGGACACAAGTGGAAAACTGATGAAACCCAAATCAAGTCTGTCGGTTAGTTCACAGTGATGTGCCAATGTTAATTTCTTAGTTGTGACAAAGGTGCAGTGGTTATGTAGGATGTTAACATTAAGGAAAGCTGGGTGAAGGGTGTACAGGAACTCCCCATACTATCTTGGCAACTTTTCTATAAACCTAAAATTATTCCAAAGTATAAAGTTTATTCTTAAAATTTAAAAGGATCAAATCCAGAAGTCACTGAGGATGAGACATTAAGTACTAAAAAGAATGGGAGACACACTTAAATGTTCCTACACACACATACACAAAAGGTAGCTGTGTTAGGTGGGAAACTTTCACAGTATATGCATATATCAAATCAGCACATTGTACATTTTAAATATCTTACAATTTTGTCAATTACATCTCACTAAAGCTGGAAAAAAATAAATGAAATAAAAAGAATGTAAAGAAACATGTAAACCATCTAGAGGCATAAATATGGACCCTCCTCTTCTCTTATTAGCCATCCCTGTGATTACGTTCTTAACCTACCTGAACTCACTTTTCTCACTTCTAAAAACAGATAGAATTAAACCCTCTTCGTGCAATTATGATGATGATTAAATCACAGAATATATAAAATGAACTTGTAAATAGTGAATGTTCGGTGCACATTAGTTGAATTTGGTTAAAGGCTAAGGACAAGGTAAGTGTGAAAAGCCGAAGAAGAGATTTTCTTTTAATAATGTAGAATCCTTTCCAAGGCACCTCCTGCAACTTCAGGACAACCAGAAGTCTCATTTCAAGGACAGATCAAGCTGATGAGCATTGCCAGTCATTGTCCATCAAGGACCTCTGGCAAGAGTTTGTATAAGATTAAACTTGGCACCATCCATTTCTCACCTTAAGTAATCACTTCCTAATTAACGTGTTACCATTTAAACCCTCTGACTCATGGGAGAACCCGTTTTTCCCAAATTTACTTCCAAGATACTCGAATTAACAGCAACCTTACTTTCATAGGTGAGTCTTATTACAGATAAGAATTGCTTTAAGGGAAAGAATCCTGATTCTGTTTGTAACTTATTTCTCTTATCTCTGGTGTTAAAGAAATAAAAAATAAGCTAAAATAAGCAACCTGACATATTCACTTATCATCTCATCTTCCTTGGAATAGATTGCCAAACAAATTAAATGTCAGTTAAGGAAATTACAGATCAGGGAAGTTAAGCGACCAGCCTACCACCACCCAGCTAAGAGCAGAGGAGTCAGAACTTGAGCCTGACCTCAGGAGCTGTCCTCTCTCCTGCTATGTCACCTACCCAGTTGACCAGAGGCAAGGTGAAGAATACTGGTGGAACTCTTCTCTCCTGTCTGGTTTTTTCATCTAAAGCAGAGCTTCCCAACATGGTTAGAGGATCATCCACTCCACATGGAGACTTGTGAAATTCATTCCATCTACTTCTACCTTTAAAAACAAAAAGTACCTTTCACTCTTGGATGCACATTACAGAATCAAGCAATTCCAAGAAGCCTAACTATGGAGTCCTTGGTTTTAAAAGAGATGTCTCAAGGTGGACCTCTTAAAGTGATATCCATTGGGCTGGGCTGACCTTGGCCCTATCGCCATGAAGTATCTGGTGTCTCTTACACTGCATGGACATCCCTGAATCAGCATGAGTTCCCATCACCCTTTTTGCTTCTGAGCCTGGGTCCTGTACCCTTTCACTGCCCAACACTCTCATTTTTCAATTGAATCCTGTTTGCCTTACCTGAATGACACCCTGACTTTTCATTCTGGATTTCCACTTAATACTGTTTCCCTAGTAGTCACCTCAGTCTCTCTTTTCAGCTGTGACTTTCAGGCTCTCAGACAATATACTCCTGAGTTCTCCAGATATCCGAATGGCTGGCTGGAGCTATCTCAGCTCTTCAGACCCTACTCTCAGGTTCCTTACTTTCCTGCTGAATTGCCTGAGCCCAAGACACACTCACGTGCACACACACACATGCACACACACACACACACACACACACACACACACACACACACACACAAACACAGACTGGGAGCTGCCTGGCTTGCAAGCACTCATTAGCATTAAATGCCAAGTTTCAGGAATAACCAGCCTTCTTGGTTACAAGTAAATTGGAGATCACTGCATTAATGCAGTAATGGAAATATAATGAAGGAATTTATTGTCCCTGAAAGACAATATCTGCCACACAAACCCCATGAGGTATCTCCAGACAGTAAGTACAGCTCCACGCTACTAATTCCTCTGGCCCATAATTATCTCAGGAGGACTGTGACCCTGCAGTTCTCCCTATTAAAAGTATATTTCCTTACAAAATGAACTGTGCTTTATTGAATTGCATCATTTTGATCACTGAAAATTGACATATTGGGCTCATTAGCCAGGAAGTTGGATAGTTAATTTATGAGGTTTTCTCAGAGCCTGTCCCAGACCACTCATTGAAGCAGCTAAACAGCCCACGATGAGATAGAAGAAAGTTACTCTGGCAGAGTTGTGTTATTTTTCTCTCATTACAGAGATAATGAACAGAAAACTTCCCTGGTGGAGATATTGCTTCCCACCCCTGGGCCCCTCCCCCACCTCAAAATGATTGTGCTTTATTGCAACCTGATACCATTCGATGGGCAAACAGTCTTATTCTGCTCATTAGCACCGCTTCTCGTTTAAAATGCTTCAACCGCTGAGATGAAACGATGATCTGAGTCTTTGCCTTTATCTTTAATATTTAAAATTGTTCGCACAACCTTTTAAAAATCAAATATTGATGCTGCTACCTGTTGTTCTTCAAAGTGGAGCAATTATATTGCAGGCCCTTCACGGCAAGCCTGTCTTTATTAGAAATCAGAATGTTCCGGAGACATTTCTTTCCTACTCCATGGCCTCCCCCTTCCTTCCAGGATGGAAAGCTGGGAGAGGTTTTGGCTCTTATTAAAGAAATGTGCTGAGGCAGCCACCTGAAAGCACCTCGTGGCGAGGCTGGCAAGGGATGTGTCGATGCAAGGAGCATCCTCAGAGTAGATTCTGCAGAATGGTACGGTGCCCTTGGAGCTGTATATCCTCCTAGGCTCTCAGCCAGTTTGCCCACAGGAGGCCGCTTCCTTCAACCTCTGCAGCCTAGATTCCAGAACAGCAGTTCTGGGCAACGGAATGGTTCCACACTGCCCTCTAGTG
This sequence comes from Eidolon dupreanum, assembly GCA_028627145.1. Classification (NCBI taxonomy): domain Eukaryota; kingdom Metazoa; phylum Chordata; class Mammalia; order Chiroptera; family Pteropodidae; genus Eidolon; species Eidolon dupreanum. The sequence continues at coordinate 88,556,806 of CM053506.1, forward strand.
GCTATGCCCAGAAGCCGTGAGCATCATGCAGTCTTCAACTGCATTCAGCATTATTTCACTCGCCCAGGACGTGCTGTGTTTCGGAGACTGGGGATATTGAGAGGAGCAAGACACACAGCCTGTTCGTAAACTCCTCATAGTCCCTGGAGGGAAAAAAACACATGGATATTTACAAAACACTGTATATGTGTTATTACACATGCGAAAGTTCAGAATGCCATAGAAACTCAGGGCAGCATCATCACCACACCGGTGGGGTATCAAAGGACTTGGGGAAGGTGATCTAGAAGGAGAGAAGGGGTTTGCCAAGCAGAGGAAAAAGAGAATGTAACTCACGGCCTGGTTGCGAGGGGCCTGCTGCGCCCCTGCAGGACAGGGCATGAATAGTTGGGAGACGATTATAAGAGTTTAGTTGAGATACTGTGTGTCATTAGTTTTTAAGATGCACGTTTTCTTTTCACGTATTAACATCTCTTTGGGATGCCTCCTACAAACAGTGGTGTGTGTCATCATTTCACTGTAGTATTTTCTCTCGTCATGGTGGGCGGAGTCACGGTGCATTTTATAGTCCGTGGCGCCTGAGATTTAGGAAATGCAGTAAAGTAAGGGCTTAAGTTAGGCAGTGGCTGGGGGATAGAGAAGAAATGCCAGAGTAAATTAATGGACAGAATAAGATGAGGTAGTGGCTCTGAAGACAGAGAGAAGGGGACAGATTACAGAGGCTTTTAGGTGGAATTTTTTATCATTGTTAAATGATTATATGTCGGACAAAGAAGATGAGAGCTCCTCTGGGAGAGGGGCAGAGAGAGAGAGAGAGAGAGAAAGAGAGAGAGAGAGAGAGAGAGAGAGAGAGAGAGGAAAAACTGGAAGGAAATAGTAAAAACAGGTTTTGCTTTGAATATTTTAAGTTTTGACCATAAAAGAAGTGGGGGAATAACATAACTGAAAGACACCATGAGATCACCTCATTAAATAAAAGTCTGTGTGGGTCTCCAACGGACTAGAATGATCGCAGTGGGACAGGGAGGCGGTCTGGAAAAGGAGTGGGTGATTTTGGCCCTTGGAGTTTAAGATTGTTTTCTGCTTGTAGGAAACAGGAGCACAGCACTGCATTTAATTTGTTCTAATTCATCTGGCAAATCTGCTCTCCTAATATCAGCTAAATCAATTGCACAAATAACTTTGAAGCCTCTCAATACTTTTGTCATGGATGTGATAGAGTATCACTTGCTTCCCCATACTGGACACCCAGAAAGCTTGATTTTAGGATCCGTAACAAAGAATCCCCACTCGCCAAAGCACACACCCTCCACCACCTTCCCTAAGCAGGCTTCTGACTATACTAACCATGTAAGTTGGCTGTTGTAACTGTTGCTTTGAATCCATGAAATGGAACATCGGTTACATAAAACTGAGCCACAAATTCCTGAGATTCTAGTTGATACTGTCAACTACTTACACATTTTATTGGGCTTTTCTTGGTTGTTAATCTTTTATATTTTATTCTTATTAGTCAAAGGCTGAGGAAGAGGGAGAAGAGGATCAATGTGAGTGGTGACGGCAGTGGTGGCAATACAGAGGAGACACGAGAGTGGCTGCTCTCTGATACTGAAATGTGGCAAATTGGGAGAGCCAGTGTAGCAGGACAGCAGGAAATTATTTCTTTGTCCTTTTCTAACATGATTTCACATTGTAGTGGAAAGAGCAGGACAGAGGTGCACTCAAATCCTTTTGTTTCTCGTCTCTGTGACCTAGGCAAGTTATTTAACCTCTCAGAGCCCAGTTTCTTATTTCTAACAGAGACAGGAATGCACAGTACCTCACAGGCTTTGCTGAAAAATAAATGAGATGACCTATGTAAAGCACCAGCAGGGAGTCTGTCATGCAGTGAGTGTCGGTACCCTCTGTCAGTTACCTGTGCCACCCAGTCCTGGCTGCTCATGTTTGAATCACTCCGGGAACACTGCCTCGCCTCTTCTGCCATTCCCTTTGCATGCCTGGTATTTTCCCATCCCCAAGTCTTTGCCGATGCAACTCCTTATTCCAGGCATCTCTGGACATCTACGTTCTACCATCTCCAAGGCCCATTTCAAACGCCAGCTCTTCTGGGAAACATCACTGGCACTCTGGAATGGAAGTCACCCTTCCACGCTCAGAGCCAATATGACAGCTCAGTGTGCAGTCCACACCGGCTCTTCTTTCATGTACATTATTTCTGACTCTTATAGCTCAGTGACGTATTACCCTCGCTGAGCCTCAGTTACTTCATCAAAATGGTGGTAATAAAACTATCTGTTTCCGGGACAGTGGCAAGGATCAAGTTGCTAATGCATGCATGGTGGCAGACACATAGCGCTCAATAGATACTAGTGATGTTGACGTGGTAGTCGTAGCAGTAAATCTATCTGTGACCTCTAGTCAGAAATGTAATTTCCTTGGTTGCTTGCTTTTAAAAAGGATGCATGCCATTTCTAGAAATCGATGTCTTTTTTCATGGTCACCTTTGCTTGTTAAGGGCTACAGTAGTGAATGGCCACAATGATGAATCCAATAAAATAAATGCTTCGGGGGTGGAGTCCTATTTGGATTTTGGTCCTGGATGATATTTATCAATTTGAGATCTTCCATGATCCCCCAACAAATATACCTCTTAGCAAATGGTTTCCCACTTTTATGTCTCTTATCTTTCAGTTTAGCTTATGATTTCTATATTCAATCAACTTCTTAGGAGGAATATGAAGAGGTCCATAATTTAGATAAAGGGACATACTATACATTCCTAGTAAATAATACTAGGCTCTGCATTACTGAGTTTCAAAGTCAGTAGACTCTACCACCCCAGGTGACTGTCATTTTTCTGCTCCCATACATACTATATAAATCAAGAGAGACAGAGAGACAGAGACAGAGAGAGAGACAGAGAGAGAGAGAGAGAGAGAGAGAGAGAGAGAGAGAGAGAGAGAGAGAGAGAAAGGAGAGAAAGGGAAAGAAAAAAAAACCTGAACAGATAGGTAACGGTCTACTTGGGTGGGAAACAGGTACGAGTTACTGGCACTATATTCCTAATTTGTACCTAGGGTGTTTAGTGCTCCACAGCATCTAGCACCCTCAGTAGCTGTCCAGTTGACCCACTAATATAGCTCTGCTTGCATGAGGGAGAACAGGTTGGAAAGAAAGACTGACCAGGCTACACTGTTCAGTACAGTAGCTACTAACCACACATGGCTATTGAGTACTTGAAATGTGGTGAATCTGAATTGAGATGTGCTCTGAATGTAAGAGACGTACTGCATTTCATAGACTTATTATGAAAAAAGAATGTAAAACATCTCATTAGTAATTTTTGTATAGATTATATGTTGGATATATGGGGTTCAGTGAAATATATTCTTTTTTTTAACTAAAGTACAACTGATGTACAATAGCCTATTAGTGTTAGGTGTACAGCATAATGATTCAATATTTATATACACTGTGAAATGATTACCACAATAAGTCTGATGACCATCTCTCACATACAAAGTTATTACAATATTATTGACGGTACTCCCTATGTCATACGTTATATCCTCATGACTTATTTATTTTGAAACTGGAAGTTTATACCTCTTAATCACCTTTGCCTGTTTCATCTGCCCTTCTAACCCTTCCCCCCTCTAGTAACCACCAGTTTGTTGTTTCCTGTGTCTATGAGTCTATTTCTGTTTTGTTTTGTTTTTTAGATTCCACATATAAGTGAAATCATACAGTATGTGTCTTTGTCTGACTTATTTCACTTAACATAATAGCCTCTAGGTCCATCCATGACTTTGCAAATGGCAAGATTTTATTGTTTCTTACAACTGAGTAATATGCCGTTGTATATACAGTTGACCCTTGAACAATGTGAGGGTTGGGGTGCTGTCCCACCTCACAGTCAAAAACCTACCTATAACTTTTGACTTTCCAAAAACTTAACCACTAGTAGCCTGCTGGTGACCAGAAGCCTTACCAATAACATAAGTGTTTGTTACACTTATTTTCTATGTTATATGTATTCCATGCTATATTCTTATACTAAAGCAAGCTAGAGAAAAGAAAATATTATTAATAAAGCCATAAGGAAAGAAAAGTACATTTACTGTATTTATTATTGAAAAAAAACCTAAGATAAATGGACCCACACAGTTCAAACCCACACAGTTCAAACCTAAGATAAATGGACCCACACAGTTCAAACCCATTTTGTTCCAGGGTCACGATCTATCATATCTTCTTTACCCATTCATCTATCTATGGAAGTATAGTATTAACATTACTTTCACTGTTTTGTGTTTAAATGTAGCCACTAGAAAATTTAAAATTGCAGAGGTAGCTTGCTTTCTATTTCGAGTGGACAGCTGCCCTAGACTAGCTCCTGGGTCCATATCACAATCATTATACCTCTCAACCCAGATTTAGCATCAGATGTTATTGCCTAGAGAGTATCTTATTTTATTTTTAAAATTATTTTGTTTACTTTTAAAATCCAAACAATGCAAAAGAACACAATATGAAAAGTGAGTCTTGTACACCTGCTCCTCCTTTTCCCAATTCCTCTTGGTTTTGATGCAGGACAGGGCAAATTTCCCCGAATTCATAGGCAGAGACCAAGCCTTGTGCCGAGTGAAGAAAAGGGTCCTTTGGTGGAGAGTGTAGAGAGAATTCAACACACACACCAAAGTTAGAGTTAAAAGGAAAGTTTGTTGGAAAAGGGGTCACACTCCACAGACAGAGTGTAGTCACCTCTCAGAGGCAGAGAGTGAGCAGGACAGTGAGAGAGAGAGAATAAAGGCACAGAGAGGGACCCTGAGTGTTCAGGGAATTCAGTTTATATGTCATTCTTTAATTCGCATTCCCTTTGATATGGATATCCAGTGAGGAAAGAGAAGAGTATGTAGCGTGAAAAGGTAAGAATATATAGAGCTAAAGGCCTGCTAGCAGTTCCCAGCTTTTAATCCTTAGGTTCCCCGTGGTTTTAGCCATAGGGAATGACTCTGTTGGTTCCTGTTTCCCCTTCACAGGTGTGGGGAATAGGCTGTTAGCAATCCCAGCAGAAATCTTTCTATGTTCTGAAGGTGTCCTCCTGGCCTAGCTGCAGGGCTGATCAGCATATCACAGTCTCTGACTGTGGCTTTATTAACATTTTAATTCTCTTGCCTCCTCCCTACATTAGTTTCTCCCCACCCGCACCTCCCAGGCAAGCATCTACTCAGTGTCCTATGTTCCCTTCCAGAGATACCCAAGAAATGGTGCCCCACAGCCTCACCTGTCTCACTTATTTACATTACCTCCTGACCACTTTGGGTATTTGAGTATGTCCCCTGCAGCTTGCAGTGGACAGGAGTCCACAGGGGCAAGGTCATTGTGGGACATAAACATTAAATAATTAACCAGTGTACAGAGGCATGAAGAATGAACAAAGGGACTTGCTATCTGATTATCCCTCAAACATTTGCTATTTCTAATATCTTTGAACAAAGGACATCAAGGATTCTAGCATGACCTGTGGTGTTGCAGGGAACGACACCCAATGGAGGAAATTGAACGCTCAGACAACTTGTTAGAGGAAGGAGAATTTATTAGTCAGAGGAGCACATGGGGCTTAACAGCACCAAAGCACGAGCTCCCCTTGGTTAGATTTCCTTCAGTTTATATACCTCTGCATTGTCCATGCAAGGGGTGTGTGATTCCTTTGTCTGAGGTTTCACGTGCACCTCATGGCTCAGGATGGGGATGGGGAGTTTCAGGTGGGAACTGCAAGGGGGAAGGAATTACCAGACCACTGGTCCTATCTATTAATAGATCATTTATCTTGTAGGTATTACAAGAGTTTCTAGAAGGCCATTCAGAGATCTATAGGGTGTGGTTAATCTATAACTGGCTGAATCAGTCATTTCTGTAAGCCCTTCCCTTTGCATTTTAGTGGGACCATTGATACCCACATGGGGGAATATTAAGAGAGTGATCTGTGTGCTCTGCTAATGCCTGTGTGCCATTGTGTCCTACCAGACTCACCTTAAAAGTCCTTTTCTTCTTTGGAGATGGAATAACTGGAGACAAGGAGTTATTCACCCAAAGCGAATAACTCTATTGCTGCCTAGCTATCCCTCTAGAGTTTGCAAAGAAATTATCAGAAATAATTTATGAATCAGGGATTGAATTAAATGACTTTAAACTAGAAATAACTTTTCTAAGGTAAGTTTAATATGTTAATTAAGGTGGCCTAATCTTGAATTTTCACAGTTTAGAGGAAAAGAATGGCCTTAAAATGAGTCCTGTATAGCCTACCATATATATTTAGAAAGAATTTTAATGCTATTGTCTTATTTTTTCAAAGCAACTCCTTAAGGCAAGGAGGCTGGGAAAAGAATAAAGAAAACTACTCTGTGTCACTCTGCCCTGCCCCCCAGCATTGACTATCTGTCAGATTTGGTTAAAGTGAACATCCAGGGACACCTAGAAGAGGAACACGACAGTTTCTGTGCCCCACCTCTGACCCACACGGTCAGACTGAGGGTGGAGCTAGGTCAGGCTGGACACCAAGGTGATGCTGAAAGCATCATCTTTTTCATTTCTTTGCAACAAATTGCATCCAAGTATTGTTTAGGTTCTGGAGATATAGCAGGAACCAGGAAAGGTAAATCAAACAAACATGTCTATATTATCTTTTCAAAAATGACTATAAATATATTTAAATGTATAGGAGTGTACTCAATCCAAGCTTGATTTGAGCTAGAACAGAGAGCTAAAGTGGGCTCCCATCACAAGCAATACTGCTGATCAATCAGCTGATTGCATCTTGGTTCTGGTTTCTCTACCCAGTTGGCCCAGGACTCTAGACACTCAGTAAAGAATAAAAAACAAAAACAAAAAATAAACAAACAAAAAAAAACACCTGGATCCAGGCAACCAGCAATGAGAGGCTTTGGAAGAAATCTGGAGGCTCTCAAAGCCCTAAGAGATCTAAGATTTAAAGCAGAGCTTTAATCTGGGAAGGAGAATTGGAAAACTCATCCTGAAACCAAAACTGAACCGTGGTGATAGACAAGGCCTGTTTATTGAGGGTTAGGAGAAGCACTGTGAAGCAGAAAGAGACCAACTTTGAAGTCAAAGTCTACATCCAAACTCTGGCTCTTTAACCCAATAGCTATGTGACAGCGGATGAGTCGCATAATCTCTTAGTGCTGCTATCAGTTATCTCACCTGGAAAATGTGAAGATCACACCTACCTTGAAGACTTTGTGTAGGAATTTAAAGTGTTCATAAAGCACCTAAGGAGACACACAAGACAAATTATTAAATTTAAATTTTAGTTAAATAATATTAAATTAATAAAATACTTGATTGGTAGTGGTGGCTCATTAGACAAGTAGTCCATGGGACTATTATGTTAAAACTCATTCCAGACCTCACTCTCTGGGGTCCTACAACCCTGTTCAGAGATGAGGCAAGGCTGAGGTTTGGCTTGAGTACCAACAACTCTGTGTGGCAAGAACATGCTTGCCTAATGCCGGCCACCTGTCTAACATCTCCTTGAGGAAGATGGAGGATAAAGAGATTTCTCTTCATATAGCCCACACCTAAGTGGACCAGGCAACTTCTTTCATACCTCTTCTTTGTTCCTCTTGTCATAACCACCAGCACCAATCAAGAGATGTCTTGCTACAATGTTGCTTCCTAGCATCCCTGTAGAGTTTGCAAAGAAATTATCCATTGTTTGAAGAGTCAGTATTACCATACATAGGTTCCATTTTTATCTTAATAATACTAGGATTAATAGGAGAATAAGTATCACATTTCATCTGATTGTTCAGTGTTGACTTCAAAATCCTAGTCTCTTTGCATAGGAGAAACAGACTGACTCAGATGGATGAGCTAGAGACTGGAATAAATTTAGCATTGCTAAGGAAGAAATGTCTATCCACCCTCCAGGGTTAAGAGTGGTGGGTGAGATCTTGGAAGTACTTCTTCAACCCTCCTACACAACTCCATCTATGGAAACACAAAGCAAATAACTCTGGTCAACTTTCATTTTCTTCTTTACCCACAGCTCAGCCACATTCTTTCTAACATCCCCAACCCAACAAACTCCAAGTACTTATCTGTTGCTTTCTCTGAAAGCTGAGTTACAAAAATTCCTTCTCCTAACACTCCATATCCTTTACCTCCTTCTCTCTTCTCAACATTTAATCCCCTCCATTTCTAATCATTGCTCTGAAATCTACATAGCATAAAACTTCTGGGCAAGCACTGACAATAGCCCCGTACACAAATGAATGACATCGTGTAAATGGTATGTCCAGATATCTGGCTGAAGTTTTTCTATTTTTCTATGGGTTATGGTATTTGTGTACATACACCCTTAGTATGTGAGCATTTCTGTTTCTGAGTCAGCATGCTCTGTACCCTCAACATACAATAATTTAAAGGGAAAAACAGAAGGATAAGGAGGAAGGGGAGCTGTGCTGCACAGAGTGAAGAACAGAGTCAGTTGGTTGATGTCTAGTCTTGGGTCTGCTGCTTACTTGTACAATCCTGAACAGGTCTCTTGATCTCTCTGTGTCTCAGTGTCCTAGTTTATTGAGTAAGAGGTCGAGCTTGGTTATTTCTGAAGTTCTTTTAGCTCTAGAATTGACACAGTAACGTAATTTTGCCAGTCCATGTGTATGTGACACTGCAGTGAGGCCATGAATTGCAATGACTTAACCCCAATTGTTTCTCCTCACAGTGACCCCTCTGGAGTGCCCATGGGAGCAAGCAGCCCATTGGCTTCTTGCATTCAGCCTTTACAAATCAACCCTTTGGCATCTCAAGCTACTCTGCAGGAAACCAGACTAAGTGGTGTTCTTAAATCTCTTAGGCTCACTGATGACATTCAAAGAAGACTTATTACACACCTCAGTAGAGCAGTCAGAGACACATAATGGGAAACCTCAATTGCAAAGAAGAAAGGACACCTAATTTTATATGACATGATTGTCAGACCTTCTTCACTAACCCCTGTAGGCAATGATCCAACATTATGGGCTCAGCCACCCAGCTGCTAAGCCAGCACTAGGATAGGCAGGTATGATTCATCTCTTGGCTCCCAACAAGAGGGGACCGGGAATTCCTCCACTGCTCTGGGTCTGGAAACCCCCAAGAGTATTCAAGCCAGGGCTGGCCATATTAAATCCAACTTGATTCATCATGGGAACACCATATTTGGGCTTTAAGAGTTTGTCCCCGCACATGAAACTAATATGATATTGTATGCCCACTGTAATTGAAAAATAAAAATATTATTTAAAAAAAAGAGTTTATCCCAAGTCCCAGGAGTTACTGGTAAACTACATGATTTTCCCAATATTCTTTCCACCAACTTTTGATTTTTTTCTCTTTCAAGAGCTGTAGAAATTTGGAATCAAATAGGCCTGCACTGGAATTCTGGCTCTGCTGACTTCTAACTGTGAAGCTTTAGGTAGAGTCATTTAAGCCCTTTGAGTCTCCACCTCCTCCTCTGTAGAGTATGGGTAATAATGCCTTCCCGTCTGGGCAATGCAAGGATTAAATGAAGCTACTAAGTACAAGGCCTGGGATGTACCATAATTACTGCTACTGTGGTGGTTGTTAGGGTTACATCCATTAGCCCAATGTGTTCCCTCAAATTACAGTTAAAGATAATCTACTAAATAAGACCGTATCCTAAAGGCAAGAATGCCAGGACTCCTGTTATGTATGAGCGGAGCCTGTGCCAACTCCATATAGATAAATAAATAAAAAGACCATTCTTTAATTTTTATAGTTTATAAGGTCACCGAGAAATGGAGTGCAGCCTTTCTGTGGTGGCTTTGAAGTTGCTCTCTGAGACGGTGAGAAGACTGTGAGCTTTGGGTCGTAAAGACTTCTTTTGAGTTTCAGTCCTGTCACTTGTTCCCCTTTTACCTTTGAGTAGAGTTTTTAGCCTATCTGTACCTAAAAAGTGACATGCCCTCTGACACATAGTGAGTCCTCAAAATTTGTGGATGCTCTCCATCCTACCTGTCCTACCCAACCGTGTTAAGAAGGCAAGTGGGCCTTGTGCAGTTCAGATGGCCATCTCTTCCTTTTACACAGTTGAGATTCTATTTTCGCTACTCCATTTGTAGTTTTACATTCCCATTTAAGCTGTGGGGAATTATTACTGAGTATATTACAGGAAATTTGGGTCGGACTGCCTTGAGAGAGAATATAATGGAAACCTCACATAAGCTCTGTATCACACCAAGCAGGTAACTGCTTATTGAATCTTTTGGAATTTTGGAAGGTAAGATTTGTTCATGCTTAGCTGTCTGCAATAAACATCAACCCTATAAGCGCTTTCTCCATTAAGCCAAAAGATCTTCGATATATTTATATTCTGAATTGGACTTTTGGAAAAAAGATATACCTTTTCTTTTTTTTTTTTTTCCATCTGGAAATATGAAGTTAGAAAACATGAGGGACTTAGACCAGAATCGTCTCTGAGGTCCCATGCAGACTCAAGAATAAACTTAGCTTGTTGCACACATAGCTTTTGACAAGAAAAGTTAAACTATTTCTTTACAATTATTCTATAATTCAGATGTACGTTATTTCAAACTTGCTCTCTTTTTGTATGACTGAAGTTTGGAGAACAGTTTTAGAATAGCTGACTTTTTAAATTATGCTACGTAAAAAATATTTATATATGTAATTTTACATATATCAACCTGTTATGTGTGATGTCAGCACAACCATTTGGTTCAGAGCTGTTTAAACAAGATGTAGTAAAGAAAGCAAATGGGATTTAAGGATAAATATGATGGTTAATTTTATGTATTAACTTGGCTGGGCCATAGTGCTCAGATATTTGATCAGATATTATTCCAGATGTTTCTGTGAGAGTGTTTTTGGATGAGGTAAACATTTAAATCAGTGGACTTTGGATAAAGCAGATTGCCCTACATAATGTGGGTGGGCCTCACCCAATCAGTTGAAAGGCAGACTAGAACAAAAAGACTGGCTTTCCTGAAGCAAGAAGGAGTTGTGCAGCAGGCAGCCTTTGGACTTGAGCTGCAGCATTGGCTCTTTTCTGGTCCTCCAGACTACCAACCTATTCTACAGATTTTAGACTGGCCAGCCTCCATTATTACCAGACCACTTCCTTAAAATAGATCTCTTTCTATATGTATGTAGACATCGTATTGATTCTGTTTCTCTAGAGAACCCTAATACAGTAAATAATTTCATATACCCTCAACTCTAAACCACTGTCGGGCTCCTCCACTATCAACCCACATTTGAAGAAAACCTGTCATATTGCCTTGTTAGGAAGTCAGCTTTGCAATCTGATCATTTTCAGTTCTTAAAAGCATAGGCTTTAGAGCCAGAGATATGTGTCAAGAAGCCCTGCCTCTATTGGTGGGCTGTTTGCCTTTAGGCCCAAGAGGAATTGTGCTCTGTGGGAGGCCTTAACTCCCCATATATGTTAGCCCAGTACCTCCCCATCCAAGAGGAAGCAAATGGCATGGGTCTAAGTATCACATTGTGTTTGGTGCTAGGTTTAGTGAGAGAGAAATTGTGAGGGTTAATTAATTTTAGGTTCAAAACTTAGAACCATATCCGACATCATGTAAGGATTCAAACCAAGATGTCAACTATTATGAATAGGATTGTTGCTGATTTTCAAATAATGAAAATTCTCCTTACATTCAAAACACACTGAACAAATTTATTATCCTCTAACACAAAACGAGAGGAAAGATGAGCCCATCAGTAAGAGGCTCCAGCATATTGTGAGCTGCTGCAAAGCAGTGTATTTTCTATGCGAGGATGTCGAGTTTTATAAAATGAACAAAATGGGGGTAAATTTTTTGCTTTGCAAAAGAATACATTGCTTTTAGATGGTTTTGGGTTATCAAGATAGTATTGATTGATATATCATTTTGACAGGCATCTGTTACCCACTTCCCTCAATACGTATAGCCCCACCCAGTCTCAGATCAGTGTCAATGTCTGCAGGGGAGGAACTGAGGGAATTCTCCGACCCTTAGGTTTCTCCAGGCCTCCTCCTGCGATGAACTTCATCACCTGAGTGTCACTCCAGTCTTCTTAGATTCTCGAAAAAGAATCCCGCTGTCTCTACCCCTGCCCCTGCCCCAGCCCTGAATCTCCAGAAAAGAAATGAAAATCCCTGACAGGTTTCCATCGGAAATGAGCTGAGATGCTTGCACTTACTCACATCAGGATCACTAGACTTGGAGTCAGGAACCCCGGGTCTGCCACCACTGCCAGCCGTGCAATCCTGAAAGTCACTGAGCATTCGCCAGCTGCACTTACTTCCCTCATTTGTAAAATGGGCATCGCATACATCTCTCATCTTATTTTGTAGTGGATTAAAATATAACAAAAAGGAGAACTGTGAGGCAGCCAGAGGCAACCTGGATATCCCCTGCAGCTTCAACTTCTCCATTCGGCTCTGTTTCCTGGTCTGCATCATACAACTTTTTTCAACGTGCTGTGCACCAAAGTAGTTCATTGGAAACACAGTAATTAGCATTACAGATGAAATGACACTGCTACAATGTTAATTACTACAGTGCAGATGTACTGTTAGATACCATACATAATGTTGTCAAGCCTTTATTTTTAAATTAAAGTGCAACAAACCATACCCTGGCTACACAGCTTTTTTTGACTAATACAAATTAATGTTATTTCGATGCCTAGGGAAAGGGTGGGGATAAGGGGGTGTTGCATCTACTTGTAAGAACACGTAGGCAAATGGTAGAATTTTGGATAGATCCTCCTTAACTTCCTTCCCCAACTCTGGTCTCTATATAATAAAGAATGTGAGTTCCATGAGGGTAGGGACCATGCCCAGTTTTACTCCGTATAATCCCAGATCCTAGCACGTAGTCACATACATTGACTATTTTATGAATTACTGACAAAATAGTGAGTGAGTGAGTGAGTGAGTGAGTGAGTGAGTGAATGAACAAATATAGAGCCATGTAAGCAGAAGGGGTCTGGAAATGGAGTAAAATGTCTAGAGGGCACATGGTTTATTCCTGATAACCCTGATTTCGAGTTTGTATCATGGTCTTCAAAATGACAATGTTTCCCACGCCTGGGGCTTTAAAATCCGAAATGGTAGACAAATGACTCAGCACAATGCAGAAGTCACTTTAAATTCTTCATTGTGACATTTAGCAAGCAACACTATATTCTACCTAGTTCTGGAAAGCAGGGAAGATCAACATGGGTCCTTCAACATCGGCTAGGCACCCAGGCAATAAGTTAAAACTAAGGGAAGGAAGAGAATGAAAATTACATATGTTATTTACTTAATTCTCACAGCAACCTTGTGGGAGACATTTTTTTTTTGTGGTAAAATATACATATGAAATTTTGCCATCCTAACCATTTTTACATTTACATTTTAGTGATATTAAATATATTCGTATTGTTATGCGACCATCACCATCATCCATCTCCAGAACTCTTTCCATGTTGCAAAACTGATTCTCTCCACCCATTAAGCAATAACTCCCCATTTCCCGCTCTCCCAGCTCCTGGCAACCACCATTCTACTTTCTATCTCTGTGATTTTGACTACTCTAGGTCTCTCATAAAGGTGGAATCCCTTTACATTTAAAATAGTTACCAATAAGGAGAGATTTACTTCTATCATTTGGGCATTTTCATGGGGGAAATTTTTTTATCTCTACTTTACAGTTAAAGAAACTGAGGCCTCAAGAAATCGACTGATCTACAAGGTCACGAAGAGGCAGATTGGGAATCTTTTGACTCAAGAGTCCTTGATTCTTCTGTCAGCTACATGCCAGTGCGTTTTCCAAGTACTGGGGAAATGCAGACAAGCATACAGCGTGGGCCCTGCCTTGCTTCAGTGGGCAACAATTTTCTTGGGAACATTAGACAGACACAGATGAAGGGATTTCTAGAAGTGCAGGGAAGCCCAAGACACCTGCCCAATGAGACAGAGCATATATCCTATAAGAATTCAGAACAGCTCTACTTATGCTGCCTTGCTTACCAGAGGTGCCCATGAATGTCACTGGCTTAAACTCATGGTTCTGTCCCTAATGTCATTTGAAGAGAATTAGATCCGACCTTGCTTTGTGGGATCTACTCTCCACGGCAGATGGATTTGCCACTAGATAGTAAGCACCGTAATAATGTGTACAGCATTATACCCAGAAGTTGCCTAATGAAATATCCCTATTCTAGTAAAAATGTTATCCATGAGGATGCTCACTGCATTATTTTTTACAATAGTAAAGTGGAGAGGATGTGAAGATTTAACAGTAAGTTATATATTTTTATAGTGAACCATTTTGCAGCCATTTCAAAGTGATATTGCAAAAGAACAGTTAGTTAATAACCTAGGAATATTCATGTTAGTAAAAATAATATATATTCATTAAATGTCATTATATATTAATATATTGTATATGATTAAATAGATAAAGCCATATGTGTGAAAATTATTTATTTATACACACATAATATGATCTCATTAAAATATGGATATATAGTTATTAGCATGAAGAGTCTATATACCAAAATATTAGTGGTGATTATTGCTAAAGGGGAATTACGGCTGATTTTTATTTCCTTGCTGTTCTATATCTTCTTAACCATATATGATACCTGTATATTATCTTAATAATTAGAAAAAATAAATTTTACTTAAAGATGGATGCATTGTCAAACACCAACATATCTCTTACCATTTTACTGCAAAAGAAGTCATAATCTGGGAAATGAAAAAAAGACAAGTTCTCATTATTTTATACTTACTAAATAGATATTTATTTGAGACTGGAGAACAGGAGTGGGGTCTTTGACAGAGATGATTTGATTACAAGGACTAGGTGACTTAAGAGAAAAGTAAATTTATTGATAAAATATTTGAGAAAGTACAGCTCAGGCCTCATGAGGAAACTAACTGGAAGAAGGAGATACAAAGGGTTTTTGAAGGTCAAATAGTTATTCTCTCCAATTCTTTCTCTATCTACATGGTTTTCTCTGTCACTGTTGGCACATCTGCTTCTCTCTCTCTCTCTCTCTCTCTCTCTCTCTCTCTCTCTCTCTCTGTCTCTCTCTGTCTCTCTCTGTCTCTCTCTGTCTCTCTCTCTCTCCCTCTCTCTCTCTCTCTGTCTCTCTCTCTCTCTGTCTCTCTCTCTCTCTCTCTCTCTCTTTCTCTGTCTCTCTCTCTGTAAGTGTGTATCTCTCTCACTCACTCACTCATTCTCTCTCTCTCTCTCTCTTTCTCTCTCTCGGGTCTGACTTTCCAGCTGCTTAGCAGGTTGACTGTCTGAGCCCCTATGACTTTACAGCTCTGATTCTCAACAGATTCTGTCCAGAGTTTCTGTTGATTATTCCAGATTAATAGGAAAGAGAAGATGATTGACTTAGTGTGTATCAGTTAGCTTTTGCTACATGACAAATAACCCCAAAACTTAGGGACCTACAATAGCTAATTGCTTTACTCCCAAGTGTGTGGGAAGTTCTTCTGGTCTGGGCCAGGCTAAGCTCATCTGGGCTGGGACAGTCAGCTGATGGATGGCCCATGGTATGACTAGTCCAGGATGGTTTCTCCTGGGATGGCTATCCATGCTATCATGTCACTTTCCAACAGGCTATCCAGGCTTGTTTGCATGGTGGTCTTAAGGTTCAAAGAAGGAGAAAGACAATGCAAGGCCTCTAGAGGCCTATTCTCAGAACCAGTCTATTGCATCCACTATAAGCTATTGGCCAAAGCAAGTGATAGACCTGCCCAGATTCAAAGGGGGAAGAAATAGACCCCTGTCTCAATAAGAGCAGCTACAAAGTCACATTGTAAGGAAAGCAATGCAGTTGCAAGGAGAGGAAGAATTCTGACCATTTTTGCAACCTGCACATAATCTGCCAGGGACCCAGGCTGACACAAGCTCCATCTTGTAGCTGTATCACATTATCATATATCCACATCAGTCACTTGATTAATGTAGTAGGGGAAGAGAGAAACTGAGGATTATGCATAAGTTTTTCATTATTTCAGCCTGGAAGTGGCACCGGTCATGTCCTTTCATAGCCCATGACCAACACTAATTATATGGCCTCTACCTTACAATAAGATAGCAGAATAATTAGTTAATGGAGTATTTGGTAAGCATTACTGTCTCTGCCACAGTGAGCAGTCTATAGAACTAACTGATTATTTACAAGACTAGTGTCAGAAAGGCTAGTGCTATAAAGGTATCAAAAGTTATATGAAGCCCTAAGGAAATCCACAGGGGGGGAGGCTGGGCCCAAAGGAGTCAGAGTTAGCAGGAAGAAAATCCAAGTCACTCAGCATCCAATAGCACAGAAGCCTTCCATCCAGACTCATTCAAAATCTGTCTTAAGCCTTCTCTCTGCTCCTAGAGCTAAGTCAACCCAGGAGACTAAAGCCTTAGAGTCACAGTTAGGAATCAGTGTTCTCAAATCAAGAGTTGAGAGATGCTAAAGTCATAGTCAGGAAAATGAAGCCGGGCATCACATTCAAAGAGGAAAGAAGGAAAAGGAATGCCAAGCAGTAGGGTTGGCAGCTTGCAGGAGCCGCAGCAAGATGGAATCAGGAATGAGGAGCAAGTCTGGGGATCTGTGAAGTGGGAAGTTTGTATGAATAGCTTACCACTGAGGCCACGAGCTCAGAGGAAGGATCAGAGTTCTCATTCTGTGCATGTCTGGTTGTAGGTGCAGAGAGGGACATAACCAAGACACATCAGACTGGGTGCTTAAAACTTCAGATCTAAGCCTTCAGTCTCCCAAAAGGGTTTGCTCCTGTTCACCCATTTCGGCTTTTGGCTTCATTGTCTCTCATTTGGCTTTTGTAGCATCCCATCTCTACTAACTGCTTCCTTCAGTTTCTCACATCTGAAATTTTAACTTTTGCGCCATCTCTCCTTTCCAAATATTTGTGGTAAGAACATGAGTTAATTTTTTAAAAAGTGCAATGTCCAAAGCATTAGTCACAGTTGATGTGACTAATCAAGAGACAGCAAAAGGCATTGATCTAAACACCATGCTGGGTTTGATGAGAAATGGAAGGAGGAAAGCCTTGCTTGACCTATTTCCCATTGCCTTGCAGGTCAGTGGGACTATGTACAACACTGGAAGACACGTGTCCTTACGCCTGGACAAGGAGCACTTGGTCAACATATCAGGAGGGCCCATGACCTACAGCCACCGGCTGGAGGAGATACGGCTACACTTTGGGAGTGAGGATAGCCAAGGCTCAGAGCACCTCCTCAATGGACAAGCCTTCTCTGGGGAGGTAGGTGGGACTGTTCAAGTGCTAAGGTGAAGTCTAGTTAATGAGATTCGGTGCCTATTTATATACACGGTGGGATAACAGATTGAAAGATTTCTCTTGAATCTATGAAATAAGGAGGTCTTTGCCTCCTTTCTTCATCTGTCTTTTGCAATTTGACATGGAACAAGCTTTCACCGTTTTCCAGAAAAGGCCTCAATGAAACGATATTTCCTTCTGAAATATCAGGGTACCTCTCTTGTGACTCATGCCCTAAAATATCTCCAGAGCTTTGCTTTAAACCCAAACTCTTACCCTTCATATACATCTTTACTTACTCCTATCTGGACAATCAGCCTTCCATATGTCACATCTGATAGCATAGATTCCATAATTCTCCATTCTGGTAGAATGAGTCTTATTTTGCACAAAACAATAATTTACTATGAAATAAATGTCAGGCAACTAACTAGTCTGCCTGAGTCTCTGCAGAATGAAAGTGTTGTCATGTGCCACCGTTAATGGTGAGTGTCACTGTGTGCCACCATCAGCCTAGTCAGAACTCAAGCCACTGCAGTCAGCCAAACCACAGTTTCAATGATAGGATGAGGGCTACAGTTTAAACAGATGGCATCTGTGTTGTGACACTTGACAAGCAGGGTTTAGTTTATTTGACCTGTTTTACCTCTCTTACTTTTGAGGGTAGTTACCAGCTAAGGACCAGGGGTCCTTATATGCTAAATATGCTGTAACTAGGTTTCTATTTAGGAGTCCTCAATAACTAATATCAAGACAGCTTTGAAATAACAGAAGAATGTATGTCATTATCAATTTGGTCTTTTTAAGTTTTTAAATCAAGATCATGTTTAAGCCTGGCATTATTTTTAATATAGTAAGGCCATACATACACTGAGAAAGAGATACACAACCTTAATTAGTCCAGTGGCCAGATTTTAATGATGATTCTAAATACATCAACCAAGAACCTACCTAGGTACTCTACTAGTTACCATGGATACAGAGATTTTCAAACAAACAAACAAAAAACACCCAGAGCTCCAACCACAGAGGAGCTCAAAGAGTGCTATATTCAAATCATTATAGTATAATGTCATGTTGTAATGGAGATGTACCAGGGTTGTGGCCAACTCAAAAGAAGAATTGACAAATTTTATTTGAAGGGGTCAGGAGAAATTTCACAGAGGAGGTGCCCTTTGAATTGGGCTGAGCAGATGGGCAATGCAGAACAGTTTTAAAAGCATCAGGCTTTGAGTCTAAGAACCTGAGTTTGTACCTCCTGCTTTGATACACACTAAGTGTGCGGTCTTGAGATGGTTACTTGATCCTTCGAAGGCTGAGTTTGACAGCTCACAAGGTTGTTTTGAAAAGGAAATGGGATTCCAGATGTAAGGAGAATTAGTACTCAATAGTTGATAGACAGCAAAGATAAAGCAGGAGATGAGGGACTACAAAGTCACCAAGGTATGTCAGAGTGCTGTGTATTGAGGAAGCTGCACGTGGATTTCATCTGTGATCTATTAGCAATGGCTGCATAGAAGACACAGTTGAGCACGAATATGAGTCTCCTTCCTAGTTCTGGAGAAGAAAATGCTAGGATTGATTAGGGTTGTCTGCCAAAGGCACTGGAATGGAAAACTCCCAGGGGTTACTGATCCTAAACCAGAGCGAGGCAACAACTCATGAATTGAGAGTCACTGGAGCCTGCCAGTATGGATTATAGAATACTCAAAATTAGATAAAGCCTTCCTTTTAAAAACATATTATTTAAAGATTGGTGATTATTTTATTTATTGACATCCTTGCTCATTTATTTGTTTACTGTTATTTCTATCTTTTTCTCTTCCACTGTACTGTTATATTCCAGTGTCTGTCACAGTATTGCTTCAGAGTAAAAAATGGCCTTATGAATGAATTTATTCAATGAAAGAGTAAAAAAATATAGATGGTTACTTGGCTAAAATCTTCATACTGTAGAATTCCTTAGAATTGCTTGTTTCCTCAATATATAATAAGGATGCTTTGTAATTTGTGTGTGAACTACAATTTCAGAGTGAATAAGTGCTTTCAAAACCCTAAGGGAAGCATGTAACAATTTGATATGTTAATATATTAATGTTCCTCGACCTACCCCTGACCACAAGTATCAGACACTCTAAGGAATAGCTTGTTAAAAGCTCCCAGGAGAGTCTGATGATGAGATTTGTGAAGCACTCCCTGCATCATACATTAAAGTTTCTCAATGAAGAAAACATTTAAACAGAATTGCAAATCAGAATTAACTGAGGATCATTGTCAAAATATTTACATTTGAGTCCTTCTCCCAAAGCAACTAAATCAGAGTCTCTAGAAATGGGGACCAGGTATGTGAATTTGTAAAAATTCCCCCAAGAGATGTTGGTTAGTGGACCACTGTGCCAGTTTCAGCTCAGGCTCTGCTTGAATTATCCCAGTTTTTTTAAACAATGAGGACTTAGTCAACAAAGCCATACTGTAGAAAAATTAAAAAAGGGCACTCAGCAGTAACTGCTTCCTGGAAATGGCAAAGCTGGATGCTTGTTAGTCTGATGGGATTTGGAGAATAGCTTCTCAAGCAGGATAACCACACACACATCCATTGCTCCAAGGCAGGCTTGAACATTAGCCTTAGTGTAAGTACAATCAGACCTTGCCTTGGGTAGCCCACATCAGCTGTACCACATTGCTTTCCAAGCCCCTCTGTCTCAGCATGAGTGGTCTTAGTATGACTGGTCTATAAACTGGTGTAGGTTTAGGTGCAAGAAATCAGAAAGTTGGAAGCACCAAAACAATGTCATATGAAAAGCAGATAGGCATTTGGTCCTTGAGATATTTAAAGGGCTTATGAACAAGAAGAGTTCGGCATCTTCTTTGTGATATGAGGGAAAAGAAGGGGCAAAAGTTCCAGAAAGATGGAGTTCAGCTAAATATTTGTTCTAACAATGAGAGCTGTCAATCAATGGAATGAGTTCGCCTCTGAAAACAGTGAATTCCCGTCACTGGAATTATTAAGCATGGAATGCAATTTGAGGACTCTTCAAAGTGACTCAGGTCCTTTTAGCTTTAATGCACCTTCTAATGCCGAAATTCTACACGATCCATGATTTCCTTATATAAAATGCCCTCTAATCTGGTTCCACTGAGGGTTCACCTAGTTAAAATAAATGTATCCCATCCTGTAGGGTAACATTTTATTTCTCTTCTGTGCTATCTTCAAAGCCACCTTTGGTCTTTGTTTTGGCTACCCACTGAGAGGAACCAAGTAGATACTTCAAGCAACAACGCATGTGTTTATTTTGCTGACAATGAATAATCACATTGCCATCTGCCCCATCTATCATTGCTCATCGTGATAAGTCAATTAATGCCAGGCATTTTCCTTGGCATAGTGCAACAGTCGTTATCTGAAGAGCTGTAGATTAATTGCAGTCTTGTCTAGTAAGGTTATTGTAATTGATGGTAATCATTTGCTTTGTTTTATAAAACTGCGTGGATGCTCAACACAGTCAGTGACTGCATTTTTATAAAAAATTATTCATGTCCTACACAGAGAACTCCTGGATGCCTTGTTGTGGGTTGGTGACAAATGAGCATATTCAGGGATTCAAATGTCTCAGTTTTTTTAAGAAGGAAAAATTAACTGTTTTTAATAAGTAAGACCCTTGGCTTGCTAATCATGTCTAAGTGGTTAGATTAATGTCCAGCATAAAGTAGGGTATTTATGAAAAGAAACAGATACATTAACCAGGCAAAAGATAATATTTGAAAAGAATCATGCCTATGGATTAAGTTACAATAGTGAGGCCAGACAAAAACAAATCTTTCTTATTTGGGGGAAAATGGAAATATTTATTTTAAAAACCTTCTCTAAGTCCTTCTTTGTAAAAGGGTAAGAAGGTGCATGAAGAACTGCACCAGCCACTTCACGGGGACATGTGGCCGGAGCCCCCTGTTTATCTTATCCACTCTCCACATGACTACTGTACTTCTGCTGTACACCGTGATCCACAGCTCAGCTTCTGCCCAGAGAAGCACACAGTCTATTGAGAGATACATATATTTATAATACAATGTAATGCAGATTGTATTTGAGGATTGTTCCAGAAGGGGATTATAAAACAGCTCTCTCTGGATTGTATTAAGGAGAGAATGGATGAACAGCTGTGTGGCCTGACACAGTTGCTTGCTGCTCCCTCCGAAGGTGGGGTAGAAACATGGCAACCTGTCAAGTCTCAGCATCTTGAGTCACTGATTCTGCTCATACACATCTGAGGGAGGAAAAAGTCCATAGTTGTTGCTATGGTGATGTAGAGTATTCAAGTCATATGTGAAATACACACACACACACACAGACACACACACACACACACACACACACACACACACACACACACACACACACGTGGCTCTGAAACAAAATAGAGAAAACATTTATCTCAGAGCCAACTTTAGACTAAACAACAGAAAACGCAAACCTTATTCTCTTAAAGGAATCAATTATTTGCATCCTTGAGAGACGACTTTTATTAAAGCAACACAAATTTGTAGGAATAAGCAAGTACCACCTAATTGTCCTGAAGTGTGCTAGGGTACGAAAAGTGGTGAGGAGCACGTCACCGAGGACCAGAGTCCCATCAGGCATTGAGCGGCTCCAAGGCCAAGTGCTCCTGCCATTTAATTAGCACTTTGCTGAGAGGCTAGGACCTCCTAGAAGAGATGCTCTATTGGCACAATTGGAGATTTGAGGGGAAATGAGAATTGCATGTTTAAGAATAACAGATGTACAGGTAGTGCATATGGAAGAGCTACTTGAGTGCCATAGTAAAGTTGTTCCCTCTCCCCTGAGTGCCAGCTCCATCTCTCGCCCCCCACATCCAGCACAACCCCCCTGAGATAGCTTCCTAAGCCCCCTTTCCTTCTCCCAACCAGTAAAGTGCTGCCTCCTGTTCATTTCCAGAGAATCCTGTATATCCATCTATTACAAGACTCCACAAACCGTAGCTTATTGGCAAAATTTAGCTGAGGAGCGAAAATGGTTTACGTTTTTAAAGGATCTTTTTTTAACAAAGAAGAATAATATGCAACAGAGACCATATGTGGCTTGGAAAGGCCAAACTGTTTACTAGCTGGCCTTTTACAGAAAAATTTTGCTGACCCCAATCTATTAAATTATCCATCACTGTAGATTTTATAACTGTTTACTCTCACTTCTGCTGGAATCATAGTTCTTTGTTTATAGGGATTTTATCTTGA
Source organism: Eidolon dupreanum (assembly GCA_028627145.1). NCBI lineage: Eukaryota > Metazoa > Chordata > Mammalia > Chiroptera > Pteropodidae > Eidolon > Eidolon dupreanum. The sequence continues at coordinate 88,579,394 of CM053506.1, forward strand.
TTATCACTGTATTCCCAACATCTCATACATTGTTGGACACATGAGGGCAGAGTCAACAAATGTTTGATGAATGAAAGTGCAAATGATCTTGGTAAACTTCTTTAGGACAGAGATTTTATGCTGTTCATCTTTGTATACCATGCACCTAGCACAGTGCCCCACACACAGTAGGTTGCTTAATAGATGTTTGTGGAATGAGTCATTCGATCATTGAATCAATAATTCAGTCAACTATTAATGTTTCAGGAACAAAAATCTTACAGGCTTTTTTTTTGTTCCTGGAATTTTGGGTGTATTGCATTCATTGACTACACAGGAAATATACAGCCTCATTTCAATTGAAAATGGAGTGTTTCCGTAATGGCTGCCCCAGCATCAAATTCCATTAGAAACTAGCAAAGAGGTAGAGTGGTTTAATTCACAGTGCTACTAAGACATGGTGTGGGCTTTCTCTAATAAAGGAGTATGCTTTGAGAAATGCAAAATGTATTTATGGGTCACTAACCTAGCCCTATCTTAACTGTGGTAAAGGATACAAAAGAATTGAACAATTAGGTGTCGCCATGAAGGTATTTTAGATCCATGGGAGGGACAAAGTACAGACTTGAATCAATGGCTGTGCAGTGCACTCCAGAGCTCAGCTGCACTCATAGGGGCTGCAGAACCTCACTGCTAACACCCAGCCACTGTTTGCATGCTTTGCGATTTACTTTCATTCATTCATTCATTCATTCAGTTAACAAATATTGGTTGAGTGCTTACCACATGCTACAGTGAGTAAAAAAATGAAAATCCTGCCTGTAAGGTACTTACGAGCTAGGAAGAGTAGAAAAATAATAAATACTAAATGCAAGTGAGTAAATTTATATAAGTTAGAATATGATAAATGCTATGAGAAAAGAAATAGATGAGAGTAAGAGGGATCAGAGGATGAGGAATGGAGGTAGCGAGTTCCAGGGGGTAAATAGAGTGGTCAGTGTAGGCCTTATTAAGAGGATGACATTTGTGAGGTTGCCGTAGGATGGCTAGGAGAAGGATATTGCAGGCAGAAGCAACAGCTGGTACCATGGCCTTGAAGAGGGAGAGAGCTGTGAGCAGTTGGTAAGAGCGAGAGCAGCATGAGCACCTGTTTAAGTCACGGGGCGTGAGCGGTCAGAGGGGTGAGTGGGGCCAGGGGCTGCTGCAGGTCATGTCCTCTTTGCACAGACCTTGTGTAGACTTCAGCTTTTACTCTGAATGAATTCCAAAAAACCATGATATAAGTTCTCCCAGTTAATCACTAAACACTAGCTCAGCGAGATTGCCCTTAGTGTTATCTTTTTACCTGAGAAAACTGAGGCCCAAGATCATCCAGACAATAAATGACTGAGGTTGGACTTAGCTCAGGTCTTCTGATTCATAACTTTGCTTAATGCAGGCAAAGGGTTATCCATAAACCCCTTAATAATGACTGTTGACCTACTCTGGGCCCTGGCCCAGTGGGAAAATGCAAAGACCCATAGGCCTTGGGGTCTGTCTTTAAGGAGCCTATGGTCTAGTATAGGATCCTGTCTTCCCAGGCTGTTAATTCACTGCAGTCACAGAGTAGGTTGTGCTTTTTAATATTTTCCATACATGTGACAGCATTTGGTAGATATTGTTGAACAAAGAGATTGAATGAGTAAACGAAAATAGTTTAAGAGACTGCAGCTTTCGAGAGTCCCTAAATTATACCCAGTGTATCATAAATTCTCTTGTCATAATGGCAAACCCAATAAAGTTAATGTCAATATTAACAGAAGCTCTAGGCATTTTATGTTAAATTATTCACAAATACAGGGTAAGTGAATTCTTCAGGGTACCTGGGAAGAATATTGGAACAATTGGTAGCTGGTGTGCTGGAAAAATTTATTTAGATTCCTCATTTCAGCCCTGGAATTGCTCCCAGGATCAGACTGGAAAACATGTCTTTGCCAACGCTAGAAGCCAAAGTTGTATATTCCAGGAGCCAGTCCCACCCAGAGTGAGCAAATTGGCCTTCCAGAAGCAAAGCAAACAGGTCAGAAGCCCAGATGGTGGTAAGGCAAATTATGACGATACCCTATGAGCAGATGATGACTCTGATCTAAAAATAGGAAGTTTTCCCTTTGGGCATTTTTATAATTACTTCTGGGAAAGGACAGCCCAATCGAATAAGCTGCTTCCTAGATTGCCAGTTTTTTAGATGGACACCGTGGGGCAGCCTAAGACAGAAGACATTGCATTTGAAGACAACATGCTGGTGTCAGCTCATTATCCTGTTGACTTCATCCTGACCTTCATCATGAATGTTGACCTGGTCCCACCAGGATGGCATTATGACAGCCACTATCCTCCACTTGACTCTGATTCCCCGTTCTCCCTCAAATCAGTTTCATCTAAAGCAGGAAAGGCAGCATTATATTATACAGACAGTATTAAGAACCCAGGTATTAAGAACCCTGGGACTTGGTCAAGGTTCATCTTTGAAACTGTCACCATGGAGACCATCATTGTTACAGCTCTACAAGTGTTGAATGGATCTTCCTTTATTTAGTAACCAATGACACTGCAGTTAGAGGATAGGTACTGCTTTTAACACTTCTGTGAACTAGCTGTATTTTTTTTTCTATTTCCAAAGCCATAGGAATACAGTCACTTGGAAAAGAAGGTGTAAAGTAAGAATAACCCATTCACTACTACTCTGCCCACTGTCAATGGTTCACTAGACCACATCTCCCACTTCAAGATACAGACCTGCTGTTGGAAAAAAACAAGTCTGCTCGAAGCCTCCATCTGAAGTGTCAATGTCAGAGGTGCATTGTGATCATCTCTTCCAACCCACTTAAAGTACAAAGATAAAATCAGATACCAGAGAGGGCAAGAGACATAACCAAGGTCATCAAAAGTTAGTGGCAGAATTAGGACCAGAACCCAAGTTTTCTGACTCTTAGTTTGGGATTTTTAATTGTTCAAGTAAAAATTTAAATTATATCAAATCTCAAGATTCAAAAGGCCCTTTTAGATCATCTGGTTTAGTTGCCTAGTAAAGCAGGTATAGCCTAATATTCAGATTTCCTGCCTTAATGAGCAGAGCACCATGTCAAGGGCATTTAGACCGTCAGCCTCAAAAGGGTGAAGAAGTTCGTATATTATTTTACAAACATGAGCCATCATGAGTCTCCATGAGGAAATGGGTCTAGAAGTCACCAGATCACCCCCAATAAAAATACCACTAATGTAAGAACCATAATTGTGCCTGATTACAAAAAGTGTGACCATTAACAATTGAATGACTAAAATAGAAAAGGAAATGCCTTTGAGATCCTGTTTTCTCTCAATATGAAATGGCAATCACACTATTGCATTAAGAACCTAATGCAATATAGTTTGACTCCCCCCTCCTACCAACCCTCCCCAATAATCTCCTGAACTGCTCAGTAATATTAAATGTAAGTAATCTGGATAATAATATTACAGAATTAAGCCATTATGTATCTAGCCACTCCATGGATGTGCTGCAATACAATTCAAAATAAAGCTGTTTAAAACCCCAGATTCATTTGCTCTGACATATCGATAAACTTTTGCTGAAACAAAGCTAATCATCTCAATGGTGCCGACTTAATTGCTCACCAGTTGACGGGTAATAAACAGACCTGAGGATTAAAATATGAACTAATTACCGTACTCAATTCCATTTACTTGATTTCATGTTCCATTAATTTTTTTGCATCATTTCTGGTGGAAGCCTTAGATTTATGGTCACCCCAAATGAATTATGCCACTTAGTTGCCTGTGGGATGCTCATGTTCAGAACTGGTTGGAAAGGGCAGAGTTCTGGGCAGAAAATATTTAGCTGAAGCAGCCAAGGATATAGTAAGTGAAGGTAATTATCCATTCCAAAATACCAGCCAGAGTTAGCCTCTGTAAATCTATACCCATCTCAGCAGTTAAAAGACAATTCTAGGATTGCTCTCATGATTATTCATTGGATTAGCTTCTTAGAGGCAGTCTCTGAGAATAGTAGTTTCCTTGACTGGAAGAGGGCTGCAGGGATGCAGGAGAAAGCATTCCATGGAGAAAGGACATTGGCCTAGGAATCAGCCCCTCGGGCCACTGGACAGAGGGACAGCCTTGTGATTTAGACGATCTGACTTCAAGATCCCATTCGGTCACTTGCTGGCTGTATGATCTCAGTAAGGGCAGAACTGGGCAAGCCACTTAGCCTTCTTTAGCTTTCTAAACTGTGATATGGGGCTAATAATGCCAGTCCTATAAACACAGGAGGGTGACTGTGCAATGCAAAGAAAACACTCCTGTGATTGGGCTTTTTAAGCCATAAGGTGCTATGCAAGTCAATTATTAGTCCATTGGTTCTCAAACAAAATGTGCATCAGAATCACCTGGAGGTCTTGTTTAAAGCCCAGATTGTGGAGCTTCCACCCCAGAGCTTTAGATTCACTCGGCCTGGGATAGAGCCTGAGAATCTGCAAAAAGAAAAAAAAAGTTAGCCTAAACCTTGGAGGTCATCTAGTCCAAAATCCTTACAGATTATCACGATGTACTCTTATGATTATTCCCATCAACTTTCATTTATTGAGTATGTACCATGTCCCAGGCATTGTGCTTAGTGCCTTATCACACCCAATCTTCACCAAAAACTTATTGAACAAGGAATAATAGCACCATTTTACATATGAGGAAAAGAAACTTGGAGAGATTAAAGAACACACCTTCAGTTATCTGTTTAGTACAGGGAAGAGCTAGGATTTGAACCCAGGTCGCTGACTCTAGCTATATGCTGAGTGACCTTAGACAAGTCATCTCACTTCATTGGTTCTACATCTGAGTATCTGCTTAGAATGGGTAAGTCCGTTCTCTCTAATCGCAAGTGCCTTGTCTGTTGCATGAGATGATCTTTTAGACCCTCCCCGTTCTGCATAAACCTTAGAAATAGCCTGTACTTTTTCTGGCTGTAAAGTGAGATAGTGCCTTATTTCTTCAAGTGGCACAATCGGAATGTGAAATATGACACGGCATCATTTTGTGTGCCTGCTGAGGACTGCAGTTTCATTCACCTTCCACTCCCAGATGGACAACGATTGGGAAATTACACACAGATGCGCAGTTGTTCTTTCTGTCACTTATTTGAAATGTAATAAGCAAGGTATTATATATCTGTAAATTTGTGTATAAACACATCTGTTTCCCTCCGCCAAGCAAGACAAACCATGTTCCTTAGTCTTAGAGGTAGCTTGGGTGAATACAGTGCCTTGATTTGGATCTATTTGCTGAGTTAAGAATTTCTGGATTCAGCCTTGAAAAGGAGTTCTGCAGGAGCTCGTTGGCAAAATGAGCTTAGCCAGGTGGTTTTAAATCACATTTGCAGCCAGGAGAAGGAGGAAGGCCCAGGGATCACCAGATGCCTGCGTTAGAAATCAGTGCCCTGCACCAGTTTTTTTCAAAGCAAATAACTCTGTCTACTTCAGGAAAGACTCATTGTGGTGGACCCAGCACACCTGCTGTTTCTGTAAGGTCCTTGGTAGGGATCACACGTTTCCTGCCTGTTGCGTCTCTAGGGCTATAAACCCTGCCCCAGGTGAGGAGTTGTGACCTACTTGGATGAGTAGTGGTTAATTGCAGAGGTTAAGAATGCCAGTTATTTGTTCCTATGTTTGAGTCCTGGCTCTGTCACTTATCAGCTGTGACCTTGGGCAAGTTACTCAACCTCCTTTTGTCTCAGTTTCCTCATTAATGAGACTAACAGTGCTGCCCACACTATCAGGCTATTTTTCCCCAGCTATATCAAGGTATAGTTTATATATAATAAAATTCAGCAGTTTTAACTGTTTTTGCAAATATATAATCATGTAACTACCATTGAAGCCATGATCTAGAACATTTTCATTGCCCCAAAAAGTGCCCTCATGTCCCTCAGCAGTCAACTCCCCCTAGCCCTTGCCCCTGTAAATGACTGATCTGCCATCACTATGGTTGCTTTTTCTCAAATTTCAATCAATAGGATCATAGAGTAGGCTGTCTTTTTTTTTAACCTTACCTATTAGATTATCATACAGTAAGATTAACTTCTTTTCCTTTGACATACAATTCTCTGAATGCATAGCACGTGTATAGATTTACATAACCATCATTACAATCAGGATACAGAATGGTTTCACCCTCTCAGGTTCTTTTGAGAATTAAGAGGACCCATCTGTGTAAAGTGCTCAGAACAGTGCCTTAGTGAGTGCTCAGAAATGGTGCTTCTATCAGCAGCAATGTGCCTCTTTGAGCTCCATGCTTCAGGGTCAACATTTCTATCCTCTGCCCACATCTAATGAGAATCAAGAGAGGTGTCTGTATGGGAGATAAAATTGTTATAAATCCCACCAGCTGTTGTGAGTTGGTTCCAAATACCTTTACTCTAATATGATGGGTCTGGGGCCCTTCTCTGGTTGCTATTTTCTTATCCGTGTCAATACTCACTGGAGTAGAGCTGCTTGGAGAAAGAGTCTCCCTTTTTTTGTTGTTTTTTTGTTTTGTTTTGTTTTGTTTTTTTGCAAAAAGCACCATCCACTGGTCAGAATGTTTGTCCTTCTCAGAATAGCACCTTTTTCTAACACTCACACAGGCCCTGTACAGGCCAGTCAAGCCTGTGCTAACACCAACTTAGAATTGTGGGAAAATTCATCTGCTTGAGCATGTGCAAGGAAGTACACTTCCCATCCTGGCTTCCAAGGGGCACCCTTCCCAGTCTCCAGATAACAACTCATTCTTGCAAAGGGCACTAGCAAATAGAGCATTTTCTCATTCCCCATGAGTCTGAGGCAAAGCCTTGAGCTGTCTAAATAGGATGATCACATGCTCCAGTTTGCCTGGGACAGTCAAGGTTGGGACCAGTTGGTCTCACCTCCTATTATTCTCAAAAGTGCCACCATTTGCTCAATGGGTCATATAATCACCCTAAGTCTAGATGACCTTAGGCAAGCAATGAACCTCTCTGGATCTCCTTTCCCTCATCCAGAAAATGAAAGGCTTGTAATAGCTCAGTCAGGGCCCTTTTAGCATCAAGAGGCCCATGGGAGTAAAATCTTCCTGCATAATTTTATCACCACATATAGACATTGATAGAGAGGCTCTGTGCTGTCTAAAGAGTCAGGAACATTGATCTGCAATAAAATCTTTTTGTTATATTGGTGCCCCCAAAGATGAAGTATACCCTTAAAATGGCCACCGACATATCTCCTTTAAGGTAAAAGCTTGGGAAATTAAGTCATTTGATGTGACACCAATAATTAAAGCTCAGATTGTTCTGCTCACTTGCATATACCACTTCAACTTGTTATGATGCTTAAAATATTCAACTTCCTACTCATGTCCCTGTCACCACCACCATGCCACTGGCACACACACATGCACACATCCTGTCGTCACTCATTCAGCTACTTCCCAGGTAAAATGTGCCTATGGTTAATAAGGTATTTTATTAGAAACTATGGGTTCCCCTTGAACCATTTTTGCTTTGTATATTTTAATTACAATTTAAGTGATTTCTCTACACTGAGCACCCCTAGGAAGGAACCCCAGGAACTAACATCATTATCCACGTAGGCTTTGTTTCCTTTCTGGTCTTTAGAGAGCCAGAACAGCAAGACACTTCTGTCACCTTAAACGCCTCTGTAAATCCCTTTTGGTGTCGGTATTTAGCCTCCTTTGCCATCAAACGAAAGAGAGTGTTTCTGCTCCAAAACACAGTTGCAGGCTTTGCTTTTAAAACCTCAGGGGCATCCAAACACTCAATCCCACTGAGCTCTAGTGCTGCTTCTGGAGTATTCATTTAGCTTGATTTACATTATTTTAATTTTCTTAGGGGTATCTTTACTAGCTGGAGGGTGATTTTTCCTTTAATTAAAGAGCAAGCTGATTCCAAAACACACTGAACAAAACAAGCTCCTTTCATACCCTGTCTAGCTTGTCACTTTCTCCTGCTGGCCTCTCTCTTCCAAGTCTGTTTCAGCTTTTCACCACACCTGCCTTATAAAACTGAAAATGAGATGGAATAGCAGCGAGGCAGGGGCTGTGTTTCAATGGAGTCAACCAGCCCTTGGTTTTAATTCATTTAATTTCCTGGAGCATATGACAATTGAGGGAAGGGTAAGGGAGTATTATCTCTTATCTTTCTGATAGAAAAGCTATATTCAGTCGGTACAATCTGACAAAAGTTCATGGAGTTGAGCCAATAACTGCTAGATGAAAACTGCACAGATGAATAAACCCAGCCATGGTCCTCTCAGAGCTTGAGTTTCCAAGAGCATCTTATGTATGGTTTTGGTTTGGGGGATAAATAACAGACACTCACTCAAGCTAGGTTAAGCTACAAGGAGAATTTACTAGAAGGTCTCTGGGATATGTCACAAGACTCAGGGATGACTAGTCCAGAGAAGAGACTGGAAGCCAGAACTAAAACAAGGTCATGACCCCAGGAAGTACTTCTACTCCATTTCCTGTCTCTGCATGGCTACTTTATTCTCATTCTGTCCATTAAGCTGTTCTTTTTTCAATTCTCTGTGCACATGGAAGGCATCAATTATCCCCCTTAAGCTCCCAAGTTTATGTCCCTTTGTATCAAGACCATCCTGGACTGACTGGCTGGCTCTTCATCCTAATCCCAAATTCTCCAAAAAAGAGATTTGATTTTCCTCGCCTAAATCTGATATCCTCCCTAACCCAATCAACTTTGAGGAGGCATCATGTAGATAAACAGATCTTGGGGGACCTGTTCCTATGGTAGGGAAAGCAATTAGAAGGAGAAGGCAGGCATTATAAGCTCTGTGGGCACCCGGAAAATGTCTACTATTGTGGGAAAGATAATTTTTTTTGTTTATCCTGACAAAATTCACTAAAGTGCTATTGACACATTTGACTCAAATCTGAGGGTCAGAGAAGACTTTCTGACATGAGCAGACTCTTGAAAAAGAAATATGAACATGGTGAAAATAGGGTTAATAGCACCCCAGACAAATAGGAGTACCACTTATTAATAGAAAGAATAAGTAAAGTCAATCCATAATGTGCACTCAGTGATTTAGCATCTTTAGCATCTTGTGATTGAGTGTCACAACATTCTTCTTCATCACAGGGACATCAGTGGCACATCACAACCTTGGCATTCATCTTCCTGGCTGCTAGCACTTCTTCCTCTCTCCTTCCTTTCTGCCAATGCATAAACCAAATAAGTTGCTTAGAGGTTAGCGTAAAGCAAACATTCAAATGCCAGCACTGCCACTTATTGTGTGCCCTCTAACAAGTTATGGAGGCTCTTCCAAAATGCTAAAGATGGTAATATAATATCAACTCTCAGAGCATTGTTGTTTGAATAAAACAAGAGAGTGTGAGATAAAGAACCTTAGCACTATATCTGGCAGAGTGGATGTTAAGAATGTTTGCTTCTAGCCCCTTTCCTCTCCATCTGTTTGCTTCTCCAGTAGTGGACTGATGAGATGACTTGGATGAAAAAATGTAGACTTGGGGATGGATCGGTTCTAACATTGGGCCAGAATAGTAAAAAAAAGACTCCCCCCCCACACACACACAAAAGGGGAACATTTCTAATATAATTAATGAGCCTTTAGACATGTCCCCACTTCTTGTCTCACTGTCAGTGTCTAAAACTCAGAGAAAAAAAAGAAAAAGAATTATTTCTATTTTTCACAATTACTCGGGCACTATTTTCACTTTCTTGGTGTGAGCCATCCTGGGCGGCCAGTACTCCTAGCTTCCTGTTGTCAATCAAAGACCGCCTTATCCGGGGACAGGTGATTTGTCAGTGATGACTGTCTAGTATCTGTCTCTTCCAACAAACCAAGGACTTATTCTTTCCCTTCTGTTGACTTAACTTTTTAAGAGTCCCAGATGTAGGACACTCCCCAAAACCCTTTTGAATACCAAAGTCTAGGATATCCCCACTGGGCTAGTTCTCATTGTTAATGTTTGGAAAATGCCATCAGTTTAGAAACACATAGCTTTCTTGATCAGAAGCAAAATTTGATCAACATTGCAGGTTATATCATTTAATTTTAGTGCTTGTTTTAATTATAAGAAAAGTTCAATTACAGTGGACCTTAGTATTGAAGATGCATTTTTTTTTTTCATATTGGCATGAATTCAGCTTACTTTTTAAAAGGAAAAAGAATGTTTGCTTGAGTTAATAGCTGGGGATCAAGATTAAATTTACAAAACCAACTACTTCCTTAGCTAAAGTGTGGTTCGCTTCACTGCCTTCACTGCAAACCCGTGTTAATCCCTTTAACCTTGCTTAAGTCCCTCTTGATTTCTGGCCAGATTTACAAAACAGTTCTACTAGGAAATAATGGCCAACAAGTTCAGAAAGAGAATCTGACTCAGGAGAACATATCTCTACATCAGAAGGCTTGACAAAGTTGGTCCAGTGTATCTAATAACTTTCTCATCAAGGAAACAAAAGAATGACTAATCCAAAACAATGAATAATCTCCAAACTCTGTGTAATGAATTATATTTATTCCTCACAGATACATATTTGAGTTTCTGCTGTGTGAATTGCTTTGCCAGCTTCTAGGTTCAAATATGAATAATACATACTCTATGTTCTCAGGGAGCTTCTTTTCTAGTAAGGAGACACTTACAGTCTTTCCTGCTGAGTTCTGTGCGATGAGAAGGCACAGCCTGCAGTGGGAATACCGAGAAGAAATCCTATTATTCTCTGCACTAAAGCCACTGGCATGGGTTATAAACACACCCAGATTGTGTGGTCTTAACCTTTGGCTCTACTGCTGGTACTAGCCTTGGGCAAGTTATTTACCAATCTTTGCCTCAATTTCCCCATCTGTAAAATAGGACTAATAATGATACCAACTTACACCTCACTGATACTCTGTCCTGATTCATTGGCCTTTTGAGAGAGAGATCTATTTAAGATTTCTTTGGCCTTATCTGACTATCCACATAGATTCATTTGCCTTTTGTGTTTTCTGAAAAGAAATGTCTATATCATTTGATAAAACAGAGATTTATGAGATTTAGCAGAAATGACATGATACACTACAACACATGCTGGCTGAAGTACTCAGTTCTCCTTTCCAGTCTTTCCAGGCATCCCTTCTCTGTCATCACTGCATAGCTACTAACAGGTCAGGTTTATCTATCCCACTCCAGAGAGGTCTGCAGGCGGTGGATATTTGCTGGGTGGGCAAGAGGTGGCCCAAAAAGATGACTGTAAAAGAAGCTTTAGAAATCCTGGATTATATTTCTTTTAGAAATACTGGAAACTTCCTCTCAAAATGTCAATTTCTCCCCAAAATAACTTTTTCATGCATAAGCTGGTGGCGAACATGATGCAGATGCCTCTACAGTCACCAGCAAATGAAGCAAGAGCGTGACGATTCACTATTGCCTGAACTGTAGGCAGTGTCTGAAGCAAGGAAAGAGGGTTGATTGCTTGCAAACTTTGCAGAGATAATAGTCAGAAAAGGAAAACAGCAGTAAGGAGGTGGAAATTAAAGAGTCACAGTTGCTTGCTGTCTTGTTATGCAGGCCTAGTTAGCTAAAGAAAGTGTCCAAGGCATGATTATATACCAGGGTCTTTCCTCTACCCAGGTATTGACAGGGCACCTTCTTATTTGCTGGGTCTGGGGAGGGAGGGAGAGAGGGAGAGAGAGAGCAAGAGCACGCACGTGCACGTGTGTGTGTGTGTGTGTGTGTGTGTGTGTGTGTGTGTGTGTGTTACAAGTTAAAGGTAATGCAGAAAAAGAGAGCAGGTTAAGCAACTTGCAGGTACAGCAGGGAAGACATGCTGCTATTTTTAGTAGAAGGTCAAGGTAGGCATCACTGAAAAGATGACATTTAAGCAAAACTTTAAAGAAAGTGAGGGGCCTGGCCATGAGTGTAGGTAGACAAAGAGAATTTCCTCAGAAAGAGCAGGCAGAGCCAAGTCAGTGCCTTAATATAAACTTCACCTAGTGCATTTGAGGAACAGTGAAGTGGTCCATGGGGTAGACCAGAAGGAGCATGAGGTCAGAGGTGGGGGGTGAGGGAGGGTAGATCATGCTGGTTTTGTGGGCCAATGTGAGGACTTAGGCTTTCCTGCTGGATGGGAAGGGAGTCATTGGAGGGCAGTGACATGCTGTGACAATGCTTGGCTGGTTCCTACATGAGAAGCTGTTCCCTCTTTCCCCTGGCCCTTTCATGTCTGACTCCTTATTCAGATCTCAGCTGAAATTGTCCCTAATCACCCAGTCATTCACACTCACATCACCTTGTTTTAATCATCTGCTCAGCATTTATCATTCACCAATAATTTTTCTTATTTATCCATCAACTTGAAATTTTCTGTCTCTTTTCATTAAGAAGCAAATCTGCTAACTCTCCTCCTCTTGAGAATTCGGTGGGCAGAACTTAGTGACTTTCTTCCAAAGAGTAGAGAATGGAAAGAGGAAAATAGTAATTTTAGAGAGGAGAAACCTAAACCAAGCAATCAAAGTTTTAACATCACCAGGGAGTTATGTGCATGTCAGGTACCCTGGTATGATGTAATGAGAAGAGCACTTTCCCTTTGTAATAAGCATTTAAAAATTCATAATCCCAGTATAATCATGAGAACATCAGACAACCCAAGTTGAGGGACATTCCACAAAAAATCTGATAAGCACCCTTAAAACATGTTAAGATCATGAAAAACAAAGAACTAGAGAATAGAGAAAAATCAATGAAACCAAGAGCTGGTTCTTTGAAAAGATAAACAAAATTGAGAAGGCTTAGCTGACTCACCAAGAAAAAAAGAGAGAATACTCAAATAAAATCAGAAGTGAAAGGGAAAAGTCATAACTGATACCACAGAAACACAAAGGATTATCAGAGAGTACTATGAATAATTATGCACCAACAAGTTGGATGACCTAAAAGAAAGAATAAATTTCTAGAAACATATAACTTACTGACACTGAATTGTGATGAAATAGAAAGTCTGAACAGACTAATTACTAGTAAAGGTATTGAATCAGTTTCAAAAAACCTCCCAACAAACAAAAGTCCAGGACCAAACAGCTTCATTGATTAATTCTATCATACAGTCAAAGAATTAATACCAATCCTTCTCAAAGTCGTCCAAAAATCAGAGGAGGAGGGAACTCATCCAAACTCATTTTATGAGGTCAGCATTAACCCCAATGCCAAAACCAGACAAAGATGCCACAAGAAAATAAAATTCCAGATCAATATCCCTGATGCACATAGATGCAAGACCTTCAACAGAATATCAGCAAACCAAATTCAACAATATGGTAAAAGAATCATACACATGACCAAGTAGGATTTATCACTGTGACGCAAAAATGGTTCAGTATTCACAAATTAATAAATGTGGTACACCTCAGTAACAATAAAATATAAAAATCATACGATCATCTCAATAGATATGGGAAAAGCATATTTAACATTAATTTATGATAAAAAGCTTTCAACAAAGTGGTTGTAAAGGGAATAATAATAAAGGCCATACATGACCAGCCCACAGCTAACATCGTACTCACTGGTCAAAAGCTGTCTTTTCTCTGAGATCAGAAACAAGACAAGGGTGCCCACTCTCACCACTTGTATTCAGCAAAGTATCTAAAGTCCTAGCCAAAGCAGTTAGGTAAGAAAAAGAGATCAAAGACATTCAAATTGGAAATGAAGAAGTAAAACTCACTACTTGCAGATGACATACTATAAAAAGAAAACCCTAAAGATTCTATTAAAAAAAAAAACTGTTAGTACTAAGAAATGAATGCAGTAAAGTTACAGGATACAAAAACTGTTTTGTATATAATATTCTAATAACAACTCCCTCTTACTCATTTAAGAATGCTCTTTACACTCCATTAATCACCGGTTTCACCACTTTAAAATATCATAAAATTAAAAAATAATAATTAGTGTATACATTAATACCTATAAGAAAGAGAAAAAAAGAAAGCAATCCCATTTAAAGTTGCATCAAAAAAGAATAAAATAGCTAGGAATAAATTTAACAAAGGAGGTGAAAGACCTCTATATTGAAAACTACAAGACATTAATGAAAAAAATTGAAGAAGACACAAATAGAAAAACATTCTGTGTTCATGGATGGCAGAGTCAATATTGTTAAAATGTCCATACTACCTAAAGGAACCTACAGGTTCAAAGCAATCCCTATGAAAATCCCAATGGCATTTTTCAAAGAAATAAAATAATTCTAAAATTTGTATGCAACCACAAAAATTTTTTGAATAGCCAAAGCAATCTTGAGAAAGAAGAACAAAATTGGAGGCATCACACTCCCTTATTTCAAACTATATTAAAAAGCTATAGTGATTAAAACAGTATGGTATTGGCATAAAAACAGATACTCAAATCAATGGAACACAATAAAGAGCCCAGAAATAAACCCACACACATATGGTCAATGAGTTTGTGACAAAAGAGCCAAGAATGTACAGTGGGGAAAGGACAGCCTCTTCAATAAAGTGTGTTGGGGAAACTGGACAGCCACATACAAAAGGATGAAATTTATCCACTATCGAAAACCACATACAAAAATTAACTCAATGAATTAAAGACTAGAATTTAAGACCTGAAACCATAAAACTCTTAGAAGAAATGTAAGTGGTAAACTCCTTGGCATGGGTCTTAGCAATGATTTTTTGGATCTGACTCCAAAAACAAAGGCCTCAAAAGCAAAAGTAAATAAGTGGGACTACATCATGCTAAAAAGCTTCTGCGCAGCAAAGGAAAATATCAACAAAATGAAAATATAATTCACAGAATGTGGTAAATATTTGCAAATTGTATATTTAATAAGGGGATAATAGTCAAAATATATAAAGAACTCATACAACTCAATAGCAAAAACACAATATATTCCATTGAAAAATGGGCCAACAGGTACCTAAAAAGATGATCAACATCATTAATCATCAGAGAAATGCAAATCAAAACTGCAAAGAAATATCACTTTACCCTGTAAGAATGGCTATTATCAAAAAGATAAGAAATTACAAGTATCGGTGAGGAAGTAGAGAAAAGGGAACCCCTGTGCACTGTTGGTGGGATTATAAAAGGGTACAGCCACTATAGAAAAACAATATGGAAGTTCCTCAAAATGTTAAAAATAGAACTGTCATATGATTCAGCAATTCCAGTTTGGGGTATGCATCCAAAGGAAATGAAAACACTAACTCAAAAAGATACCTGCATACCATCGTTCTTTGTGAAATTATTTACAATAGGCAAAAAATGGAAACAACCTAAGTGTCCATCAATGGATGAATGGGTAAAGAAACTGTGGTATACACACACACACACACACACACACACACACACACACACACACACAATGGAATATTGTTCAGCCATAAAAAAGAATGAAATCTTGCCATTTGCAACAACATAGATGGATCTTGAGGGTAAAATAAGTCAGAGACAGACAAATGCTGTTTGTTCTCACTTATATGTGGAATCTTAACACAAAAGAAAAAACAAGCTCATAGGTACAGAGAAAAGGTTGCAAAGATTGGTGGTGCCAGAGATTGAGGTTGGGGTGTAGAAACGTGTAGAGGGGGTATAAATTTATTTTAAATTTTTTAAAAAGATGTTCATTAAATCTCAAATACTTTTTTATTAATTAGAAAATTAACCACAGTATAGCATGTATGCCAGAGTTGAGAATTTAAAATTTATGAATAATTATATTTTCACATTTTAAAAAGTAATTATTTACTTACAAGGTTAGAACATTTGTTACTACTAAAAATTGAAAAGCAGCTTGCAGTTTCTCAGAATTTTCTGTTAAGAAAAAAAGTGTTAAGATTACTGAAAACAAGGAAAGACTGAAGAATTATCACAGATTAGAGGAGACTGAGGAGAGATGGCAACTAAATGAATGTGGGATCCTGGATTGATCCTGGAACACAGAAAGGTCCATAGCAGAAAAATCAGTAGAATCTGAATATAGTCTCTAGTTTCATTAATAGTGTTATGCCAGTGTTACTTTTTCATTTTTACTATAACTACCACGGTTATGTAAGATGTTACCAAGGGAAGATGGGTGAGAGGTATATGTAAACACTTTGCACCGTCTTTACAACTCTTCTGTAAATCTAAAATTATTTTTAAATGAAAAGAGTTTTGTTTTTTTTTTTTTAAAAAAGGGGCAAACTCTTCAATATTAGACACATTGTCTTCTTTTTCACTGCTGTGCCTCTAATGTCTAGAACGGTAATAGGCACTCACTAAATATTCCATAAGTAAATAAGATGGACACATTGTCAACTCAATAATGACAGCTTGAAAGATAAATGTAGCAATTAAAGTGTTTGCCAAGGGCAAAGCACTTTGCAAGTAGCTCTTTACAAATATTAGGAAATATCATTATTATCTCATTTTGATTTTAAAATGATAAAGACTGCCCACTTTTCGAGCATAGCTGCAAAAAGTAACAGCTTAGCCAGGACCACTAGAAGCCATTGTATGTGATCAAGCCATTACTGGGCATCACTGACCTGTAGCCAACTCTGTTCATAAAGATTTTCCAACTCAAAGACTAGGAGACAAGAGAAACTTCATTTAAAAGTAAAAAAAAAAAAAGAAATTCATTATCTTCGTGACATCTTATTAATCTGAGTTCGTTAAAAATGTGTGAGATACCCCCTCCTCCTCCACAGCTGATTATTACTTTGAAAGCACTTGCCAAAGACAAGGGGAAGACCTTTCTTTCTGAAGATTTGAAAGTGAAAGCAAGAGAGTATGTCCTCTCCCCTCCCCTACCCCACCCCTAAATACCAGCTGCTCTGTGAAATGTGTCTTTAAAAGACTCTGGTGGAAGATAGTCCATTGATGAGGACCCTCAGCTTCTTGAAATGCAAGCTCTCTTCCCCCAAAAGAGTGTGGGGCACCAGGGAGAAGGGCAAAGAAGTTTAGCAAATGGCCGAAGAGGGGGTGGCGTTGAGACAAGGCTGTAATTGATACATGTCACACATCTATGATATCCATTCATCCATTCATCCATCTGCCCACCCATATATTCAACAAACAGTAAAGCAGCTGATGTAGCGGACAAACCACTTCCTAAGAAACAGAAGACATGGGTTCTAATCCCACCAAATGGTTTCATAAATTGGGGTGATTCATTTTCTTCTTCTGGGCCTCTCACTTATCAAATGAAGGCAATTCTCTGGAAAAATCTCTAAATCTTTTTCTGGCTCATTCCCAGTGCATACTAAATATTTCTCAGCAGTCTATGCTAGGCTTGTCACTGTAATTGGGAACAGAATATATATATATATATACATAGGATATTCTCCGTGCTTTCTAAGAGCTACCAGTATAGTCAGAAAAAAAAAAAGGCATACATTGGAACGTTAAGTAATACTACAAGTCACTAGATGGTTACATGTAGACAAATAATTCTATAGAATTATTCTGAAAGGAGGCCAGGGTGTTTTCTGGAGTAGTCTAGGCCAGCCTCTTATGTAAAGTGGGACTTGTGCTGGCCTCAAAGGGTGCATTAGATTTACATAAACAGAAAACAGAAAACAGAAAAGCAGCTTTCCATCCACTTCTCTGAAAACATGTTCCTTTACATCTTCCTGCCTTTGCGTAGCGGTTCACTGAATTCCCCTGGCCTGCTTGTCTGCCTGTCAAATCCTACTTCTCCTTCAGGATTCATTTAAGATGCTCACCTCCTCTCTGAAGGCTTCTCTGTGCCCCTACCCCACCAGCACCACCACTCTCATCTCAGACAGGTTATCAGTTCCTTGGGGCTCCCACAGAATATGTAAATGTGATCTTACTGCACACCACATATTTTTTTACATATAGAGGGTCTTTCCATTCCCAAGATTGCTCAAGGTCTCTGTCCTTCTTGTCCATCTCTAAGGACACAATGCGCAGGAAAAGGTAGGCATTCTATAAATCATATGTGAATGAAAGAACAAATAAATGAATAAATGAAGGAATGAATAAACAAATACATGAAGAAAGAGTAGGAACAAGCTCTGAACCCGATACAGCTGACCATCGGCCTCTGCCTTCAACTCAAACCTGAGGGACAGGCACGCAGAATGAATTGAGAGAAAAGACAGAGAAGTCGCAAGAGAAAAAGGATACATCTCAATGAGCAAAAATACCCACGTCAATGCTAAGGAAGGAGAAAGAAACCCAAAATCATCCTTCACCCATCAGCGGCAAGTGGCTGCGGGGTACATCCCATGTATGTGCCCATTCCCACTTACCACAAAGGTGTGGAGACAGGCTGGAGGGCTATAGTACTGGCCTTGCTGTGCTGGTGAAACCTTGACATTTAGAGAAGCTCAAAAGGGAGAAGACTTGCATTCAATTAAAGTTTAATCTAGAGCAACAGGAAACCCAAGAAGCTGATTGACTGGTCCTTTCTCTCGTGGGTTAGTCAGAAGCTATTTTCAAAGGGCCTGGCATGCTCATGTATCTTCGGCCTATCCAGGTGAGAGCAGAGGGGAGCACACCAGCTGGCCCGATGTGTCCTGTCTCATGCAGAAGCCACTGTAATCTCCACACAGAGCAGGGCCTTTGGAGTCTAGGAAACCTGGAATCAAGTTCCGTTTTTGCTACTTAGTAACTGTGTGGCCTTGGATAAGGATTTCATCTCTTTGAATCTCAGCCTGATCATTTATAAAATGGAATATAGCTCCTTCTTTGCTTGTTTGTCATGAGGACCAGAGATGATGACTATAAAGCTGGTCGTACCAACACTGGCCTCTGGTAGACACTTAATGGTGGAAAGTGTTACCATTATTACCAGCTATTACTATGCCCTTTATCTTCAACCAGTATTTACTGAGTAACCAGTAGGCTCACACCAATGTGCTGGGCCCTTGGGAGGTGCAGAAATGTTGAAGAGGAATTCCACGAGAAGAAATTTTCCCTGGGTCTTCCAGGATAGGCATGGTTTACTTTTATTCTCAGATGAAGAAGGGAAATAGTCTCTCTTACATTGTATTTTCAATTGCAAACCTTTATCCCTTGAGAGAGCAGCTAATTATTTTTCTGCATTACGCAGGCATCTTAATAATATTCTGAGAAGACAAAATAAAAGGAAGGAAAATTTGCCCACAATCCTTCACCCCAACACATCAAACTGTTTTTGATTTGGGACGAGCTCAGGGTGAGTGAAATTTCATTAGGCAAAGACAAAAGCGGGCAATGGCGTTTTATTCAGATGCTACTGGGCCTCTTTTATCTCATCCAGAAAAGGGGAATGTTAGCCCATCCCGCGTTTTTGTTGGCGATGGCATTATTTACAGAGAAAACCTCATCCTCAGTGCTCGTATTATTTAAAATTGCATACCCCAACTAGACCCTCCTAAGCATCCACATGGAAAACAGTTTCCTTAAGTAGAAAATAAGTGGGCAGCCCCAGATAATCTCGACACATCTCCCACCCCAGAGATGTCCTTTATTATGGCAATATTTTTATATCATATCAATTGCAGAATGCATGAGAGTGGGTGTGTGTGCCACTCTGTAAGGGCAGCCATATGAGGTACACTTATTGGAAGCTCTTTCTTTCATTTAGAGCGGCTGTTTACAAAATCTCTCACACTTTTGAATTCCATCCACCAAAACCTCATTCCTCTCCAGCCCCATCAAAATTCCAACTCCCAGGCCACCTCATACTCCTGATAACTATTTGCCAGGCCTGTCCATCTGCTGCTGCTGCGCCCCAGGCCACACAGCCCTGAAGCACTGTTGGGAGCCAGGATGCAGGGCAGGAAATGTCCGAGCCCTCAGCTCCTCATGCAGGTGCCCAGGGCCATGCCATGTACCCTGTGGGCACCCAGTAGACACTGGCTGGCTGGTTGCGGTGGTGCCCAGCTAATGAGTGCCAGGCTTTTTATCTGTACTCAGAAATGTGAAAACAGATGGGGAAGGGGGCAGAGGGGGAAAACAGCCTCACAACCGAAGCCCAAATAGCATTGCACCAGCATACTCATCAGACATAAAAGATTCAGATTTCAACAAAAGATAAAAGGGTCAGCAAACACTGCATATGAATGGCAAGTAGGTTTAAAAAAAAAAAGATTTCAATCTGATTCGGCTTTTCTCACATCAAAGGGAAGATGAACTGAGTTTCAAAAACTTCCCCAGAGACCTAATATGTATGTATACTCTGTATGTATATTTGTGTGTGTGTGTGTGTGTGTGTGTGTGTGTGTGTGTGTGTATAATTTGAAATTATGACTAGTTCCTTCACTAAAATGTATGTCTTCCCCATAGATGAGGCCCATAGGATTGCTCGATTGATGGCATGTTCGATCCTGCATGGTCCTTTCAGGAAACTTGCTTATCCCCACACCACATCCTAGGTACCAGCAGCACTTAGTGGCCTTTCAAGTCCTAGGTTCTGACTCTCTATTTCCCATACTAATTCCATCTTGCTTTTGAACCTCTTGGCTTCAACTTCATAGCTCATCTTCCAGTTTCACCCCTAGCCTCGCCCTTGGACTTGACACTCAGTATTAATTTTTCAGCTATGACCTTGATCCTCCTTGTCACAATTCAGGCTCTTCCAACAACATGCTCTGGGATAGCTTGAATAAATACATGCCCAGGTTTGACTCATCCCTGACATTCTCTTTCCACCAGGCCGTCAGATGGGCAACTTTCCTATCTGACCTAGACCTATAATTGGGAACCAGGCACCATCTTGAAAGGCTCATTGATAAAGTTGAGTTAGTATTGTTGGTTGAACTATATATTTTTTTCAATCAACTACCTACTCTTTGTCTTAATAGGAGGAGAACTTCATGTGGAGCCTATATTTCATGGATGGTGGTTTAGGCAGGGTGAGGTAGGTATAAGTTCTTTGTTATAAAGAAAATCTGCATTTGAGACCTAATTGATATAACCAAAGGAGAAAGCACCAAACTAAGAATCAGGACAAACAGGTTTTAATCCCAGCTCTACCAATGACCACATGGCCTTGGGCAAGCCACTTCCTGATCCAAGCTTCATTTTCCCATCATAAAATGAAGGAATTATGTCACAGGGTCTCCAAGACACCCTCCAGGTTTAATATGCTTTGATTCTTTTATTACAAGTCTGTCTCTCTGAGATTCCATTTTCTCATTTGGAAAATAGTGATAATATGTCTAGTCTAAACTTCCTCCCAGGGCTACTGTGAGCGTCAAATAAGAAAATGTATGAAAGTCCATGGCATGCTGTTAATTTTTGTAAGGGGGCAGGGAGATGGGAAGCCCCAAAGCCAACCCACAGCCTAAGGTTTAGTAGAGTCAGTTATATGAACTGTGACTGTAAGTATGCATTCCTTTTCCTTGTTTCTTCAATTAAACTTTTATACCATACAAAATAGACCTGGATTAAAAGGACACCTGTGTCTGTCCTCTTGAAAAGATGCTCGTTGGGGCAAAACGTCACACACACAAGGTTGGAATGGACCTTAATGTTGGAGCAAAAAGTTGAACTAGCAGAATCAGGCCAAATCACTGAAGGGGTTGGGAAGGAAATGAGTGAGAATGAGCATTTCTGTAATGTCTATTGTATTCTGGTCACTCCAGGTGCATTATCATTAGCTCAGTCTTTGAAATAATGCTGTGAAGGTATAGTAGATTACAACAGTTGTTATAAATATTACTATTATTATTAATATTAGAATCATCTCAGTGATGGAAAACCAGAGTTCAGAGATCACATGCCTATTATATTCCAGAGCTGAGACTAAACTCCTGTCTGGTCTCAAAGCCCACCTCATTGCCTCCTTAAAAGGCTGGAAACCTTAAATTCATCTCTATCTGTAATACTTAACCCCTTAAATTATGAAGGAAAGATATCTGCTGATGAGTCTTAATCTTTCTTAGATAGAGGTAGCTCTTCTCTCAAAATAGAAACATGCAAGAAACACTTACTGAGACCTACTATATCTCAATCCTGTACCAGGGCTATGGAGGTAAATACAACATGGACCTTGCCTTCAAATCCCCAGTGACTCAACTTTCCAGTCTCCTCTTCAGCAATAGGCTGAGTTTGGATGTCACCTAAGTTCAGTGGTGAGTGATGTAGCTATTGCACAAGCTTTGTGAGGACAAGCTGAAAAGAAACAGAGGGGGAGCCATCTGGGAGTTTAAAATTTCATGCCTTCATGGCTCAATTTGCAGGCAATGTCATGCATCATTTATGTGGGGGTTTTGGTGGCATTTATTTTATTCAAAGCCCATTTATCCTGGACTTTTTCCATTGCCATGCGAGATTTTATGATTCATCAAATCTCTTTTCTCCATAATGTAGTTTTGCACACATGCTCACATGTGGTATGCTCAGACGAGCTCTCAGAAGGGAATAAGAGACTAGAGTGAGGTCAAAGGAAAAGGTGTGATCATTCTGGAAAGTGCCCACTGCTTCTAGTTGGCAGTGCCATGGAATAAAAAGAAGTACAGAAGACTTCCCCAGTGAAGTAGGTTCCCAAAGATGGCAGCAACCTATCTCATCGACTACTCAAGAAACACTGTAATTCATTTCTCCATGTCCACATCCTACTTAAGACCTCCTTGCCTGCATAGTCAAAGCTTGAAAGATCATAAATTGACTATAAATTGATGGGTAAATGCTGAGCCCACCGTGAAACCGGTGAACTTTGAGCTTTCTGTCAACCAAAAAACCAGTTCTTCAGCAGCAGGCCTTAAGATTGAAGGGCATACATATTTTATA
This sequence comes from Eidolon dupreanum, assembly GCA_028627145.1. Lineage (NCBI taxonomy): Eukaryota > Metazoa > Chordata > Mammalia > Chiroptera > Pteropodidae > Eidolon > Eidolon dupreanum. The sequence continues at coordinate 88,602,146 of CM053506.1, forward strand.
TTAAATTTCATATTAAATTCAACATTTATTGAGGCCTACCATTTAATAGGGGAGACAAGTATGTGCTTCAGTAACTCCCCTACATGATAACATGGAGGGAACTGTGCTAAGAGAGGCAAAATGTCACACCACCTTGAGAAGATAGCTGTTGTCATCCACATTTTACAAGTAAGGGAAGTAAAAGGATATGTAACTTGCCCAAGTTCATACATTTAGTAAGTGGTGAGACAATACTTAAACCATGGTACTGACACACCTGAGGGGACAGCCCTGCTATTTGCTCCAACCAGGGTTCAATCCTGGAGGCCTGAGAGGGAGAAGGAGGGGACAGAGAAGGGAGCCAAGGGATGGACATTGACAAAGACCCCATTGCACCCCCAGGGAGCTCCAGAGGGAGGAAGAGAATTATTTTTTCTCATGAAAATCACGATAGTTGGTCCTTTGTATACTTTGCCTTATTTACCTGTCACACCACCCTATGAGAAGACAGCTGTCATCATCCACATTTACACATAAGGAAAGTAAAAGGATATGTAACTTACCCGGCATTACACAAATTGAAAGTAATAGAACTGGAAATCAAACTCAGTTTTCTTTGATTGTAAAATCTATACTCATTCCCCTATGAGACCCTGCCTCCTTGAGACAGAGGTGGATGGTAGCATATAGTAGCCCACCCCACCTCTCAAACCAGCAAGCGACCTGAAGTAAACTTTGTGAAGGCCTAAGAGACTGTTGCCAGTGCTGATGCCAGCACAAGTACACATATATGCAGAGAGACAGAGAGAGAGAGAGACAGAGAGAGAGACAGAGAGAGAGAGAGAGACAGAGAGAGACAGAGAGAGAAACTCGCATCTCTTTTCTTAGGAACACCATGGCCCTCTGTACTAGAGTGCTCAGTGTTCCTTGGTTATAAGCAACGGAAAGTCACTCTAGCTAATTTAAGGATTAAACTTAATTTTTGGAAATGATACGAGGTGACTCATAGAATCAAGGGCTACACGAAAGTCAAGGACATCAGGTTGGCACGAGGGATCTTATAGACTTACTCTTTTTCTGTACTGCTGTCAAATTGACTTGTCTTCTTCCATCCGTGTTTTACTCCATTCGTAATTCCGATTCCTGGGAGATTGAATCTGGCCTAACTTTTGAGGTCATGGCCCCCCTTGGAGCAGGGTACCAGGATTGTTATCTCCCCAGTGACCATGTAGAATGAGGTAGGGGCAGTTGTCCAGAGGGCAGAGAGGATGTTGTTATTGAGAGAAGGGGAAATAGATCGATACTGGATAGGACAATAACTTACTCTCTACCCATACTCTGTCCTTTGCTCTAGTCTAAGTAAGTCTAGTGGTCAGGGACTCTAGTCTTTGGTCCTAGACTTAAGTGATAGTTAGAAAGCTATCTTCAGCAAAAGAACTGAAATTTATATTTTTTAGGATCCTGCTCTTCTCATTTAATTTACCATCACCAATGTCCTCAGGTGTTTCTTGTCCTCATCTTTGATGGATTCAGTCAATGCAGGCTTCTAATTGTCCTCTTACAACTGCATGTTAGACATCTATTCCCTTGCTTTGGTCATGGCCAAGTCAAGAAATAACCCATCATAGGCTCTTTCCTCCTTCAGACCATGCCTGAAGTCCATCCATTGGTCCAGTCCCTTAGTTAACAACAAAAACAATGCTCATACTATTCAATGAGCATGAGAGAAGGTCATTTTGAGTGGCACCTCCCAATTCTTCAGGAACTGTAAAATAGGAAAACACTTCCTTGAGAAGTCACCCAGTTAGACAAGTGTAGTCCTTGTGTTTTCAAATAACTAAAACCAGACCTCTGATTTATTGTTCGGCTGAATCCTGCAGTGACCTTCCATTCTGGACCCCTGAACAGTTGCCCAGCAGGGACAGGAAAGGAGAGTCTGGAGGCCAAGGTAGATCGCCAGACAACTGAAACACCAGAGTGCCTGCCTACTATGTCCTTTCCTGACAAGCCCATTCATTTTCCCTTTGCTTTCTTGGCAGGTGGTAGGGAGTGCTTATTTTTGGCAAAACCCATAAAGAAGAAGTCGACCCGCATTGTCTGAGAGGGCATAGCAAGTGTTGCACATAGAGACCTTGCAAATGGCCAACAAACGAGAAACTCAAGTTTTGCTTGCAACTTGCAATTTCCGTAGTTAAGAGAAGTTCAGAGCCTGAGCTGCAAACTACATTGGAAAATAAAACAATGAGATGCTCGCTCTAGGTCTGCCTTGCTTTATGTAGCAGCTTCACTCTTTAAAGTGTGTTCTGCAGAACAGTGTTAATCCATGGTGCCAGCATGGTTCCAGTATCGCTTTATCTTTACAGACTACATTTTTATTATTAGAGGCTTTGAATCCTTTGGCTTTAAGTGTCTTTATTCCTAGACTTCAGCCTCTCTGCCAAAGGAACACATTTTATGAGAAAAAGGTCAGATTACTAAGCATTTTCATGTGCCATTTCTCTTAATCGTCACCAGAGTCCTGCGAGGTTGTATTTTCCCTATTTTAAAGATTGGACAGACAAGGTCCAAAGCCACATACCTAATGAGAAGCTACACTAAGGTACCAAGCCATAACTCCTGAAGAGACTGAACCTCAGGTAGCATATTATTGTTTTATCTCCAGCGAGTGTTTGTGAAATGTTTGGAAAGACATGAAAACTCTTCCATCTCCAGTTGACACTGTAAGTGATCTGTTCACCATTGAACACACATTTGTTGACTGATCCATTAATGTGTTCGGAGATGAGCAAGACAGTGTCTGGAGCCCAGAGTAGTCCCCACTTCAGAATGGACTTGTGCATCAACGTTCAGCCCTGCCCTTACCTAAGATCACCCAAAAAATTCTATGAGGCAGAAGTTCCTTGGTCCCCCTGCCCAGATCCCATCTGGTAGCCACCATAGCCATTACCCAGTAGCTATGACTTTGTCACATCACTCCTAAAAGCTGCCCTTTTTCCTGGGGAATTGCCTCCTGCTATTGCCCAGCAGACCACGACCCAAACACTCTCACCCATTCCCAGCAGAAGCCTATAGCCAATGACTGATAGACGGGAAGGGGGGCACTCAGGTGGGACTAATTTCCTTGTGTAATTTGTACTCCAGCACTTCCCTAAGGGCTCCAACTGAAGCAATCTCCAGCTGAGTCAACATCCTTGTTTAGATATTTGCTCCTGTTCTTTCCCACTTTTCTCTCCCCCTTTGGGGAACACAGCCTCAGTAAATCACTTGAACTAGAGTCTCCATCTCAGACTTTGTCTAAGAGTATCCAATTGAAGACATCTAGCTTGACTTTACTTTGTAACAGAAGAGTTAAAAAATAGATGCCTTTGAAAGGAATTCATGCACCACTTTTTCACTCATTCAGATCGAAGGTTCTAAAATTAAACAAAATCAGCAAATTTGCATTTATGTCATTTTATTTATATGGAAGATAAGGAAACTGTGGCCTCATAATATTCAGGACTATTTAAAAACCACATGGTCTTTGCCAGTTTCTCAATAGTTTATCCCTAAACCAGTTCTCTGTGAAAACATCACATTCACTGACAGGAGTCATGAGTCTTTGCTTTTGAGTAATGGTGTTAAGTGTGAGCTGCACTGAAAATTAATGCACTGCCTGATCATTTCCACAGAGTCTTTGGAGAGGTTGATGTTGAGCTTGTTGGATAATTATCTGTTTTTTAAAAATCTAAGCATCCTTTTATACATTGCGATTTCTGTTTGCGAGTTTAGCTTCAAGTTTACTGAACCATTTAATTAACTTAAGTGTTTAAACTTCTAGAGGTGTTGATTGATTCTAATCAGTATTTTCTGCTACCCTAATTGAAGGCTTTCTCTCATGGACTATTGTCAGTGAAGCAAAAAATAAAAAATAAAGCAAAATGTTGTTTAGTCTTTGGCATAATCTAACAGAAATTTAGTTCAGCCCATAATTGCATGAACTTTGGGAGGACAGAATGGAGCCAATTTCTGTTTCCTTTGAAGCTGCAGAGCCAGCCCCAGGAAGGGAGCTGATGCAGCAGGCACAGGGAGGACATTCTTCCAACCTCTCGCCGAGACTCAGACTTCAAGCCATGCTCTTTCGAGTTTGGCAGATTTCACTTTTCATGGAAACTCAGTGGGGGGATGTTTTGCAGGGACGCTTTCTACCCAGAGAAAGCAATTTTCTCTTTTAACAGCTCTTCTTTTCCCAGAAAAGCAAAAAGTTACCACCAACCTCCCACCTCCTATAGTAGCACCCCAGGCAAATACAAACCTAAACCCCAGGACAGGAGCTGTTGGGACATTGACAAGGTCTTTCTGTTGGTGGGGAGCATGGAAGCTGGACTTCTACATTCTAGATGTTCAGACAGCCTGGGGGTTGTGTTGATCTGATCTTTAGAGCTCCCCTGGAAGGAGCATGAGGGGACAGGTATGTCAAGCAGCTTTGGGGAGCGCCTCCCACCTGCAAGTACCTAAGACACACGCCCCAAGACTACTCCCTAACTTTGGTTTTGAACACCAGGTTTCCTGTTGCCTTCAAAAAGATTCTCTGGCAAGCTGCCCTTGGTCTCTCCTGAGACAATTCTGTTCTAGTTGACTTCTGTTCGGCACAAAATCATGTATTATGGATATTGCATTATTCTGCTAAGAAAATGTCGGCTGCTAAACTAGATCAAACCACCCTCCAGTTCTTCAGTGCTGACTCATTTTAATTATTGAACTTCTCTCCCTGGAAAGTACGCTCTGTGCTGTTTGCAGAGAAACTGGCAGTTTTAACACGATTTGGAAACTTTTCATAGATTGATCACCCCAAGAAAACAGGCAGCTGATCACTAGAGAAATTCTGCAGTTAAGATTAGTTTGCTATTTGATGACACTTACGAAATGAACATGTGGAGTTTCCTCCCTACCATCCTCCTTGTCTCCCTGAATGTTTTCAAAACAATATCCTCGTCTGGATGTAGCCAGAAACACATTTTTCCTGTGTACTTCTGGTGTCCAGTTCTAGAACTAACATAAGCTTACCAGTTCACCTTGGCCAGTATAATTCCTGCCTCCTACTCTAGTTCTACGCCTGACCTCCCTCTGCTTCAGTTACCCTCTTCTAGCCACACCCACCTTCTTTCTACCTTGGGAACACATCAGGCTTTCCCTACCTCAGGGCCTTTGCATGTGCCATTCTAGCTAGTAAGTTTTTCTTCTATTCTACATCTCTGGTTTGCAACCTTGGCCACCCATTGGAATGACCTTAGGTCCCATTTCTAGATCAATTAAATTAGAACCTCTGGAGATGGCGTCCACCATCAGTATTTTTTAAAAGCTCCCTAGAAGCATCACCTTGTATCTTCATGTACCTAAATGAGCTTCTGTCCTTAGAGTCCAAGTTACTATTTTTTTTCCTCTTTAATTCCCGTGCCCCCGCCTGCTGCTTCCACCCCCGACCTATGGATGTTGCCATTTCCCCTTAAGAACTGGATCTCTGAAGGCAGGCGTCTCCTCCCACATGCTCAAGGCATGCACCCGGGGCCTAGGACCCCCGGCGCATTTGGGGGGCCTGGCATACCCAGGGGACCTGACACACCCAGAATATGGTCCGTGGTTCCACCTGGGGTGCGAACCCAGGACCTTCTGCATATAAAGCAGACGTGCTAACCACTACACTATGGAGCCATCCCCAAGTTACTATTTCTGATAGCATATTTCACTTGATAAGAGCCCCATTCAGTACCCTTGGTGAAAATATACTTCTCTACAGACAACCATCATTTTCTACTTAGGTCTTCTTAAAATAAAAGTGCAGAAAATTTTGACGAACAAAAAGAACAAATTTATATAACTACACCATCATGAGTTGCATATCAATATTGAGAAAAAGTTTCTGTGAAACTCGAGGTTTTTCATGTCCTCTCCTATGTGTCCCATGCATGGCCATCACCAGCAAGTCAAAGCTTTACCATCCTTCTGCACCTGTGTCCTCGTCACCCCACTGCCAAGTCATAATGAAGGCACCAAAACTCTGTTAGTTCCCACCCCATTTCCTCTCCCTCCCATTTAGGCTCCTCAGAGGAGCATTAAGGTAATATACTGGTCTTCGGTAGAATCTAATTAGAACACTTGCTGAAGACCACATATGATCACCAAAGCAGCAAGGAGTGACCGTGTCTTTCGGGATCCTGCACCACTTTCTGTGCCATCTTCTGTTCCTCTCCACTTCCAGATATTTCCTGGGTGGATGTCTTGCTTTGAGTGTTTCCATAAGCATCTTACCCCAGCAAGTGCCTTTGTCTTCAGTCTCCTGATGCTTGTCTTTTGACCAACATGTGTTCCAAGATGAGCAAGCTTGATGAGTTCTTCTGGGCGCAACCATCACCACCATTTATTCCTTCCTCAGAGCTGCCTCCAGTTTTCCTAGAAAAGCTAACCCACTATTCTTCAGAACAAAAAGAGTGTACAGCCCCAAATTCAACCTGTTAGTCTTCCAGAAGGGATTCCATCTTTCCGTTTAAGGACAGGAACATAAGAAACACGTATATATATTCATCCACTTTCCCTCTCTGCCCAGTACACACAATACAGAGTGACTAAGATGGTAAATATCAGCCTGCTTCTTCTTACCTGTCTTGGTTATTTATGCATGTGAGCAAGTATGTTTCTGCTTTAGGAAACTGAGAGATATTTCTGGTGACCTGAGAGAGTTAATTCACCATAAGGGAGTTAAACATCCAAATATTTATACCACATCAAAGTCTGACTCATTCTCCACTATTGCGAAAATGTGTCACAATGCCTGAAGATCGAGCTAGGTATAAGGGCCATCTAAGGTCCAGGACTGACTCCACATTGCAGAGAATTCAGAAGCTTGTTTATAGTAGAGTTCTCCTATTAAAAAAAAAAAAAAAAAGAGGCTCAGAGAGCTTGACTCACACCAACTACATAATCTAGGACAGTATCTGAGTATACACATAAGGGATCCACCTCCCAAGACTGGACTGACCACTTATTCATACATTCATACATTCATACAATAAATATATATGAAGCACCTAGCATATTGCTTCTATGAGGATCTAGCCACTGAAGCTACAAGAGGGAACAACAACAACAACAACAAAGAAGAACAAAAGCTCCTTCATAATGGAACTTAGTGGAGAAGATAGACAACAAACAAATATGTAAAATATATAGTACATCCAATGGTGTGGGGAAAATAAAGTAAGAGATGGATTATAGGATAAAGTGCCTGGCATGGTATGGGATTGCAATATTAAATAAGGTGGTCAGGGGACCCTTACTGAGAATATGATATGTGAACAAAGACCTAAAGTACATGAGCATGCTGGCTGGCAGGTTTCCAGGTGGAGGGGCTTCCAGCCCTCAGGTGGGAATGTGCCTGGTGTGTGGCAAGGAGGCTACTGTAGCTGGAAACCATGTGTTTGGGGAGAGTGGCAAGCACCAGAAAGATTGGCTGAGCTTGATCACGAAGGTTTGGGAAAGTAAGCCCTGGATTTGGGTTTCATTAGAAGTGTGATGGGGACCATGAGAAGTTTTCAAGCAGAGGAGTGGCACGGCCCAATTTAGATTTTAATAGGTTTGTTCGGTTGCTGTACCAGGAAAAGACAGTTGGAGATAGAGGCAGAGGCAGGGGAGACCAGTTTGGAGGCCACTGCAATCATCCGGGTGAGACATGCTGGCAGCTTAGACTAGAGTAGTAGCAGCAGAAGAGTAAACAGTTGGATTCTGGTTCCATTTTGGAAGAAGAGCCAGCTCACAGCTGATGGACATGGTACACTGTGAAGAGAAGAGATGAGTCAAGGTCTGGGGCCATGAAGGGAAACAGTGCCTATAAGGTCCACTCAGGAATCAAATGCAGACCACATGGACCCATAAGTGAGCATAGAATCATGGCGAAGGGAGCAACTGATCTCATAGGTAACAGCTTCCATTTAGAGTATCGAATACATGCTGGGCAGTATATTAGGAACTGAGCCTATGTAACTCCATTCCCTCTTCCAACAGCCAATGATATACATACTGTTGTCCTCATAGTGAAGAAACTGAGGCTTAGAGCAAAGCAACTTGCCCAGTGCTGGAACCATGACCACAACAAGGACTGTTTGGCTTCCACACGTTCTCTCAGCCACTGTGCTACCCAGAATCACATTCAAAATAGTTTTTAACCAAGCTCAAGAAAATCATGAATTGTTCATCTTCCTCTAAGGCTTTTTAAACCATAGAATCTGCTTTGGCCAGTGGTGGAGACCCCTGGTCAAATTCTGACTCTCTGTCCTACTATTTGCATCTTTTTCTACCCTCTGCCAGAAACTCACCAGTGACTTCATAGTTGGTGGTGATGTGTCATAAGTTTTAGAATCACAGCTGAGGATACATCAATTCTGGTTCAGAGGAATCCTCTCCCTTAAGATTTGAGAGATAATCATTTGATGGGGACTCAAGAGTAACTTGCTCTTATCTACAGCAAGTTTACAGCATATGGTGGCTTTCTTTCGAGGCACGTTTTTTTCAGGTAAATTAACCCAATATGGATATCATTTCTTGGCCTCATTTCTAGGGGTGGGGAAATTTGTATTTGTTAGCCTATGACACTAACCATATTTCCTTCATTGTTCAGGAAAATGAGTATTGAGTATCCTCCATGTGTCAGGCACTATTTTAGTGAGAGCAGTGATGAGCAATATAGACATAGTTTCTGCTTTTCTGCTTTCATGAGGCTGATAGGCTGGTGGGGGAACCAAACATTAAATCAAGGGACCCCTTTGTTAGGGTTTAGGGCAGGGATAGGTTTATGTCTTAAAAAGAAGAAACATGTTCTATGCGTATATATAACAAAGGAGCCAGGCCTTGCCTGGGTGATGAGAGAAAATGTCCCTGAAGAAATGGTGAGTAGGCTGCTATCTGAAAGATGAATGATTCTCCATGGATGGAGGATGAGGAAAGACAGTTGGTCCAGACAGAAGCCTTGCAAGAACTATGATGAGTTTAAGGAGCAAAGAGAGTAAGTCAAGGCTTGATGCAAAAAGAGGTGAAGAATTAGGCAAAGCCACAAAGACCTCCTAAGAATGTTGATCTTCAGCCTAAGAGGGACAAAAATCTGCCCTTCGAGGGATTAATGAAAAGAGAAATGTGATAGACTTGCCTTAGAAAGGACCACTCTGCCTGCATTATAGAAGATAAATTAGAGAGGCTAGGTGGACAGAGGAGACCACTTACTACATTATTGTGGTATCTATAGTCATAAATGATATATTTTACACTAAATTTGCTTGAACATAGAATCTTAGCCTGTCTGACTTGGAAGAGATCCTAGAGAGCACTCCTCTAGTCCAGCTGCATGATTTTATGGTTGAGAAAGTTGGCATAGACAGAAGTGACTTGTCCAAGACCACTCAGCCACTTAAATTACAGGGTCAACACTCAAACCTGGGTCTTCTGACTTAGAACCTTGTGCTTACAATCATTGTTTTAGTTATCTGTATTTGCATGAAAACTGAGTATTAATTGTGTCATATTTAGTATTGTATCTCAACGTTTGACAGGAGTAAGTACTCAGTATATGTTGAATGGATGAACAGAGTGGGTAAGTGAGTGGGTGGATGGACGGACAGATAGACGGATGGATGGCTGGAAGGATGGATGGATGGATGGATGGAAGGACAGACGGATGGATGGACAGACGACAGACAGACTTATGGGTATGGAAAACAGATAGATAAGTGGATTTGGAAGGTTGTTGTTTATTCTAGACTCTATACATTTCCATAACAACAGTTGAAAGAGAAATTACTTTTCCCTTAGTGAGAACCATACTTCACAACCTTCCATCCCCTAAAGCATGTCTTCTAGTCATGTCAACCACTCTTGGGCCACAATGTCGTCTGACCCCACAGGACACTCTTCCTTACTCAAGACTGTGCCCGGACAGCCTGGGTCCCTGAAAGAAACTGACGAACCCACTCCAGTTGTTTGAGATGGCAGGTAGCCTGTGATCACCTAGGTCATTGCACTGATTCTTTATTTTCCTGGAAAGGAGCCTGGCTTGCTAACTGTCCAAATTGAATTTTAAAAACTTTAATTAGGTCACCATAAAGATTTGTCTCTTTTAATGGCAGAAAGCCCAGGTTTTTAGTTGTTTCCTCAGGAGCTTTTTCTTTTTCACCCCCACTACTCCTGTTAAGCCCACACCCCATTAAGGGAGGGCTGAATGAAATGTTGCAGAAATATTAGCCTGAACAATAAGCATGGGGGTGCTCAGGAAGTGACTCAGGGCTGCTGCCAAAACACATCCTTGACATTTATCCTCTCATTACTCCTCACGACAAAATTGAGGCCTTGTCTCAATTTCACAGACCAGGAGAATAAGACTGGAGGGTCTAACAGGCTTGCCCACCACAGGGCCAAAAGCCAGACTCAGATCTACTAGGGACATTTTCAGTTTTCTTTCCATGATAATGATATTCCAAATGGGCTGACTTCCTATTTGTAGATACTTAGAATGTGATATTGTGACTAATGAACAAAGAGAATTACTTGTCATAGGCCAACATTTGTTGATCACCTACTCTATACAGAGTATCTTACCAGAAGATTATCTCAAACCAATTGGATATTCCTCTTTACTCTCAAAGCACTAAAGTAGGGACCTCATTCCAGCAGTTAGTCAGCCACTTTTTCCACATATGACCTGGAAAGAGACCTTTAACCTTCCTAAGTCTCAGTTTTCTCCTCTACCAGATGGGCAATCTGTATATGACAAATTCCCGACAGGATGCATATGGCACACTCAAAGTTGGAAAATTTGAAGAAAATGTGTTACAAAAGCATAATTTACAATAGTGTGAGTATGCAGGTCCACTGGGGATAATACATTAACCCAGAGAAAGAACATCCTGTCTGTTACTAACCCAAGGTCCAAAGGGACAAAGGCAGGAGGAAGTTACCAAAAGCTAGAAAGAGAGAAATTCTTGTGAGGTTGGCAGCCCTGAGAGGGGTGGTGATCTCTGAGACACAGCCAGCCTGAGACAACCTCCCAGGGCAGGACCCAGGGGCATAAGGACCTGATTTCCCTGGCCTCTCCCCTCTGATTTCCTTCCAGGGCTGCCAGAGGGCACAGGAGTCAGTCAGGCAGAGCACAAGTTAGTGTCCCCAGGCACAAGACAGAGGGGAGGAGAAGGAGCCTGGAGGCACAAGTGGGAACCACCAGTACACAGCACCTGCCCTACCTGCACCAAAGTGACCTTATGAAAATGAAACGAGTCCATGGAGGGCAGGGTGCTCTGTAAAATAGAGAATGCTGGCTAGTTAAAAAGTTATTTGCTAACCTGGGAATAAGAGCTGTCACCAGCTCTATAAACTATTTAGTGTGCCAACAAGAGGGGGATGAGAGTGATCTAAAAGAAGAGGCAGAGTAGGACCTGTTTTGCTTCTCTGCAAACTGAATGATGAAAAGCAAGGTTTCAAGGCAATGTCATTCCATGGACTTTGAACCTGAGCATCCTGGCTTGAATCTGGATCTGCCACTTACCAGCTGAGTCATCACAATGAGTCCTTTAAACTCTCTCTCTGCCTCTGCCCTCATCTGGAATGCAAGGACCATCATGCCTTCCTTACAGGGTGCTGTAAGGTCTAAAGAGGAGAGAAAGGGATACTCATAATGTCTGGCACGTGGTAGGTGCTTGAAAAAATATATTACAGAGTGAGTGAGTGAATGAATGGATGATTTCTAGAATCCCTTCTGGCTCTCAGATGATAGGAGTAGGATTCTTTAGACTGGCTGGCAGGTTCTAAGGAAGAATTTCTGACATCTGGGCAAGATACTAAGCTGAGGGCAAGAACTAGGGCGGGATGGGTGGTTGGAGGTGAGCATGCTCACTGCAAGGTCTGCAGAAAGAAGGGATTCTGAGTGGAGACAACACATCTAAGAACTCCACCTCGAGTCTGTAGGCTGCAGCAGCCTCTGTGTAGATGGAATTTGAATATAAGCTAGAAACCTTGATAGAATGACCAATTTGTCAATATAGGATTCTCCTGGCAATACATTAGAAATGACTGTGAAAATTTATTTCTTGGCCACTTCCCAAATATGGATGGATAATTGAGAATTAACTATTACGAGACTTGAATTTGAGGATATAAATAATATTTAAAGGATGAAGAACTTGAGGAAAAGAAGCTGTCATTTCTTAAGTATCTTGGTATCCAACAAATCCATATAAATCCCAGTCTTCACAGAGATTGTCCAGCAGAGGGAAACACAATAAACAAGAAACATAATAAATAGTAAATCGTATAGTGTTATGTATTGAATTGTGTCTTTCAAAAGATGTATTTGTGTCCTAACTCCTGGTGCCCGCAAATGTGACCTTATTTGAAAAAAAGGTTGTTGCAGAAGTGGTCAATCAAGTTAAGATGAGATCATTAGATAGCCATGGGAAGACAGGCAGAGACTGGAGTTATGCAACCAAAAGCCAAGGAAGGCCAGATTGCCAGCAGCCACTAGAACCCAGGAGAGAGGCATGGGATAGATTCTCCGTCACAAGGAACTAACCCTGCCAACACCCTGAGTTCAGACTTCTAGCCACCAGAACTGTGAGGGAGTGAATTTCTGTTGCTTTAGGCTGTAAGTTTGTGGTGATTTGTTACGGTGGCCCTAGGAAACTTATACATCTGGTATGTTGGAAGATGGTAAGAACTACAGAGACACATAATACACAGAATGGGGAGAGAGGATAAGGATGGAAGGAGGAAGGTTGGCAGGCAAGGGAGGTCTGGAGAAAACGGGACAGGCATCATCGAGAAGGGGAGTCATGAGCAAAGCTTAAAAGCACAGAGGGAGTGAGCCAAGAAGAGATGGGGGAAGAATGTGGCAGGCAGAGGAGGCAGGTGCCGTGGCGGCCCTGAGGTGGACTATGTCATGTCTGAGGAGCACCAAGGAGGCCAGTGCGGCAGGAGTATGAGCAAGCAGAGGGCAAGACGGCAATTAAGTTAGTGGGACCAGACCCCAGGGGGCCTTGTCAGCCATTGCCAGGATTCCCACTCTTCCTTGGAAGTGGGGTAGAGAGCTATGGGAGGGTTTTGAGTTGTGCAATACACAGTCTGAAGAAGGATTTAAAATGCTCATTTTGGCTGCTACATTGGGAACAGATGGAAGCAGGGCAAGGACAGAAGCAGGGAGGCCTGTTTGGGGGATGCTGCAGCAATCCAACTAAGGCACCTCCTTGACAGGGACCTTCACCACTTTCCCCAAGGACACCCTGCTAGAGAGTGGGCAGAGTTGAGAGTCCAAGTCTGGGTCTCTCCACAGCATCGCACAGCCTGCAGACCCTCCACCTACAGGCCAGGCTGCTGGCCGCAGCCTTAATGCAGACTTTGAGACCTTGCAAAGAAGGAGGGGAAGTACCTTACATGCCCTCCTGGGTTTCATTGCCCTCGACTCTAAAGTCTACCTCATACGGATGCGGCACGAATCGAATGAGGGAACAGCTGTGGAAGTGTTTTTGAAAAAGCATAATGCACTAGATAAATGCAAGTGATTGTAATTAATACTAATAACAGTCACCCCTCTTCGCCCTGTAACCATCATCCTATAAATACTACCGAAACAACATCTTCATGAAGAGATGATCCCCATGTGGGGGTGAAGCTGGTGAACACATCTGCTGGGGAGAGTTTTTCATGTAATAGATTTCATTGTAACAAGATCAGTGATGCCCTGTTACCATGGGCCATCTGTCGGGATGTGAAAGTAGCCTTGTCATGCAGAACTGGACCTTTGGAGGGAACAGCAGTCTGTCAACACACAATAATTTAAAGCATTAGATTCTTCTATAATGCTATTCTTAACATTTATTTCTAACAGTGACTGGTTTTGTTTTTGGTGCTCTGGAGGAATGCATTGACTGAAGCTGAGAAAAGATTGGGTGTGGGGTCAGAAGACACCTGCTGGCAGACAGGTGTGTGCAGGAATTAGGAGGCAGGGGACTGGGCACATCACCTCTGGTTGAAAGGAGGAGGTTGGTTCAAAGAAAGCTTGAGCAAAGACAAGAGGGAAGCTAAGACAGCGAAGAGCAGGCTTGTGATCTTTGTCAGGTGCTGGTCCTAAATAAAAACGAAAAGGGACTGTTCTGCCCAGTGACCTTGAGAGACTTGGAGCACCATCTGTTTTGCTTCAGGGTCCAGGTGTGCCATCGGCCATCTTAGCAGCAGGCAGGGGAGAGGAACCTTTTTTTCTGATTCTGGGGAGAACACAACAGCAGTCAGAACTGATGGCAGAGCAACAGTAGCAGCACCTGGGACTAGAAAGTGAGCAATGGAAAAGCGGAAGCAGGGCTTGCAGGCTGGGGAGGGAGGCAGGGAAGCAACATCTCATGGAGGGCTACAGCAGAGGAGGAGGCCACCTCCACATGACTTCAAGTATCTGATGCCACCACAAGTCTGGAGCAGGAGAACAGAGGCAGACAACACCCAGTATTCTTTGGGGTATTCTTAATGGCTGGAGAAAGACAGGAGAGTGGCAGGGGAGTGGGGGTGAGACTCAGCAGCTGTGCAGGGGTGGCGGGCATTAAAATTATTCGTAACCTAGGATGGAGATGACTGGAAGTATCCAGGTTTCAGTAGTAGCCAATGTTATTGGATGCCAAGCACTACGCTGAGTGATTTCATTCACATATTTGTTCATTTATTTATTCATTCATTCATTCATTCATTCATTCATTTGGTAGTTATTTACAGTGTGGCTACTACGTGCCAGACTCTCCTCTTGTTGCCAGGGACACATAAGTGCGTAAAACACAAAGTTCTATGCAGCTTACATTCTGGCAATAGGAGATAGATAACAAGTAATAAAGAAATGCAGACAGTTCCTGACTTAGAATGGTTCGACTTAGGACTCTTCAACACTACAACAGTGCAAAAAGATACGCATTCACTACAAACCACACATTGAATTTTGAACTGTTCTTGGGATAGTGATATGCAGTACAATATCCTCTCGTGATGCTGGGCAGAGGCAGTGAGCCACAGCTCCCAGCCACATGATCACAAGTGTAAACAACTGATACTCTACAATGTATTCATTGTGTTGGATGACTTTGTCCAAGCGAGAGCTGATGTAAGTGTTCTGAGCACATTTAAGGTAGTCTAGGCTAAGCTATGATGTTCAGTAAGTTAGGTGTATTAAATACATTTTTGACATACAATATTTTCAACTAATGATGGGTTTATCAAAGAAGCATCTGTACATTGTTTGCTTGTAAGAAGAAGGTAATTGCTATGGAAAGAATATGAAGCAAAGAAAGAGGTCTCAGGAGTGGCTGGACAAGAGTGCAGAACAAATTAAGGTAGTCGAGACAAACCTCATGGAGGAGAGGACATGGAAGCCAACACTTGAAAGGGTGAACCATTTGGGTATCTGAAGGGGAAATATCTGAACAAAGGGAAGAGCTGGTGCACAGGTCCTGAGGTGGGCACTTGCCTAATGAATTTGGAGAATAATCAGGAAGTCAGTGCAGCTGGAGAGGAGTATGCACTGAAGCGTATCATAGAATATAGAATATGAGCTCAGAGAGAAATGAGAGGTCCAGATCCAGTAAGATTCTATATAAATCTTCATAATGACATTGACAGATGTTACTATGTCTGTTTTACAGATGAGAAGACAAAGGTCCAGAGAGTTTAATTTGCCTGCCTGTATATAGCACAGAGGTGACGGGTACCCTATCTCTAACATGATGCATTACCACCTCTTAAGAGATTCCAGTTGTATATACCTACCCATGTGGTTTAGTGAACTATGCTTTCTTGCCAATGCACATACACACCAATATACTTACACTTTTAGATCAAGTTTTAAGATCTTTATTTCATTTTTAAGCACTTCTGTTAGTTGGAATTTTTTTCTTAGCTGAACATGACTCAGGCCAATATGAAAACAAGGGGATATTCTCTGCACCATGAGGCATATAGAGGGCAGGGACAGCTCAGAATGTACAAGATGTCACCTGTGTAATGGAAATTGGCAATCATCAGGTCACATAAAATGAAAAGTTGACTAGCACAAAACCAAATGTGACATCATTTCCTGTCTGATTAACCCCATTACTTCAAATTGTATCTACCTCAAAGTAGAAATAAGTGCACACAGATCATCCACCTTTCTCCTTTGCTGTTTATATGACAAATGATATTTGGTCACATATTTATTCATTTGTTCATTCAAAGATTATCGAGAGTGCTCTGATACCAAGAAAAGAGAATGGCCTTTGGAGTTGGACAGCCCTGGGCTGGAATCCTGGCTGCCCCTGCCACATTGAGACTTTACATGAAGTTATTCAGCCTCCCTAAGCCTTAGGTCTTTTATTCATAAATGGGAATTTAATAAAGTCCCTGCTTTGTAAAGTCCCCGGCATAGTGTGTTATATGGCAGATAATAAATGGCTGCTGTTATTTTGATTGCATGCCTCTTTTGTTCCAAAAACTCAAATGGATACTGGGGAAGCCAACAAAAGGGATCCCGGGTCCCTGTCTGCAAGAGGCTCACTCTACCTAGAAGGAATATGATGATGTAGTTAAGGGCACAGCCTCAGGTGCTGAAATGCTTAGGTATGAATTATGGCTCTACCACACACTTAACCTCTCTGCCTCAGTTTCCTCTTTTATAAAACAGAAATAATAAGAGTACTTGTCTCATAGGGTTTTTATAAGAATTACATGAATCAATATACATAAAAGTTAAAACAGTCCCTGGGGTATAGAAAGGGCCAAATAAGTGTTTGCTATGATTGTACCTATAGAGGAGATTGATATGTAAATAACTAATTATGATACAAAATAAGTGCTGTAATAGAGACAAGGATAAAGAGATGAAGGAGGAAGGGATCAGCTCTTTTATGAAGGCCAAGAAAAACATCACAGAGGATAAGATACTTGTACTAGGTTTGTAAGGGGTAGTTCTGCAGGTGAATGGGGGAAGGGATATAGTTCAGGCAGAGAACACAGTACTGCAAATTCATGAAAGCATGAAACAGCCCATAAAAATAATACAAAACAAGAATAGTGATAACAAATATTATATATGACTAATAATAATAGTTCCAAACACAGATGTCATCTCATTTAATCTTCACAGCAACCTAAGGGGTAGAGATGAATTATTCCCATTTTATAGTTAATAAAGGTGAAGCTTAGGGAGATTTAGTGATAAAACTGGTCATGGTACAAACCGTGGTTCAGAACAATTTAGAGCAATGCTGAGGTCTCCAGACTCTTAGATTTTATTAATCAGTCCATTGCTGCATAACAAATTATCCCAAAACTTAGTGGCTTAAACAATAAACATTTATTATATCAACAGTTTCCATGGGCCAGAAATCTGAGAGTGGCTTAGCTGGGTGGTTCTGGCTAAGGGTATCCCAAGATGCTGTAGTCAAATGTCAGCTGGGGCTGCAGTCATCTGAAGGTTAGACTAGGGTGGAGAATCCTATTCCAAGATGGTCCACTCATACAGATAGTGAGTTGGCACTGCGTAATGGCTGGAGGCCTCAGTTCCTCACTACACACACTTCTCCATGGGGCTATTTGAGTGGCCTCACAACACTGCAGCTCCTTCCCCAGAGTGAGTGAACCAAGAGAGTATACAAAGGAAGCTGCGATATTTTAGTATATAGCCTTGGAAATCACACCCTGTCATTTATTCAATATCCTATTGGTTTCACAGTTCAACCTTATTTGACCTGAGAATAGGGCTTCAAAAGTCAAGATAATTAGCTTGGATTTTATTCTACATGGAATGGAAGGCATCAGAGTTTTTAAAGCAGAGATGTGACATAGCCTGATTTTAATTTGAAATTCACTTTGGCTACCAGGAGGAGAATGGATTAGAGATAAGCCAAAAGTAAGCAGAGTTGCAACGGTCCAGGTTAAACATGATGGTAGGATGATGTTGAATGTTTTTAAGTTAGTCTTGAAGAATTTGCTATAGAATAGATGTAGGTGCTGAGCAAAATAAAAAGCTAGAATAAAGCTTAGATGTAGGCTTGAGTGGATGAGGAAGACTGGGGAGGGCTCAGTGTGGAGTCAGGGTAATCCAGTTTGTTTACCCATGGTAGTTTGAGACACCAGTTATACATCCAAGGGAGGGGTTAAGTGGGCAATTGGGTAAAGACGTCTAGAGCAGTGGATCTCAAACGTGGCTGCATGTTGGAGTCTAGGGCATGGTCTGGATATTGGGATTTTTTTTCAATGTCCTACGGGTCATTCTAATGTGTAGGAAACTTTGGCACCCACTCACCTAGAGCTCTAAGAAAGATCAGTTGAAGATTTAACTTTGGACATCATTAGGGTATAGATGATACTTAGAGCCAAGGGACTGATTGAGAGTCTCTGGAGAGATGGTGAGACAGGAGAAGAGAATGCTAAGGTCCAAGCCCTGCACCCCCCCAAACCTTGAAGCACCCCAATGTTTGGAGGCTGAGCAGAGTTACTGGGAAAGAAGCCTGAGAAGCAACAGCCACCTCCTAATTCATAGAATGGACATCAGGCCATTTTTATTTCTCTTTGCGGAGCATCTTTGTGGAGCAAGTGTCAACCTCGTCATTCTCCTCCCTCTGACTTTCCTGGGGTTCTTCTCCAGCATTAGAGACCAGCCTCTCGGGCCTTTCTCTCTGTCAACTGTTTGGCTGAAGCTCAGGGCCATTCCTATTCGCTGGTCAGTGTAATGCAAACCAATTCATTTAGCAGCTGTTCCTCCTTCTGATGGTTTGTTCCAAGACATATTATTCCACATTTGTCTGCATTAAACTGCATTTTATCACCCATTATCCCAAGTCCTTCAATGATCTGGGCTCCTCTGCATTTGATTACAAAGCTTAGTGATTTGTGGTGCCTGCAAAAGCTGTCATTTGCAGATTGGAAATCCTTCTTGCAGGGCCATTAGGTGGGTTATTAGCATCAATAACATGGCTGTGCAGAGGCCGGAAGAGACAGGAGGGACTAGTAGGGGTTTTGTTTGTTTTCTTCGCCTGAAAGACACAGTGACACTCTAGCCCACCCTCTGCCCGTCCCGCCATTCAGGGCCTCCTCTCCTGTCCCGACACTGACATTAAGAGTGTCTCCAGTGATTTGCAGACTCCATCTCTGACTCTTCACGTCATTCTCCCTGGCATCTGTAGCCTCCAGAAATCTCAATAATTTAATAAACCGCTCACACCAGCCTGACTCTGGCTATCTCTAATCAAGCTAGATGCATCTTCCAACCATCTCTGGCCTAATTGTAAGGGACGTTTCTGGAGATCAAACATATATTTGCATTTCCAGCTTGCAAGTCTCCATGAGGCCATGTCTAGTAAACAACTTGTCACTCTGGACACCGTCCTATGGTTCACCTTTGACCTGCACATGAGACCTAAAAAGATGTTTAAGAGGATGTCTAATTTTGCATTCAGGAATTCAAGGCCAAAGGTGGCATTCAGAAACAGGGTCTTCCCACCCCCATTTCTCTATGTCCATTCCCAGGTGCCTGGATATCTCTTTCTCTGCTACTTTTAATGAGATTTTATGTCAGTGTTTTCAGCTTACCCTTTTTAATATTCTAAGGCATCATCAATCCCGATTCTTGGAGGCCTGAGAAATAATTAATCAAAGAACTCATTAATTTTTTTCACAAACACTTAGAGAGCACCTACTCTGGGCCAGGTAGAGGGCTCTGATAGCAGGAGACACAGGTATGACTGAGTGTCCAGTCACGTGGTGAGCCAGTAATGTTAATGAGGACCACTGAGCTTCAAAGGTATTTTTTAAATTCTACTTTCCTGAAGCCTGCCCCCACATGCTCCTTTCCTCCCCAGATGCCCCAGCCATAGAGGCTGTTCTTTTCGACCCAAGCAACGCTGGCCCCCACCTCGGGGCCTTTGGGAATGAATGGGCATGTAATGGGTGGTCACAGTGACTCGGGAGAGAAATGGACATTTAGTCCCTGCAGGATGCTAGCTGCCCTGAAATGCCCGGGTCCAGGCTTCACTAACATGTCAACAGCACCCCACTGAAAGAGGGGGTACATTAGTTTCCTACAGGTGCTCTAACACACTACCACAAACTTAGTGGCTTAAAACAACACTAATTTATTATCTTACAGTTCTGGAGACCAGAAATCCAAAATGGATTTCTCTAGGCTAAAGTGAAGGTCCTGTCGGGGGCAGCTACGCTCCTTCTGGAGGCTCTAGGGAAGAATCTGTCTTCAGAGACAGCAATGGCTTGTTGAGTCTCTCGTGCTGGATCACTCCAATCTCTGCCTCCAGTGTCACATCTCCTCTGGTCTCCTCCCTCCTTCATTTGCAAGAACCCTGTGATTCAATTGAGTTCCCCCAGATAATCCAAGATCCTTAACTTAATCACACCTGCAGAATTCCTTTTTGTAAGGTAACATATTCACAGATTCTGGGGATCAGAGCACAGACATCTTTGGGGCCATTATTCTGGCTGCAACAGCAGGGGACAAATGTCTATGTGTTTGAAGGTGCACTGACGCCCTCAGCCACTAGAGGGTGACCTCACATGATCTCTGCAACACAACTATCTGTTAACGCGGTGGCCTGGTTAATATTGTTATCAAAATTATTCCCATGGGGCATTTACTGTCATATCAGGAGTTTCAGAATGCACGTACAGATGCCTTTCGAAGGTGGCCTGCGCCGAGTCACAGCTTTGATAGGGAGCCCTATTCACGCTTTATTAATCTGTCAATACGTGTGAATTCCTTGTTCTCACATTGACCACACAATGGGAAATGATCCAAAGGTGAGAAGGAAAGTTCAAACCTTGACAAAAGCTTTGTGCAAAACAGAAACTGGTTACACAGCTAATTGGCATCGACTTCATCAGGACTCCATAATATTAACATCTCACAGACGGCTTTACCATTCGCTAAACTCCTTCAAATCCATTATCTCACTCGATCCACACAATGAATCCTGAGGCAGTCGGAGCAATTATTATCACCATTTTACAGATGAAAAAACTGTGACCAGCAGAGCTTTGGAAACTCGACCAAGGTCACAGGGCTAATAAACTGCCAGGCTGTAACTCAAGTTCTTGGACTCCAATCACAGGTTTTGTTCTCTCCACCACATTGACTCCCAAAGCCCTAAGGAGCTGATATGCAAAGCAGAGACCAATTTTAAGCCCATCTTGTCTGAGTCTTAATTGGACCTGTCATTTCTAAGGAAGCAGCATGAAGCCATGAAAAGGGTTTGGAATTAGGGGTCAGGCAAAGCTCCGTTTCCACATCTACAACTTAGGAGTGACAAGTTATAGTTTACTGCAGTGCTTTCCAAACTAGCCCAATCATTGGAAAGCCCTGAGGTGATGGCTAAAAATACGGATTTTCCAGTTTCCCCCGAGAGGCAGGTGCAGAAGGTCTGAGGGTGGGACGCAAATCTCTGGATTTATAATAAGTTTGCTTGGTGGTTTTTATCATCAGACAAGTTTGGAAATCATTGTTCTACAGGACTTTTGGGTGAATTAAATGAGACAATGTATGTCTCAAGCACCTGGGTCAAAATAGTCTTTTATAAACGTTGGATTTCCTCTCTTTTCCTCTCTTTCATCAGGAGGTGTTCTGTCTTTTCATGTCTTTACTTTCGATTATTGCTGTTAAGAGGACAAGCTCCAATTTGCAGTGACAAAATTCCAGAGCTTTCTCATTGAGAATAGGGCCTTGGGTGGGTGGAGGTGGTAAAGCCCTTGGGTGGTGGCAGTTACTGATCATTTAAAGGAGAATCCACCAAATTTGTTCCCTTGAATAACTGTATTTCACCATCTCCTTCCACCTTTATCCAGAGAGCAGAAATAACTAACCCAATGCATTTATTTTACTTATCTACTGAATTTTAAAACTCACCTTTCGCTTTGAGCTCTGAGTACATTACATTCATTTAAACGATACACCCCGCCGGATCAGTCTTGTCACCACACAGTATCCCCTGAGGTAAATCCGGCCTCCCCCCACAGTGGCAAGGCGAACTTTTACTTTTATTTTGCCAGCAGATTCAGCCTCTGCGTTGGCCCCCCTTTCAGAATGAGCACCAGAATAAACCCACCCAGCCTCCCATCTGATTAGTTCAGCTGCCCAATCATATGTTTTCCAGAGTTCCAATGGCAGGCCCTGCCTGGGAAATGAATGGCTGCTTGCTGGCCAGCCTTTCAAGAACCTTCTTCTCCAGATGGGACTCTGCAAAACAGGTTGTCCCTGCCTGGAGAACAGGGGCCATGCCTTGTTTCTGCCTGTCCCCAGGACCTAGTGCAGTGCGTGTGGACACTTTGAGTGAAAACACAGCATGTTGTGGTATTTATAGCCCATAGAGTTTGGAAGTTTGTAGTCAGAATTTTTGCTTATGCAAAAAATAAAAAAGGCAATTCCACAGTGTTCCCTTCATCCCAAACAGCCACCACTTATTTTTCTCTCACCCAAAAGCAGTGGTTCTCAACCAAAGGCAATTTTGCCTCCCAGGGGACATTTGGCAATGTCTGGAGACAGTTTTGGTTGTCATGACTAGGGGATGCTGCTGGCATTGTATGTAGATGCCAGGGATGTGCTAAACATTCTACAACACACGGGACAATCCCACAACAAAGAATAGCCAGCCCAAAATGTCAATAATTCCTTACACCAATCAATGCTGTACTTGGCTAAAATTGGTTTCCCTCTTACTTGCCAGCTGGCCCCTAATAGCAGCATCGTTGGCAGTGGGAATCAGCACGTGTTCCTCGAGGCAAAGGGAGAAGGAAACACATTTACTGGACACTACCAAGGGCCCCAGCATTGTGCTAAGCTTGCCCCACAGATTATCTTAATCAACCCCTAAAAAAATCCTTCGCCATACCCATTTTGCAGGTCAGGAAACTAAGGTTAAGAAAATTTAAATAACTTGCTAGGAAGAGACAGTACTGAAATCATACCCAGCTCTTCCCGAATCCAGATCCAGCCATCTAACCACTGCAGATTAAGGCTGGAGAGTGGCTGTGGATAAATCCACCATCCAGATCGTATCTTTCATAGGCACTATAAATATCCCCTAAAACATAGATTTTCTTTGGAGTTGTATATTACCCTGGCATTCTAGCTCTCCTGGGATTTTGGGACAAAAAGTAGAAGCTTCTTAGTCTAACTGCTAATCATTAATATCGATATACCCTCTTATCTGGTGTCCATTCATCAGTACCCAAGCAGGTTGCACTCCCTTCACCCAGCCTTTCACTCCTTCATCCACGGCCATTTTGCACCACGGAAGAGTCTCCAGCCTGACTTTGTTAATGGCGGTGCTGTTGGCATTTAGGAGAAACCATTCGATGTTTCCCAAAACTCAAGTCCTCCGCATCTTACTCCAAATCCTTTTAGCATCCCTGGCCCCTGAACGTTAAATGTCAGTAGATGTTCCCCAGTTGTTGTGGCAGCCTACCCTGACATTTCCAAACACTCCCTGGGGGGAGCTGTCACTCCCCAACTTTGAGAACCAGTGGGTCCTAAGTCCTCACTCACATTTAATTAATGTTATGCCGATGTTGCTCACAGGTTGTTCACCATACACTTGCCCAGCTGGTGTCATCTTCCTAGAGTTGGGAATAGTCTTTTTTTTGTGTGTCAGACCATTTCTCTTTCCTATTCAGAGGGAAGTTTTAAGGATGCTTCCATATTGACAGTCCTGACAGTGGCCTGGTCTGTTCTTGGTTTTAACACTGAGCTCTGCAGTCATATCCTCTGTTCTTCCCACTTCTAATACTTTGTACATACTGGATTTCCTTCTTCCCCAGATCCTACCCACTGGTCATGACACTCAGATGCCCTCCTCTCATAAAGTCTCCCCTGATTGCTTCAGCAAGAAGTGGTCTCTCCCCATCTTCTTAAATCCCTTCTTGTTTTATACCAGGGATAGACAAACTTTTTCTGTAAAGGGCCAGAGGGTAAATGTTTTAGGTTTGGCAGGCCATATGGTTTCAGTTGCAACTATTAAACTCTGCCTTTGTAGTGAGAAAGCAATCATAGACAATATAAAAGGAATGGGTATGTCTGTGTTCCAATGAAACATTATTTATGGACACTAAAATTTGAATTTTTTTATAATTCTCAGATGTTATGAAATAGCATTCTTCTTTTTTTTTTTTCATTGAAAAATGTATAATCATCCTTAGTTCATGGGCTATTCAAAAACAGGCAGCAAGCTATATGTGGCCCATAGGCTGTCATCTGCTAAATCTTGCATTATATCATCACTCTCTTACTGTGGTTGCCACACCTTAACTCCTTGTTATACCCAGTGGGGTCCTCAGACCACCAGCCTGGATTTCTCAGTACTTTGAGAAATACAGATCTTCGGGCCCTGCCCCAGACATACTGAATCAGAATCTGCATTTTTACAAGATCCCCCAAGTGATTCAAGTGCACAGTATAGTCTGGGGCCCTTGGTTCATGCATTGCTCCAGCTCATTTAATAATTGTTTATGTCCACATCTCCTCACCCCTCAATGGATTAGAGTAAATTCCTCGAGGGTGGAGAATGACTGTGTCATATAAATCTTTGATCCTTATTAAGAAAAAAAGGAATGCAGTTGTTTTTGAGTGAATTAATTAATATGTGAATTAATGGATCAGGAAAGCTTAATTCACCCACCAACTCATACTTCTTAGCCTGCAGGCAGTCTTTTCTCTCTTTCCCTTCACTCCTTTATTATTACTCTTTCCCAAGAGTTTAGTTTCCTATTTTCTGGCTAATCCATTAGGGCAGGAAAGGGCTTACTGTACCTAAGACTTTGCTTTGCTAATTAAGATAAAGAGAGAGACAGGAACTTGGAGGAGACTTCAGATCATCCCAAATCGCTTAATAGAGAAGAACTGCCAATATTATGCCCCTGAATCTGTCTCTTGGGAGGGCTTGCTTGCATCTTTTTCCTTTTTTTCCTCTTGACTGCATTAAACCATTCCTATGGCCCTGTCTTAGAAGTTCACCTGTCTTAGAAGCAGCTGAGTTGTTAACAACTTTCATAGCTCCTGATTTGTACCTGGAGTCCCTGGACCAGCAAGGCCAAGATTATGACCTCGTGCACTCTTGCTGAAGAGCCACTCATCCTTCCCCTGAGTGCCCCACTTTTAGTTATAGCAAGAAGTAAAGAAATAAAAAGTCTTTTTAAATGGTTGTGCTTTCAGGAATACCTAAATCAACTATTCAGTCTCAACCTTTAATCTTTTATTATTCTATAAACATATATATGTGATCTTTTAAAATTTATTTTTAATTTTAGTACATTGACAATGTTGTGCAACCACCACCTTTATCCAGTTTCAAAACATTTTCATCACCCCCCCCCAAAAAAAAGCATATCTATTAAATAGTTGCTTCCTATTTTCACCTCCCCTGATCCCCTGGATACCACCAATCTGCTTTCTGTCTATGGATTTACCTATTCTGGATATTTCATATACATGGAATCATACAATTAATGACCCTTTGTGTCTGGCTTCTTCCACTTACCATGTTTTCAAGGTTCACCCCTGTTGTAGCAGGTATCAGTATTTTAGTCCTTTTTATGGCTCACTGATATTCCATTGTATGGGCATACCACAATTTGTTTATCCATTCATAGAATGATGAACATTTGGGTTGTTTCCACCTTTTGTCTATTATGAATAGCGTGGCTATAAATATGCAGGTACAAGTTTTTGTTTAAATGCCTATTTTCAACTTTTTCAGACCTATACCTAGAAGTGGAATTGCTGGGTCACATGTTAATTATACGCTTAACTTTTTGAGAAACCACCATATTTGAGAAACCACTATATATTTTTTTGTTTATTTGCCTATATTTTTAAATTGAGCACTTACCCTGTACAAGGCACTGAGTTTGAGTTCACAGCAGCGTGCACTTGGACAAAATCACCTAGAGACAAGAGGAGGCAGGAGGGCTGAAGTTCTCCAAGAAGTCTTTAGGGATCTGTGATAGTTCCTCTCCTGCTCTCTCTACCCCACCTGAACTGTGCACCTCTTTCCATATATTTTATTATTATTTTCGTTATTATTATTATTATTATTATTATTATTATTATTAAAAGGGAAGGAGAAAGGGGAGGCAGAAGCACCATAGAGAGTTCTCACACACATCATCATCAAGGATTAATAGCAGTGATAACCACTATTTATTGGATGAATATTATTCCATGCAGTAGATATAATTAACCCCTTTTATAGGCTAGGTATAGAAGACTAGGAGAATTAAGAAACATTCAAGTTCAAGTGGCAGAACCAGAATTTGAACCCTTGTCTAAACACAAACTGCAATGACTATTGCATCGCCACTTCTTGAGCAGCAGAAATGTGAAGGGCTTAACATAAGCACCAAAAATCACTTGTCGAGGATGCCCTTGACTGTCAAGATGCTACAGAGGGCTAATCCTTGCCAGCTGACTCCACTGTAGACCAATGACCACACTTGTAGGTTGGTAGGGGCACTGAGGAACAGCACAGTCTCAGAAATTACTAACAAGACCCTAGATTATTTCTGTGTGGACCAGTTGAGAGCCATCAACATGTCATGTGGTCGAGGTGAGTCTCCATGCAGGACTGCCCCAAACTGTTATTGTAAGCAAAGCAGAGTACATACAATTGTTCAAATTGAGGAGTATGACACATTATTTATTTTATATAAATTAGAACAGACTCAAAACTGTCCCTAATGCAGTATCTCCCTCACTCATTCTGCTGCTGATAGGATTTCTAATGAGAGAGGAAAAAGGGTGTCTGGCTGTAAGGCTGCACCTAGGTCTCTCTCAGAGCTTCTCGAACTTGAGAAATTATCGGAATTACCTGGACAGTTTCTTGAAAACAGATTCCTGGGCCTTGCCCGCAGAGATGCTGATACAGTAAGTGGGGCCCTGGGTTCTGCATTTCTAACAAGCTCCTAGGTGATGACCACGATGGAAATGCCAGCTCAGAGCAGACGGTTCAGGTAGGAGACAGCAACTGAGAAAGACAACGGAGACAGCTCCCTAAAGATGACTTGGACTACTTCTGCCTCTCTGGTCTCCTCCTGCCTCTAGATGTGTACGGTCCAAGTGCCCTGTCCTGTGAACTCTTTAACTCCATGCCTGGCACAAGTAAATGCTCAATGTGATATGGTAGGAAAACAGCGTGGCAGTTCTTCAAAAGGTTAAACAAACTATTACCACAGGACCCACGAATTTCACTTCTAGGTGTATATCGAAAAGAATTGAAAATAGGTACTTAAACAAACACCCTTACACACACATTCATAGCACTGGTCAATTTTATCTGTGCTGAAACTCCCAATAACCAGCCATTACTGACTTACCGTTAATGCTTAGGGCAGCTACAAATGATCGCAGTGCTTTATCTGTGGGTCTTTCTCAAAAAAGCAGAGTATTCCCATGGGAGTGTGTACCACATGTGAATGTCATGCGTGTGTTTGGGTGAGAGAAAATTTTAGAGCCACTGGCCCAGACAATGGAGAGATTTAAAGAGTCGCAGATCCCACTCATTTGCTTAGGTCACACAGGAATCATGATAATTATGCTAATTACTTCTGCAGACCCTATGAGAGGTCAAGGGAAGTAAGCCAGGTGTTCCCCGTCCCAGCAGCCACCTCCACAGTGGTGTCCTCTGTAAAACTATGCTTTCCTACCTCCCCCTCTTCAGAGCTTATCATTTATGAAGGAACCTCAGCCTTCTTGGGACGGCTCTCTGTTTTTTTTTAAGGCGACTAGGGGGCAAAAGACCGTGAGCTAAAGATGAAACGGGAGTCGTGTTAATTCCATGTTATTGACAGTGGAGCAATTTTCTTACAGGAAATAGCTAGTTACCTTAATCATTTTAAGTAGTTATTAGCAGCAGCCAGCCTTAAAAGGATGGTTATGCTTATCACAATACACGCACAAAGAAAATGAAGACATGAATAAAGAGACCTTAAACAGATTTTTGGCAAATTCCTTCTGGGTAGTATTAAATGGTATTAATCTTTTTAACTGACTTCAATCCTGAGACCACAGCCGTGTGATAAAATGTTAAGTGAACTGCTGGAAATAGAGGTGGGCCCCCCAGATTTATTGTGCCAATTTAGTAACAGCAGAAGTGTGTACTGCTGCTGTGAGGAAGGCCATAGAAAAGAAAGAATGACAGGTAGATGTATGGATTAATTAATAAAATGCAGATAATAGCATCTTTCCCAATATTAATACTTCTTCAGAGGCTGCTCTGTCTCTGGGAAAGAAAACAGCTACAATTATATTGTTATTTCATCCCCTCACACCCTAAAATAATGACCAGAATTTGGAAAATGAATAAAACTCAGGCAACTTATCCGGACCACAGCAACACAGTAGGAAAGAAAAAGTAACTGCAAAAGAAAAACAAAGTGCTTGTCCAAGAGCTTTACAGTTTCAAGACATGCCGAGTCGTTTTTTTGGTTGTTTTCTTCCTAAGTAAAAGGACTTTTTTTCTTCCCTGTGGTGGTCGTACTTTGTGAGAGGAATTAGCTTGATCGGTTTGGGAAAAATCACCCATATCAGCAAAGTGTATTTAGTGCCAATGATGCATCAGGGCTTGTGCTAGATTCTGGGAAATGACTTCTGCAGGCCACAGTCCTGCCTTCCAGCCACTCCCATTCTCCTGGGGAGATGCTCCAATGAACAATAATTGCCAAGTGGCATGGTAAAGCCCTTAATAAAGGTTCGTTGTAGATCTGATGATGGCACAGAGGCACACACGGGCAATTCCTCCTGGAGGGAGAAGCCTTAGCTGGGTTTTGAAGGATGAGTAAGAGTTCGCCAGATGGACACAGGGCTGAAGGACATTTCAGGTAGAGGGAAAGGCATATTCAAAGGTACAGATGTGCAAACCGTCGAGTCTGTCCAGGAAGCCGCAGTGGTGAGGCGTGACCAGCGTGGGTGGTTTGGTGAGAAGGTGAAAGGTGAAGCCAGGGGTCATAAAGGGACTATCAGGTGAATACGAAAGAGCCTGGATGTTTCTCAAAGAAGAGCTGCCACAGAAGGGTTCCCTAAGCAGGGGAGTAAAATATTTAAACTGCTAACCTAAAAATAAAAGGCCTTGTAAAATGAGAGGCAACAGGCATTTATTGAGATCAATAAGAATAGCTATTTGGGAATCATTAATTCGGGCAAAAGCCCAAATAATGTTCCTATTAGGAGAGAAAGGCAATAGATATTTATGAGAAGGGGAAGGAGAACAGTTATATCAATAGAAGGAAGATATTTCTATTAGTGCAGGTAACATAACATAGTGATGTTAATTCCGAACAATGCTTTTAATTTTCAGTGCAGTAGCCGTCTGTTCAGTAGTCATAATATCTGATTTCTTGTTAGTTTTGCAAACAGTTCTTTGGGAAACGAGGTTGCTTAAGCCCAATCTAAAGGTTATTTTGCCCTCTTTTTAACATTTCAAGGTGTGAGCTATAAGATGTATAAGGCAGTTCCTCTGGAATGGCAGCTCCGGCTCCATTTTAATGTGGCTCCATTTATATTATTGTTCACAAAACTTAGAGTCATCACAATGACCAGCGCATGGAGGCTGGATTTGAGGGACATGAGGTTGGAAGCAGCAGGGCCAGCGAGGACTTCAAAATAATTCAGGCGAGGCCCTGAACTGAAGTAGTGGCACTAGGAATAAAGAGGATGGGGACAGTCGCTAGACAGGACTTAGCGTCTAATGGACTCCCAGAAATAAGGAAGACAAAAGAGTCTTCCTAGGCGCCCAAGTTTATAAATGCAGCACTGGGTGGATGAT
Source organism: Eidolon dupreanum (assembly GCA_028627145.1). Lineage (NCBI taxonomy): Eukaryota > Metazoa > Chordata > Mammalia > Chiroptera > Pteropodidae > Eidolon > Eidolon dupreanum. The sequence continues at coordinate 88,631,959 of CM053506.1, forward strand.
GACATTGTGAAAGGGGCTGCAAGAGGAAGCAGATCTGGAGGGAAGTTCTGGTAGCAGGGTCATGAGCGTGGCTTGGGATAGGCTGAGATTTGGAGCATAAAATTCCCTGCGAGAACTCAGACATCTCCCTTGCCTAGACACAATGAATGATTCTCCACAGCCAGTGAGGCAGCTGTGGGATTACCTTAGGCTAGCCCTGTGTCTCTGCCATCTGGGACTTGAGACATCCTGCTTTCCAAATGTGGAAGAGGGAGAATGAGTACGGAAGGCTCCAGGGCTGGAACTGGGAGGCTGCGTTTGCTCACCCCTGCTCTACCCAGCTTTACATCCCGGATCTAGAAAGTAAAGGAAGGCCCTTGCTGGCACCCATCAATTCGACAGGCCTTAAGGACACAACCTGTTCAACTCAGGTTGACCAGCAAGAGAGATCTGTGTTTCGTGTCAGCCCAAGACAGAGTTAAAGAGTCTGTCTCTGTTGCCTCAGGATGATCTAAATTGTAGAAGTTCCCCTTCCAGGCCTCCTCCCTTGTAAAGCTTACTGGAACTCCCCGCTGGAAAACAGCCAGTCCCTGGAGAACTTATCGTAGCAATTGTGGGACAAGATGGGAGGCTAGGGATCTGGCCTGGTGGAATTCATTTCTGTTCGATTCAGCTCCACCTGGCAGAGCTGGGCAAATAGACCAGTAGGAATCAGGACTGAGCTTTTTTCTGAATTCCTTCAGGCTTTCCTGGGGCCACGGAGAGGACTCCGGAAAGAATGCAGGCGATATGGGGGCTACTTTCATTTTAGCTTCTGCTTAAGAGCCTGGCTCTGGAATTAGGCTCCAGGGTTCAAATTTTAGCTGTTCAATTTATTAGCAATATTAGATATTGGGCAAGCTACTTCACTTCTTTAAGCCTTGGTTCCCCATCACCTCTAGAAAATGAGGATGAATAAAATGTTATTATCTGACAGCATAGAGGATTCAGTAGGAGGATCAAATAAGATAATTCTTGTAAAACACCAAGTACCTTGCCAGGCATATAGAAGGAGGCCAGTAAATGTTACCATAATAACAGAGGGCAACCGCACCCCACCCAGATGTTAGTTACTCATATGTAAAACAATGACTTAAACAATGGACTGCTAATGAACCTTACAGCTCTGACTTGCAGTGATCCCATTGTATTGAACCATCTTTGTGGTGGCGGTGGTGTGTGTATAAGTAAATATATATTGGAGGAAAGTGGTAACAAAAGTGAGATAGAAAGGTAAGTTAATATTCTTGAGTGCCTAGTATATATCTGGCATGTGCTGGGTATTTTACATGCATTAATTTATATAAACCTTTGCTAATAAGTTGAACAGGTGGAGAAATAAGTAGTATTATCCCTATCTTAAAGATGAGGAAAATCAAGTTCAGCGCAGTTAACTTGCTGGCCCTAAGTCACAGCGTTAATGCCAGGGCTAACATCAGATTTCTAACTCTTTCTACTACTTAGAGGCTATGAGGGAATTGCTACAAGCACACAAAAGTTGTCATGTAAAGCAGAGTAAAATCTACATTTTAGGTACTATGAGTATTCAAAAGGAGGAAGAGAACAAATTCAGACAAGGAAATCCAGAAAGCCGGCATGGAGGAGATGGCAAATAAGAGAAGCTTTCTATTGACAGAAATGATGGCTAACCACAACCACCATTCCAGGTGGAAAGAGACAGCACGTGCAAAGGCAAATCATGTGAAACTATGAGGCATATGCGGGGACCAGCAAGATGCTCCTCAAATAGTAGGTTCTGTGTTATGGAGAAATGGGCAATAGAAGGCTAGAAAAGTCAGGATCCAATTGCAGAGGGCTCTGAGGGCCAACCGAGGGCAGGAAGGTCTGAAGGTGAATGGAAGGAGACAGCATTAGCCGTTGGGAAAAGTTCACAGACTGGCCCCTGGCCAGAACTTGCAGGGGAGGGGTTAGTGGTGTGTCTAGAGTAGCTCCTACCTGGAAGAGACAGAGGCTAAGACTCACAGCTGACCAACACACAGAGCCAGCTCCCTCCAACCTTAGAAGACAGGATCTCCAGCAGTTGGAGCTGAGGCTGGAGGATGTGGACGGAGCATGATGGAGAATGGACCCCTGTGCCTTTTTTCCACAACTGACACTAAGTAAAACAGTGTGAGAGTCCTTCATTCCACAGGGATTTAGTTCTGTAGCCAGCCCCTCAAAGTCTGGTTGACCATCCCGAGTCCCAAAGCATTGACATCCATTTGGGAGCTGTATAGCTTCGTAGCTAACATATCATCTTGGGGATTAGGCACCATACTTGTTCTGTCCATTGATAGCTTTGTTACTTAGACACATTACTTAACATTGTTATGCCTCAGTTTCCTTATCTATAAATTCAAGGTGACAGTAAGGTTCTTGTGCATGAGGTTCTTGTGAAGATATGAGATGATGCCTGTTGAACTGGCCAACACGGTCCTGGCTCACACTGCAAGCTCAATAATGTTCTCTAGTGTCGTTATTGTTGTTGTACATTGTGGATGTAAGAGATAAACACATGGAAACTTGAAGTAGTATGGATAGTTCAGATAGAGCTAGAGAAAGGCAGAGGTGGAAAGGAGCTTGGAGGTCATTCAACCCCTCAGCCAGGGCCCGGCAAGGAAAGGTGACCTCCCCACATTCATATGTGAGCTGGTGTCTCAGAGGTTCAGGGAAGAAAAATGAATGTGGACCAGAATGATGAGGGTAGCACTGAGCAGATGAGGCAATCACACTTACGCTAGGGTAGCCATGACTCATGGCTCTGCCTTTTACTAGCTAGGTGACTTTAAGCAAGTCATTCCACCTCTCTGACCTCAGTTTCCACATCTGTTAAGTGGCGACAATAATTCCTGCCAGTATATCTGTTACAAGAGTTGAATGAGATGAGTCTGTAGGCATTCAGGACCCTCCTGGCCTATGGAATACTGTCAGATATGGTAGCTCTTTAATTCTTTTTAATTGAAGATCAGACAAGATAGGATGAAGGGATAAAAGTAAGGAGGGTTTGTCAGATGAAAGAAACAGCTTGAACAAAAGTCTAGAGATGGGAAGTAGACCGTGTTTGGAAAACAAGAGACCTGGATTCAAGTCTAGGATCTACTGTTTACCAGCTGAGTGATTTTGGGTCCTCAGTTTCTTCTGTCTGAAAGTGGGTTTCAACACTTCCTGGCCCAATTCACAGCAGGACTATTGAGGAAAGGCACCTGAAAATGCATTGTAAGTTATAAAGGTCTCCATGCATGAGCTGGTTTGCTCCCTCCCTGGACTGGGAACTGCTTGAGGCCAAGACTGGGTCTCCATCTTGGAATTGCCACCCCTGGTGCAATTGCTGACACAGAGTAGGTGCTACCTCTCTGTGGACATGAACCATACTGTCCCCACTCACCCTTGGAAATGCCCCATGCTCTGGCTATACGAGGGACTAAGACCTTGCCCTCTGACTGACCCAGTTCTATTGGAATCCACCTTTGTCCTGGCAAATGACAGAGGTTCCAGATGGAGCCATGAATTGAGCTAACCTCTTCAGTGAAAGGTTGGGCTTGGCTTACAGTGGATGGGAGGAAAAGAGTGAAAATGTGGTCTGCCCCAGAGAGATTCGGCCAGTGGTTTCCAAGTAAAGCCACAGTGCTCTCACATCCACACAGATACTCTTGGCGTGGATGTTGAAGTCTTAATATAGACTGCCCACATGCCAGTTCCCAAATGCTGTCAGCAAAATGCCGTCTCTGTTTCCCTCCCAGAGTATATTTTGGGAGCCTGGGACAAGGGCACCATCTGGGCTCCCCTGTTGTACAATGAGGGTGATTCAGCTTTTCCTTCTTCTGTCTTTTTTTCCCTACTGTGAGTCCAGACCCACCCTTCACTAACCTGATCAAATAATCCTTATATAAGACAAAATACCCTAGGAGAAGAAGGAACTAGCTTCATCCTACAAAGAATTGGCATTGAATGGCAATCAAACCACATGGGGGCAGCCAGAAGGGTGTTCAAGCCAGAATCACTTTCATTTGACCCCTGAGTCATGGCAGACTTCATGAAGATATATAGCACAGATGTGTAGCATGAGAATCACATCATTGCCTCCAATATACAGACAAGGAAACTGACTTTCCCAGCTGTGACTCTCAGTCTGAGTGGTACCACCAATCCATATCCCCATACACCCCATAGAGGTTGTTTGAAAACATACGGGAGGCATTTGGGATTGTCACCATAATTGGGTATACTACAAGCAATTTGTGGAAGGGATACAATGGTTCTAAAGTCCCTGCAATGCACGGGACAGTCACACACAATGAAGACTTGTCTAGACCCAACTGTCCACAATTTCCTAATTAAGAAACACTGGCTGGGTAGCAGAGGGAGGGCTGGATTCTGAGACTATTAACTTACCCAATAGCCCAGTCATGGGCATTCATAATCCCTTTCTCCTGTTCAGTGTGGTGTGTATTGATTGTCCTCTGGCATTCATCTTCTGTTTAAACTGCAGTAATAGCCGGAACCAACGTAGCCATCCCTGGGTCATTTAAATTAGTTCTTGAATTATTGCTTTTGTACTTTTCCACATAGGGCTTCCTTTTTACTGGGGCTTCCTTGGCATTTTTTGCCATTTATTTTCCAATAATTGGATGACCTGTATCTTATTTCTTTGAATAAGCTAATACTTTTCTGTGTTTGCCAAAAGTTGTTTTGTACTCATTACTCATCTTTAGTAATCCTCCTGAATATCTTTCCTGATTTTTTGAAAGTGTGTTGGAGGGTTTCTCGTTCCCTGTAATTTGGATTGATATGTTCTTTCTCGTTCTTTTTTTAAAAAACAATATTAGTAAAAAATTTTGCAATGTCTTTTCTGATGAAAACGTGTAGACAGATATTCAGATTACCTGTCAAGCACCGTGACATGAGGTATGTTACTGAATTTGGGTGAT
>CM053506.1:88637404-88650282 GCA_028627145.1 Eidolon dupreanum
ACAGGTGGAAATAAGAAGTCTGACCACTGCCAAGCTGCCTCCTAGGGTTTTCTGGTGGTCCGGGCTGTTCTGTGGCCTGGGGGAATCACTTGATGCCTACTCACCACAAACACATGCCCAGTCTAACTGCAAAGTCCTATGGACTCGATCTCTGCCTTAACAGCCACCATCGGAAATTATACCGTTCCTACCTCCAGTCTCTCCTTGCTCCAATCTCCCTTACAGTCCATGCTGATTCTCTCATCCTCTGCTCAAAACCCTTTCTTAGCTCATATTCTGGGCCTCCTATGATCTGGACTCAGCCTGACTTCCAACATACATAATGCATGTACCCCTTAAGCCAAAGAAACTGAACCAGAAAAGGGGTAAACAGCCAGATAAAAGAGGGCTTTGCTAACTAACCAACAGTATCTGCTAAACCAGTACTTCTCAACTACTACTATATTATCCATTCAGATCACTGAGAATTTATTAAAATGCAGATCTGGATTCAAGAGGTCTAAGGTAGGGCTCAAGATTCTGCATTTTAACAGGCACCCAGATGTGGCTGTTGCTGGTCCCCGCACTGCACACTGAGTAGCAAAGCACTGTGTCATCTTTTTAACACCTAATTTGTGTGGGATGTGAGTGGGAGGATGGTTGTATTCAAAATAGCTTAATTTTAATATGATGTTAACTCTATTAAAATCACCGTTTTTGTAGATCAAAAAGTCAATTTCACATAGTTCAACCTAATACAAGAGGCACTCCATCAACCACCTCCTAATATAAACCAAAGTGTATAATATCAGAATCCTAGCCAACTTACCTTGGAACAAAGAGGAAGGAAGACTCAGATCAAAATTCTAAATGTGTTAATGCATTTAGAGCAGAGCGCACCGCACCCCTATACTTGCCAGCCCCTTTCCCACAGCCCCTGGCTCCTACAGAATCCCACATCCTACGGGGCACCCAAGAGACTACTTCCTGCCTTTTTCAGTCTTGTAGGCTGGAGAGAAGAATCACTCCACTGGACTGCCTTCTACTTCTTACTCTCCAAGGCGTGGTTGTCAGAACATGATGAAGTTTCAAAGCATGTCTTGAAGCACTGGCACATCCCCAGGTGGTTTTGTAAGTCACCTGGTGGGATGATCGTAGCAGGTGGCAGAAAGTGTTTTGATTCAAAGATGCTTACTCAACACTGAAGGGAGGTGTGGCAAGTCCCCCCCAGCTCCTGGTTCTACATGGCAACACTTCTCCACCTGCAGAAAGTCCTGGCTGTGTGTGGGGGTGAGAAGAAGGGAGGGAGGGAAGGAGACAGTTGACAAGCATAGGTCTGACAAACCTGCTGAGCCTGAGTCTTGCACAGGCAGAGCATATTCACCAGCCCCTGCCTGTGGTTGCCCTTCTGATGGCAGAGTAGCTACCGTATAACCATCTGCCACCATTGGCAAAATTCACAAGAAGTGAAAAAGCAATGAGCAAATAGGATATTTGAAGAGCAGCATTTGTGTATGCTCCTTTCATGAGATGCTCTACTGACTCAAGATGTTCAGAATATTCTTAGATTCAGGGTACCATCCACCTAAATGGGCACTAATAGAATATCAATGCAAATTGATTATGTTGCACTGGTTCTCCACTCCAGCTGTCTTCTACCTGGAGCGCTCTTAACAAATACCAATTCCCTGTTCCTACCCTCAAATCAATTAAATTGAAATTGGAGGACAGTCATAGGTGGGTTTTAAAAGCACTCAGATAATCTGGATGTGCAGTAAAGGTTACAAACCATCGTGTTGCAGGTGGTTTTTTCAAAGATTAAGGACAAGCACCTTTTTTGATCATTGACTTTCTCAACTTCTAAAACTTTACCTTCTTTTTTTAAAAATGCAATACTGTATATTGTTAAAAATGAACACTCTTCTTATACTTTCAGAGTCACAAGTCACTTTTACATGCACTCTCTTATTAGATTTTCAAATCGGCTTGTGGAAAATGTTAACATCACTACAGAAAGACATATGCTGAGGTTGCTGTGTCATCAGTTACAAGAGACAAAAAAAAAAAAAGAAACAACCTGAAAGCTAGTGAGAAGATGGTTAAATATGTTGTGGGGCTTTCACCTCATGGCGAATTCTACGGCTGTGAGAAAGACTTAGGTAGATCGATATACATTGACTTAGAAAGAGAGCCACAAACTACTTTTAAATCAAAAAAAAAAAATTAGGATCATGATTATAAATAATTCCATTTCTATTGTTTTTTTCCATTTTTTTTTTTTAGCCACTTTATTGAGATATCTCTGACATGTAAAAAATTATACATTTTCGAGTATACAACTTGATGTTTTGACATGTAAATACAATGAAAAAAATCATCATAATCAAGATAAATAACATATCCATCACTTCCACATGGTTACCATTTTGTGTGTGTTAAGATTTAATAAATTTGAAGAATACAATACAATACTATTAACTATCATCACCATGTAGTATATTAGACCCTAGGACTCATTCATTTTTGCATAACTGAAACTTCATGCCATTTGACCAGCATCTCATTTCTTCCCCCCAACTCAACCACTGACAACCACTATTCTATTCTGTGCTTTTATATGTTTGACTATTTTAATCATAAGTGAGATCATGCATATTTGTCGTTCTGTGTCTGGCTTATTTCACTTAGCATAATGTTCTTCTGGTTCATCCATATTGTCACAAATGGCAGGGTTTCTTTCTTTTTTTAAAAGTTGAATAATATTCCATTATATACATACACTTCATCTTCTTTATCCATTCATCTGTCATTGGTTGTTTCCATATCTTGACTATTGTGAATAACTTTACAGTGAACATGGAAGTACAGATATCTCTTTCAAATCTAGATTTCATTTCCTTTGGATAAATATCCAGAAGTGTGATTGCTGGATCATATTATGGTAGTTCTATTTTTAATTTTTTGAGGAACATCCACTCTGTTTTCCATAATGGCTGTATCAGTTTACATTCCCACCAATAGTGTGGAAGTGTTCCCTTTTCTCCATATCCTCACCAATACTTGCTTGTTATCTTTTGTCTTTTTGATAATAGTCATTCTAACAAGTGTGAGGCGATATCTCATTGTGGTTTTGATTTGCGTTTCCCTGATAATTAATGATATTGAGCACTTTTTCATGTACCTATTGGCCATTTGTATGTCTCCTTTTGAGAAATGTCTATCTGGGTCCTTTGCTCATTTTTAAATCAGGTTTGTTTTATTTATTTATTTGTTTGTTTGTTTGTTTGTTTGTTTAGCTATAGAGTTGTATGAATTCCTTATACATGTTGGATATTAACCCCTTTTCAGAAATATGGTTGGCAGATATTTTCTTCCATTCTATAGGATCCTTCTTCACTCTTTTGGTTGGTTCCTTTTCTGTACAAAAGCTTAGTTTGATGTAATCTCACTTGTCAATTTTTGTTTTTATTACCTGTGTCATGAACAAAAAAAAACATGGCTAAGACCAATGTCAAGACTTTTCCCCTATGTTTTATTCTAGTACTTTCACAGTTTCAAGTCTTACATATAAGTTTTTAATGCATTTTGAGTTGATTTTTGTATATGGCATGAGATAAGGGTCCAATTTCATTCTTCTGTATGTAGATATTCTGTTTTCCCAGTATTAATTATTGAAGAGACTATCCTTTTCCCATTATGTGTCCTTGGCACCCTTGACAAAGATTGGTTGATGATAAATGTGTGGATTTTTTTCTTGGCTCTCTATTCTGTTCCATTGATCTACACAGCTGTTTTTATGCCAGCACCATACTGTTTTGGTTACTATAACTTTATAATATGTTTTAGAACCAGGAACTGTGATGCCTCCAGCTTAGCTCTTCTTGCTCAAGATTGATTTAGCTATCTACAGTCTTTCATGGTTCCATACAAACTTTAGGATTGTTTATTCTATTTCTGTAAAGAATGCTATTAGAATTTTGATAGGCATTGCATCATAGATCACTTTGTGTTGTATAGGCATTTTAACAATATTAAGTCTTACAAGCCATGAACATTAGATGTCTTTCACTTATTTGTGTCTTTTTTAATTTCCTTCATCAATGTTTTTTTAGTTTTCAGTGTATAAGTCTTCATTTCTTTGGTTAAGTTATTCCTAAGAATTTTATTCTTTTTTTTTTTTTTTTTTTTTTTTGCTATCGTAAATGAGATTGTGTTCTTAATTTCCTTTTGGGATAATTCATCGTTAGCATATAGAAACGCTACTAACTTTTGTATGTTGATTTTGAATCTTGCAACTTCACTAAATTCATTTATTAGTTCTAAGTTTTTTATTGTTGAGTCTTTAGTTTATTCTATATATGATCACATCATCTGCAAACAAAGATAATTATACTTCTTTCTTTCCAATTTGGATGCCTTTTAATTCTCTTTCTGGTGCAATTGCTCTAGCTGGTACTTCCAGTACTGTGTTGAATGGAAGTGGGCACCTGGCCTTGTACTGGATCTTAGAAGAAAAGTTTTCAGTTCTTCCCCATTTATTATGATATTAGCTGTCGATTTTCATATGTATATCCTTCATTGTATTGAAGTAAGTTCCTCCTTTACCTGTTTTTTATCATTTTTATTATGAATGAATTTTGTCAGATGCTTTTTCTGAGTTTATTTGAGGTGATCACCTAGTTTTTATCTTTCATTCTGTCAATGTGGTATATCAAATTGATTGTTTTATATATGTTGAACCATCCTTGCGTCCCAGGAATAAATCCCAATTGGTCATGGCATATAATCCTTTTAATCTACTGAATATTTTTGCATCCGTGTTCATTACGACTGTAGTTTTCTTTTTTTGAAGTGTCTTTGTCTAGCTTTGGAATCCGGATGATTCTGGCCTCGTAAAATGAGTTTGAAAGTGTTCCTTCTTCTTCTTTTTGGAAGATTTTAGGAAAAATTGTAGAGCCATTTGGTTCAGGGCTTTTCTTCATTGGGCAACTTGTCGTTACTACTTGAATCTCATTTGTTTTCATCTGTTCAGGTTTCTATTTTTTCTTGATTCAATCTCGGTAGGTTGTACATTTCTAGGAATTTACCTCTATATTGTTTTTTTTAACTTTATGTATGTATCTGTGTGTGTGATATGTAAGCACAAAAAATCTGGAAAATATATTGTAAACCGTTAATAGTCATGTTGCTTAGAATAGGATTAGACAGAGGTAGGGGAGTGGGACTATGACTTTTTTACTTCTGTTTTTTATTTTATTACAAAAATTATGCTTCCATACTGTTTTTAAAAATCTGTTTTAAAACCATACTCCTAAACTGATATCTAAGAAGAGATGATCATACTCATTTTTCAGAGGAAGCAGTCAAATCTCCGTGAGGTGGGAGCAACTTCATTGTGTGGCTCAAAATTGGTGGGGCATTAGTGTGAATATATATGTATGCTATGTTTCACAATTTTTTTAAAGAGTTCTTTTTAAATGGGTAACAGAGGCAAAACCTATTTCACTGGAGCTCAGGTCCAGGACTCCTTTTGCTACCCACCCTGCCTATTGCACAAAGACTCAACAGGCAGACTGCTGATCTCCGTTGAATGAGGAGGAAGTTGAGTCCTGCACAATCAGATGACCCAGGCAGGCTGGTGCATTGGAGCCTAATCAGCTGTGTCTCCATCAGGACAGCTGCTTCTTGTAGGCTGGCCAGTCTCCTCTCAGAGTCACTGGGCTGACTTAGGACCTAGCAATTCCCTGCTCACCTAGAGACCAGGAGGAAGGTTTATTCCTGCCAGTGGCAGCTGTTGGTGCAGCCATGGTGAGCACCTCGGCTCCTGCAGGGCAGTTCCACTCTTAATAAGGGAAATTCACTTTACACACACTTTAGGGGAAATGTCCTGAGATGGAGCCAGAGCCAGATGGGCGCTGAGCTTATGAAAAGCATGATTGTTACCAGAAAATATTTGCAAATATGTTTGGGTATTTTTGAATATGTGTATATACATGCATTTTAAACATGCACACGCATGCACACAAAATCTCTTCAATTACAAGATTGTCTTTCCAATTGTTCTACAATTTACTTTGCAGTTTACCTTTATGTAGGGTGGATATGCCATGCCTCATACAATTTAATGCTAGACTGTTGTTCTTATTATTGTTTTTCCCTCCTGCCAGGTGCAGCTCATCCACTATAACCATGAGTTATATACAAATGTCACAGAAGCTGCAAAGAGCCCAAATGGATTGGTGGTAGTTTCTATATTTATAAAAGTAAGTGTCTTGCATTCCTTTATTCATCTCTTCTTGCCATTCCCATCACAATCAGAATATCCATTTATAGTCCTATTGGATTTTAGAAATAACAACAAGGGTGGTGTCCATGCCCAAGAAAAGCTGCAGGGTGGTGACTTTTATATCTATGATATTTATGAAAAATGAAGTCCCTCTCAGTGAGATGCAAAAAAGGTGAGTTCCATTTCAGAGCATCAGGGCTGAGGATGCAGCAGCTTCTGCCCTAGAGAGAAAAATGGTGCTGGATCCAGGAGGAGACTTCAGGTCCCACCTCATGCAGAAGAATCAGAAGGATATAATAGAAGGGGAGAGGGTGGCTCACTTATACTCCACAAGATTAAAGCTCTGCCCATAAGTTGCCCCTTGGAATAAAAGATACAAGAAAAATGTGAGACATCCCTCCCCTCCAGGTACTGTACTAAACAGCTCCTTCCGGCTTCTCTACAATTGCTCTGAGTATTATCTTTCCCTCTCCCTTTCTCTCATAAGCATCCCCTCCCAGAGAAAATTAAGCAAAGATAACCAGTGCTGACTTTGTGACACCCTAGAGAGGCTCCACATCTTCCTAATAGTCAACAACAACAACAAATCTCCAACCAAGGCAATTCTAATTTGTTAAAAGGTAATTACCTTTAACATTTTTGACAGATGGATGCAAATTTAAAGGAAGATAGAAAAAAAAGAAACTGTTTTTCCAATTGGAAAAGAAAGGGGAAAAAAGCAATGTGTGGCAGTTCCAGAAGTTGGCAGTCACTGTGCTAACCCCGTGGGAATTTTTGGCCACATTATTAGAGGAAGTGCCCCAATGGGAACTTGGAATCTGATGAAGATGATCAATAGAAATCAAGCAGTAGCCACTAGGGGGTTTGAACAGAGTTCTCGTGATGACATCATCATTGCTCAGAAGAGTGGGTATGGGCCACCCCAGGCACTACTCCCTCTCCCTCCTCGAAAGCATCACCCTTTACAGTAGGCGCTTTGCCCTGCCTGGTCATCCTTCTCAAGAATCTATGCCTCCTATTAACATTCTTTCCCTCACCTCGGTCTGGTCAGAGCTATATTATTGGTCAGAGGAATCTATGACATGTTGCTGCCCCTGGCCACCAATGCCAGACTCCTCTAGCTTGTGATTAGAAAAGATAGGAAGGGACTTTCACTCAGGTAAGCATATTCTTAGGCTACCAGGCCTTCATAGTACCTGATGTGACATCCCAAAGCAGTTGGTTCTGCCAGTCCCTGCTCTACACCTCTTGGCATCATCCCAGACCCTCTTATAATACGCAGTACATTTCTGAATGTCAGGTACTGAGATAAGTACTTTACATACATTATATCATTTAACTCTAATAAATCTATGGGGTGGGCATTGGTGTCCCTATCCTCAAGATGAGGAAATGTTTCAGAGACTCTTGGGCATTCCACCCAAGTTCACGTAGCTCATAACAGCCCAGGTCTTGCTTGATGGTAACGCTAATGACCTCGTTCATACTCCATGCTCCGCCCCACCGCAGAGCTGGGCAAGCACAATGCAGATGAAGAAGAGAGAAAACGAAACCATCTCCCCCACAGCCTCATGCTGCCCACAAGCACTGGACAAGTTCTATATCTTTCATCCAGCCCCAGTTATGACATTGATAACCGCTCGGGGCCTTCGACCCAGGCCTGCAGATATGTCACTATATTGGGTCATACGTGTCTAGGTGCTCACCTCCCCTGCGGCTTCCATGAGTAATTGCCATGGTCAACATGGCCTTCCCAGCAACTCCTGTCCTTTGCTGGGTGCCTCAGCCTCGGCCCCTGACTTTGCCTCACTACTGAGTTAGTGAATGTCATCCTGGAAGTACAGGCACATTGCCGCTGACAGGGTGATTGATACTCCAGGAAGTCAGCCTCCTCAATAGCAAACTGCTGGTGTGTCTCACATACTCTTACAGAAACACTCCCTCCACCAAGATTACTGACGTGGATCCTGGCTGCCTCCAGGGTTGTTGGGAGGAATTTATGCCCCCAACCCTGAGGTCAGTGAAAGGACAGTGATGAGTTCCTGTTACTTCTCAGGCCAATTTGCCCCTTAGTTTGTCCATTCTTTCTGGCTAGATCTCAAAATAAGCCACAGCATTTCTATCTTTGTCCCAAATAATCGACTTGCATTCCACAGTGAGTTATCCAAGCTGTGACTTGTCATTCGCTAATACCAAAGCACCAACAGAGTGTGAGACACGGGCTGGCCCTGTGCTAGGCACTGGAACCTAGAAATAAAATGAAGAAAGTCCTTGGTCTCTAAGGGTGCACAGCCTCTGGTAGGCATCCTCTCCTTCTGATCCTTCTGCCCCCCACCCCAACCCAGCACCCTGCAGGGTGGCCAGGAACAGAAAATGAGAGGCCTGTACATCCAGGTCAGCTGAGCCCTAGAGATGTCACCCTGGCCAAAACCTGAGCTGCAGAAGCACTGGAGTTGTTGGCTAAAATAAGAGACTTATTTATCTGTGGGTTTTATTTATCTCCACCCCCTCCTAATCTCCCATCCTTCCCATGACCACAGGGAACTGAGATTTGGCTGTAATTGCTGCTCAATCACACACCATTAACTTCCCACTTAAGCTCACTTATACCAAGTACATATTTTATCCTCTCACCCACGCAGCCAACACACTGGAGCCCACAAATCATCTGTGTGCACTTTGGAAATTTTTCAATTATTTTTAATCAACTCAAAAGGGTCCAGTCCCAACGTTAGTACTGCCCAGACTCACCAGGTACCAGGAGCCCAAGGCACTCGATTAAGGGACACAGCAGATTCCTTACCTGCCGCGACATTATATTGTGGCTCTCTTCCTTCCATGGGGTACGTTGGCACACAGAGGTGGCTTCAAGCTACCTTTTAGATGGCTGAAGAGGATGGCAAAGTAGAAGTTGGATTTGACACTAAAGGTTCTGAGGCACAGCAGTGTCCAAGTGGGGACTTTTCTCTGTTTGTGGGCGGGCTTTTACAATCTCCATTGAGCATTGTCGCTCACCAAGCTCCTCTGGTGTATGTCTCACCACAACATGCCCAGGAAACTGTGGGAAAGGAGAGACAGATGGCAGGGAAATAAACAGTCTGTGCTTTCTCCAAACTAAAAATTACCTGTTGCTTATCTAATAATAATAATCATCTGCTGCAATTTTTCCAACCCTCGGAATAAATCAATTTTAAAATGTTGATGTGTCATAACATCCGATTAGCACCCGAGGCGTAAATTACAGAGCAGAACTGAGCCGAGAAAGGTAGTAGAGAAATGGCTAGGATGAACAATGGTACCTCAGAAAAGGCAGAGCCTCTAAAATGGTGGTTCCCTGGCGTAAGCCCCTTAAAACTTGACTCGTTCTCTCAAAGAAGAATTTTGGAGACCTAAGGGCATGAGCATAAAATGGGAACTGATCCCTGAATATCTAGTACAATGTTTGGCCCATAAAGGGTACCTGGTAAATATTTATTGGGAGTATGGATGCATAGATGAATGGACGGATAGATGGATGGATGGATGGATGGATGGATGGATAGATGGATGGAAGAATGGATAGATGAGATGATTGCTTGGCAAGACTTATGATATATTCGATTCATGCAATAATAAGCAGCGATATAAGTTTCTATAATACTTCTTAGAGATTTGTTTTTACCCCCTGATACCCTGTTATGGGTACTCTTTCTCTCTCATTCTCTACTTAGATTACTGTCACCTTCCTAACATGTCACTCCCTACCCTCTGCTTAAAATCCTTTGATGGTTCCCCATCCCCACAGAATAAAGTTTAAATGCCTTAACATGACATTCGAAGCATGATATGAGCTAGCCCCTGTCTACCCCTCTGGCCTCACCTCCCATTCTTCCTCTATACTCAGCTCCCACCATGCTGAAACACTTGCCTGAGCATGGCTAGTCCTCCCATGTCGATGTATGTGCAGATCCTCTGTACGTAATGCTTTTCCTTACCCTTCCTTCTTTGCAACACTCTACCACCAAAGTACTTTGCTAGCTTCTCCCCATCCTTCAAGACTCATTACATGCCCTGGCTCTCCAGATTCCCCAGGTATGTGGTCCTCCCCTAACATCATCACACCTGTGACTATCATAGCACTTTTCATACCGTATCATAACCATTTGTTTGCTTACCTGTATTCTTTCTCTAGACTGGGGTTCCTGGGGAATAGAGTCTGTATGTTTGATCAAACATCTCTGAATTTCCAGCCATCATAGTGTCTGGTATGTGGTTTACACTTAGGAACATGATGAATAAGAAAATGCGTGGAGGCAACGTTTATCCCGGAATAGTACTGCCCAGTCATTAATATTTTCTTTTCTCCCCTAGGTTTCTGATTCATCAAACCCATTTCTTAATCGAATGCTCAACAGAGATACTATCACAAGAATAACATATAAAAGTAAGTTCGATTCAATTTCCTATATAACAACTATTCTATAAAGATTAGTCCTTTATGAAGAAAGGCAGAAAGCCAAAACTGATGATCTCTAAGGGCCCCTTTCAGCTTCATGATCCTTTAATTCTGTAGAAATCCACTCTGGAGAGTCAGGGTTGGCTAAGAAGCAGCTCATTTCAAACAGACGTCCCTGGGGTGTCTTTGTCATCCACGCCTGCCTAAGGCGATAATGATTATTATGATGATGGTCATCATTATCCCATGGATTGATAATGAGCTGGGGGACTCTACTAGCTGACAAACTCAACCATGTCAGCTGGCCATGTTTGGGCCTTTGCCAATTATGTGGTGGAAAAAGCATTCACCAGGTAGTTGGGTTACAACCAAAGCACTTACAGAGGCCTTCTGGTCAGATCTCCCTCTCTGCGTCGCTGGGTCTCCCTTTCAGTCGGAGGCAAGATGGCATCTTTCTTCATCCTCAAGTATGACCTAATGATCTAGAGGACTCTGTCCAGTGTCTTGGGTTTCCCAAGTGTGTTGTCCCTAGAATCTTTAAGCAGAAAAGAGAAAACAGTACAAAATTGAAGAGAGAAGAGAGAAAAGGTGTTACTGCCATTTACAGCAATCCCAGAAGTTGCAGGATTTGGGAAAAGTTATATGAAATAGCACACACCAAGAGATCAAAGAAGTCAGAAAAAAAAAAATTGACCTAATTAGGAGTGAACAGGAAAGTGGGATTCAAGTCCTGATTTTGTCCTTAAGCAAGGAGCTTCCTTATTTCAACTGTTCCTCATCTGTAACGTGAGGAAGTTGAACTTCAAGTTTCTAAGGTCCTTCTGGGTCTAAGATTCTGAATCAAGCAATAGGTAAGTGATGATTTTTGCAAAAGTTAAAAGCAGTGTGCAACCCTGCTTTTCTAACACCCCATACCCCCTTGGCATGTCCTCCAGCAAGTGAGGAGCTCAGCTGTGCCTGCTACTTCTGCTTCCCATGGTAACAGGGAAAAGACAGAGTGAATGTCTACAGGTCTCACCTTGGACTGCAGGAGGGAGAGTATGGGGAACCCTTTCCTGGGTCATTATTCATTCATTCAGCAAACATTTCCTGCATACCTGCCCCATGACAGACAACTAGCAAACCTACTGGAATAAAAAGATAGGCCAGGCACCAGCTCTCCCCACAGGTACCCACTGCCAAATTACTCTCATATGAAGAGGGTGGGAGTGGGAATGGTAGGATTGATGAATGAACCTGGAGAATTGCATTCCACCTAGATGGACATCACCTAGAAGAATGAATTAAATTGTTTCCAGAACCATCCCTCCCTTCATCCACACGCCTGTAGAGTCCTAAGTGCACATCTAGATTGCTCGGCAAAGGAAGACGTTTCTGCCTCGTGTGCAAATAGCACATTTGATAACTGCCTGCGAAAGATTATTAGTCTTTTAACTTTTTGATTAAAAAAAAGCATGAAAATTAAATAAAATGTTTTCAGATACTCTTGAATTTGCAGTGTAGAGACTGTGAAAAGCTGTGAAATCGCACATTAAGCCCCAACATACAATCTAACAGATTACCAGCTGCAGAGTCCATCATTAGTGGAACTTTTGTCCCCACCCCACCTCCAGCACTGGTCTGATTAATTATATTAAGTGATGTGGCTGCTGCTGAAGAAGAAAGCACACATGTGGTCTGCTGTGGGACGCTGTCTTCAGGAATAGGTACTGATTCTGGTGCAAATAGGGGCTGGAGAGCCAGGGCGACAGATCTTGTTGGGACCAATGATGGATGGCTGTTTTGTAGCTAAGAGAAACTTCAACTTCATCTATTTCAAATAAGGTGTCCCTGCTGACTGCTACCCCTATGGTGTCTGTGGGAATGGAGAAGGCACACTTTGGCAACAGCTGAAGTGGACAGCAATGTTAAAACCTTCATTCATCTGTTCACTAGCTCCATGAATGTTACTGAGTGGTCCTGAGTGCCAGGATATACAGAGAGCAATAGAACACGTTTCCTGTCCATGAGGTCCTCACTCTCTAGTTGGGGAGACAGGCATATCATAGTGTATTATAAGGATTTGTGTTACAAGTTCAATGTTAAAAATATGAAGAGAATTCTTTCGGATCACAGAAAATCTTCTTAGAATTACATGGCAGTGTTGCACAAAGAGGGATGTCATTCAAATAAGGACAA
>CM053506.1:88650382-88821751 GCA_028627145.1 Eidolon dupreanum
TCGGCGATGGCCTGAATTTATGGAGGAATGAATAGCAGAAGAGATGGCAGGAAAGATGGTCTAGAGCCAGATCTTGAAGGGTCTTGATGCCATGCTGAGGAGTATACACAGATGTATTTAAAGAAGTGCCCTCAGCATTTCTTGAGACACCATTCTAGAAATGCAAGTAGAAGAGAACAGGAGTCCCTCCTCCTTCTGTCCCTCATAATCTATCTGTCAGGAGCAAGGAAAATGAAAAGAGAACTTAAGAAAGATAAAGAGACCCCCATGGGGAGAGGTAACAGCTTTAGGACCCCTAATCACAGATATTCAGTGCTCTTACACTCACTGGGGAATAATGGAGGTGTTCCCGGTTGCACATTTATCACATACCTGAAGGAATGACACCACAGAGATAATGATGGCCCCTACACGTGGGAGTGGCCTAGACACTGCTATGCCCGGAACACTGTGGCTGACAGAACTGATTTGCTCAGCAGGAAAGCACCAGCACTCTTCCCTTCAGCTAAAATCCCTGAGGCAGACAGCCTGTGGAAGGCTGGCCAGGCGGCAAGCAGGGGAGTTTCTGAAACAGAAGTCATTCACTGGGATGCAGCCAGTGGGTGGGAAATACAAGCCTGCAAGTCTCTCCAGAGGCTCTGCAGAATGTAGCAGGTGATGCTGGCCTCGGCCCATGGATTCCAATCCAGAGGAAGATAACATCACCTGCTCAGCGGCACCTATCAAGGTACCCTGCTTTCATACTTCTAAGACAAATAAATCAATTCCCCTCACTGCCACCCCACCACACTACCCAGGGACACCTGACTTCAACCCCCACCCACTCTCCCAACCAGCCCATTCGGCTGCTGCAACACAGAATTACAGCCCAGCATAGTTCCAATTTACCCCATCACTTAGATGCGGTTCCCAGTCTACAACATGCTGAGTGAGCATCAGGAATATGGAAGTGATGCTAACTGAGCACTTTCTGTACTCCAGACCCTGTGCCAAGAGCTTTTTACATGCAGCACCTTACATAGTGCTCACAAAGCACCTACCTTCCAAATAGGTACAATTGCTATCCCAGTTTGCAGATGAGGAAACCAGGGCTCCAAGAATGAAGTCATTTGACAAGGCCACACATCTAGTAAGTGGCTATTAAGTTAGCAACTCTGCATAGTAACCAAGCATTCAGTGATAAGCACTGCCGTCTCGCTGCTGTGTCTGCGGGTCGGTTGTGACGGCTCTGCTGCCAGCTACAGGTCTGCAGTCCAGCTAGGGCAGCTCGGCTCCACAAGGCTGTCATTCTTCATGAAATTCGTTAGCGTGTTTTTCTCTTAATTCTAACTTGGGTTCAGTCTGAAGAGCCATCTTTTTGCTTTTTCCATTAGTTTCCACTCAGAAAGGACATAAACTAACCACAGAACCTATAGGCACTTTGAAAGTTCAGGCTCATACCATCCTAAGCTCTCTGCAACTCCTGTCTGTGCCCTGGTGAGGGACCACTAGTGGAAACCAGTGTCATCCAGAGGGACATGGTGGCACTGCCGTTATTGGCACTCATCATAACCAGAGAAGTCATGGAGTCAGTCTTTCTCTGATGAGGAGGCCATCCTAATGAGAATCAATCTAAGACTTTGAGCAGAGAATGACATGATCACTGACAAAAGGATCACCCTGTTTGCTCGATTGAGAATAGACTAGAGACAGGCAAGGATAAAAGTTGGGAGATGGTTGCAGCAGTCCAAATGATGTGACAGTGTGGATCATGACCAGGCTGGTATGGGGGAGGTGGAGAGAAATGCTTTGGTATATTTTGAAGGAAGAGCCAAGAGGTTTCTTTATAGATCAGATGTGTGATGTGAGTGAGAGAATTCAAGGATGACTGTAAAGTTTTTAGCCTGAGCAACTGGAAGGAAGACATTTCCATCAACTGAGATGGGAAGACTGTGGATGAAGCGTATTTGTGGGTGGGAAGGGAATTAGAAGTTTCAAACATGTTAAGCTTGAGATCTATGGGGCATCCAAGAAGAGGTGTGGAGTAAGCAGTTGGATATGAGTCTGGATTTCAGGAGAGAGAACCAAAGATATAAATGTGGAAGTCACTGAGATCCAGATGGCATTTAAACTTGGGTGAAATCATGGGAGTGAGAATAAATAGAGAAGAGAGGCGGACATGTCCTCACTTTTGAGAGCAGCGCAAATCCTCATGACTTAGGATTGCAAATCATTCTAAATATATCTTTTAAATCCCACCTTGGAAGAGGCTTTTGTGTGTCTGTCTCATCAGCTAGCTAAGGAGGTGTGAGGAGGCAAGAGCAAGCATGGGAGCATGGGGTGAAATCACCACAAAATGGCAGCTAACAGGGAAACCATCCATTTACTTGGTTTGACCACAGATTAGAAAACTAGGGGTAAAAAAGGAATTGTGCAAAATTACCTTATCGAGCCCGTTAAGAAACCAACACCAGGGAATCCATAAAAGGAAGAAAGGAGAATCTTGGCAAAAGACTGAGAATTTTGGAAGCCAGATATCAAGCTGGTGAAGTCCACCATACTATGGGAAACAATGTGTTTTAGTGAAAAGAGCTGGAACTAAGTGGACTTGGGCTCCTGGCTAACATTTCCTTTGCTGTGTGGCTTCAGGCAAGTTTCTTAACATCTCTGACGTTGAGATTTCCTCAACAGTAAAATGAGTATATTAACACTGGTAGTAAGAGGGTTTGGGCAAGGATTAATCAAGATAATGAGTCAGGTGCCTGGACAATGACAGGTATAAACTAGGTGCCTAATTTCATGTGTTCCTAAATTGTCCTAAACTTCAAGGTCATTAAATTCAGCTTCCTTAAGGGTGGGAGGTAGGTCACTATGACACAAAATACAAAATATGTTTAAGATAAAGACAGTACAGGGCACGCAGGCAACAGTGTGCTTGCTTTAAATGAAGCACAGTTCCCATGTGTGAACCCACACAGCAGGTGGTCACAGCCTGGGACGGTGCCACGACTTTCTGTGGAAGTTTACATTTCATCCATCTAAGCAAATTTTGTGGAACACTCTCACTAACCCAGACCAACAGTGGAAAAGACCAGCTCGAGTTAATCTCAGGCTGATCTTAGAAAAATCTTCTAAAGAAAATCCATTTTATTAAAGTTAAATTCCCCTGCAACAGATTGAGGGTCAAGACTGAAATCATGACATTAAAGAGTGGATTTTATGAATGGATTTTCTGGAGGAAATATTGATAATTTATTCAAAGTATTCTAATTTTTTAATGTCGTGTTTTGGAATCATGCCAATATCTCTCCATTTTCCTTGTGTTAATTAATTAGTAGGCACAGAGCCCCTATACAAAAGGTAACATTCTTATCATTTTAGTATCCATGTGATTTTATTGAGCTAGCATTATTTTTTTTAATTTTATGATATTTTAAAGTGGCGAAACCAGTGACTAATGGAATGCAAAGAGCAATCTTAAATGGGTAAGAGGGAGTCGTTATTAGAACATTACATATGAATGAACTCTTTCTTCCAATGTCCCAGGACACTGTATCATTTTAGTAGCTTCTTCTCTTTCTGTTTCCCATACTCCATTCATTCCATAGATAGTAAATAAATACATTGGTAAACTTCGGTCCAGTAACAATCCAAGATATCACAGATTCCAAATTCTAAGGGGTCTGGCTATTATCTCAATATATTTCCTCCAAGGAAATAAAGACATGACTGAAGGCGTTAGGAGGAGAGATTTTAAACATGGTATTTTGACACACAATACGAGTTCCTTTTAAAACATCTTTTTTCAGTCTTGCCTGTTAATAACTTTACTTTAGCCTCCCACCCCCATTCCAGCTAAAAGATGAATGTGTAGGCAGGGGCAGACCAACTTGTAACTGCCTTATAATTCTCAGTTCCTCAGAAAGTATTCTGTGCTCCCGCTCCTCAGAGGGATGCTGTGTTAAATGTGATGAAATATCACTGGGGATTTTAAGCATATTGCTCCCGGTGACTTTCCTATGCTTAATTGAACTTGTACTTTCATTTCAAAGGAATGGCTTTGGAAATGTTTTCACAGAATGCGCAATGCAGCACACCCCTTCTTGTGTTGCAATCAAAGTAGTAACTCAAGTCAGCTAGGGACAGAAAAGCTGTGGCCTACCTCATGAATTCAATACTCGGAGGCTCTTTTTTTCATTTATTGTTTGTGTAAAACAAAAAATCATATTACTTTATGCTTTAATAATTGCCTTTTTTTCATTTCAGTTGAATGTGCCTCCGATTACAAGAGGAAATATCATTCTATTTCAGAAAGTTGCCAAATAGTTCCATATTGATCAGAAGCAAGTCCAGTATTGATCTCTGGAATTGCCAAACCATTTTCTCATTGGCATCCTTCTTTTTGAATGGGAACTTCATAAGCAGGAAGCCAGGCCACATTAAAGGTCATCAGTGGTCCACATAAGTAAGCACGATGCATTTAACAGAGGCAGCCACTGAAGCCCAGACTAAGGGAAGGCCCCACACTGTGTGGTTCTAGGTAGTTCATCATAGTATGTTTCTCTTAGACAAAAAGAGAAAAAAAAATTTAAGTCAACTTGTGAATTGTGTCCATGACTAAAATCTCAGCATAACAGAAATGATAAGATTCATCAAGAACTTGTCATAAAATCAAGAGCATAGCTATCAACTTCTACAGTCATTTAAAAGAATAAAATTGGGCTATAAATGTTGCATAAATATTCTATACTTATTGATTATCCACGGAGTCTTCCTATACTATAAAGATACAGCCAACACAAAAATTACAATACTATAATACCAAAAATTTGTCCAACTCAGGATAAATTTGTCTACATAAACTTGTTTCTGTTGAAGGATGTTTTGGGGTTTCTAGACTTTTTTGACCTAAAGATGACTTTAGAAATGTCCAGAATAATCTAGTGCCCCCAAATAAGAGGTTACATGACTTAGCCATGAAGGAAGTAAGTTACTGGCAAAGCCACAATTAGAACTTAAACTTGAATTAAGAATCCTGCTTGAAGTACGTGATGATGATACATGATAGATGATGTATAGATAGATAGGTAGGAAGAGAGAGAGAAGGAGAGAGAGAGAGAGAGAGAGAGAGAGAGAGGTAAATAGAATAGACGGATAGAAAACCTCTCTATAAAACTATCCATGAAAGTTTATTTGAAATTCTGCCATCACTTCTCAGGAAATACCCTTAAAGCAAGCAGAGGCATGCATGATCACCTCATTGGCCTCAGAGCTTCACCCTACATTTGTATCTCTCTGCTCATAAACAACTCTGACCTCCTCTAGATCACAGTAATGCCATATGGAGATGGGAAGCAGTCTCAGTGTCACTCTGATATTTTGGGGTGTGCTATATAGGGGTGATGGTGGGCAGCATGCATTTAAGTTAGTAGTACAGACTGGAGCCTCTGAGAATTTTCCCTATCGCCTGACAGACAATGTTGCCTCTTTCTTTCTTGGTTTATGCTCAGCACCACCAGCAGGTGGAGCTGCTGGACAGAAACCATTTCATTCATTCATTCAACCACTGTTTATTGAGCACCCACTCTGTGATGGACTGCATGCTGAGGCTTAGGGATTCAAAGATAAAAGGTGGAAACTCTTCTCCCAAAGACTCACAGCTCAGTGAGGACATTAAGAAAGGTAAGTAGTTAGCAAGCTAGTTCAGTAAATTCACTGAAAAAGGAAGGTATGGACCACCCAGCTGAGTGGAACAGGAGGCCTCGGGAATGTCAAGCAGTGATTATCCTGGAGAAGCTAGATGAGGACATCCCAGGACGTAAGGAGTGATAGCAATGCTCCCCAGCATCACTGAGTACTTACTACAGGTCGGGCCCCGTGCCAAGTAATGGAAAAGCATGATTTCGTTTGTTCCTCAGAGAACTCTCTGAGGCAAGTACCCTGTCTTAGTTCAAAGTACTATAACAAAGTATCATGTAAACAACAGAAATTTACTTCGCACAGTTCTGGAGGCTGAAAGTCCAAGATCGGGGTGCCAGCATAGTTGTGTTCTGGTGAGAACCTCCTTCTGGGTTGCAGAATTCTTGCTGTGTTCTCACGTGACAGAAAGAGGATGAGAGAGCTCTCTGGAGTCGTTTCTATAAGGGCACTAATCCCATTCTTGGGGGCTCCGGTCTCATGACCTAATCACCCCCCAAAGGCCCTGCTTCCTAATACCATCACACTGTGGGTTAGGACTTCAACATATGAATTGGGGATCGGAGACACACAGTCTACGGCCTACTCCAATCGTGTGCATTCTGTAGATGTGGAAACTGAGACTCAGACAGTTACCTGCACATCCAAGGTGACCCAGATGGTGAGCCGCAGAGTCAGTCCTCGCACTCAGGTCTGAGCCCAAAGCTCGCACTCTTCACACTGGGTTTTTCCAAGTTCTATAGTGTAAGGAAATATAAAGGGCAAAAGGTGAAGTACGAGTATTAGCGAAAGTCATGGAAATAACCAAGTTAGTAAATTAGGATCGCCTTCTCTGAGGACTGTTGCATCTCACAGGAGGCACATATCAAATAGTGTTTTGGAAGGCATGTTGTTACCCCACTGTGTGGATTAAATCCATGAACATCGTGGCATTTTGCCTCTTGCTTCTAGCCTGCCCCACCGCACCCCCCACACACATACACACACACACACACACCAATCCTCTTCTCAAATATGCATGCAACACAAAGGCTGGTTATAGTTTTGAAGAAATATAAGTGTTCTTTTTCTTTCCTCCAGTCATGCCTGGAAGGCCCCTCATTCTACTGCCTCTTTCCACTGCCTCCTTCCTTCCCTCCTTTTGCCCACTCCAAATAAAATAAGACACAATAATGGCAGCATGCTAGACTACCCAGTGTGTTCCGAATGCAAGCTTGGTTAAACAAATCACATTGACCTTCAATAAAGATGTGCCAAATGCTTCCTTCTCTTACTCAATATGTTAATCTTCATGCCAAAGCACCGTCAGCGTAGCATCAGTAAATGCAAATCTGATCACACTACTCCCCGCTTAAAACCCTTCAGTGGCTCCACATCGCCCACAGGATGAAGACCAAACTCCTAACAGCACAGAGAAAGACCTTCCGGGTGTGGCCTGTGCTGACCCTCCAGCCTCATTTCTCACCTACACTCCAGCTGCCCCCGGGTGTGCACCGCTCTGTATGTCCTTAGCTCTTTCTCTAGCGTGACTGTCCAGTGCCCCTGACAGCCACAACCCTGCCAGACACTCACTGATTACCTCCTGTCATTCAAGATGCAGTTCAGGTCAGCTCAGTGAATCCTCTCCCGAGTATCACCCCTAAGCAGAACCGACAACCTCTCAGTGTACACAGTGCAGATGCACATCACTGTCTGCTGTTCCTTGCTGCCTTCGCTTAATTACATCCTGCTCGCCAGTACCTAGCTCAGTGTCTGACACATACTAGGGTCCTGAGAAACAGAAACCAATGATGAATACTGAACATAAGCTTGTTGTGTTGGCACCCGATCTAACTTCCAAGGAGCATCAGTGTGTGCTCTGGGCATCGTGACTTTGTCGTGGAAGCATCTAATCGCCCAGGCCAGAGTGCAGACCCAGCCCAGTCATGTTCCAATCACGGTGTCTCTCCTGGGCTTGTCCTGATTCCCTGGTATTGTTATGAAAAAGCAGAAATGTTTAAATGGAAAGTGAAAGAAAGTCCTTTGTCCTACTATTGGTCTCCCAATTCAGGTTGGCCAATCTCTTTTATGGGCATTAATGATGTCAGAGCCCTGGAGAGGTTCAGTTACCCCATCAGTGTAGTCAGAGGCCAGGAGGGGTTGTTTGGGATGGAGCAGACAAATGGTGCTTCTGTTGACAGCATTCTAAACCACTGGTTCAGTTATTTGTTCTTAATAGAAAAGTGAAGGAGCACTAAAGTTCAGGTTCCCTTTCCAAAGATGGCTCTTTCTTGTCAGAGGAATTTGAGTGAGAATTTTCTGAAGGAAGAGATGCGAGAGGAAAGGAGCCTTTCCCCAGGAAAATGAATTAGCAGCCTTAACGCTCAGCATCAGTTGGTGAATACAGGCCAGGCCAGGATGCCCTAATCACCACCTGATATTACAGTCTGCATGTATTTGTTTTTGCTATTTGTTGTCTGTCTCTTCAACTAGAATGAGGGCAGGCACTATATCTATCTCGTACTCTGCTCTATCCCCATACCTAACCCTGTGCCCAGCACAAAGAGGTCTTAGTGAACATTTGTTGAATGAATGAATGAATGAATGAATGATCTGGAGGTCAGGGTTTCAGTTCCCACTCTGCAGTCACCAGCTAGCTCTGCAACCTTGGGCAGATTACTCTGCCTCTCTGATCTTCAGTGTCATTTCAGCGAAGATGTTATTATCTGCCTGAACAATCTCGTTAAGTCAATATGGGGTTCCAGCTTTATGTGAAAGTTTTTTACCATTAAATGTGCACGCTGCTAAACTTGGAAGATTGTATTAATCACTGAAGAGTTAGTTTTTTCCCACTAGGAGGCGTACACATGGATTAGAGAACACAAATGAATCCAGGGGAACTGGAGGAGCCAGTCTCGGCCAGGCAGGCTTTGGGTCCTGGCCTTCAGGCCTCCTGGATGCACCACAGTGGTGGACGCTCATGGCAAACTGAGGCATGTAAGACCTCTGGAGACATAGATCTAGAATCACTGGGGTACAGAGGGCAATGGAATCCATGAATGTAGATGGGCTACCCTATGATGAGGGTCTAGAGTGAGGAAAAAAAGCCTTAGACTGATCCTCAGGTAATGCCAACATTGAGAGAAGCAGGTAGAAAATCAGGAGCCACCAACAGAACTCAAGAAGATAGCCAGGAAAATGTGGTGATTTAGAAGCCAGGAGAAGAGAGCAAAGGTATCCAAAAAAGGATTATAGGGAGAAACAGAGAGTGGAGTAAGAGGTTCATTGCAATTTTTTAAGATTTGAAAACTCCAGTACATTACAATGTCATAAAAATACAACCAATGCATTGAATAAAAAAAAATCAGAAGGAAATACAGAAAAATATTAATGGCAGTTGTTTTAGATGATCTGAGTTATTTTTTTTCACTCTTTTTTCCATATAGTCTGATATGTACTGATATCTCTAAGAATTAAAAAATCATATTCAATAATAAAAGATATATTAGTGTGAATACCTCAAATAGGTGTAAGAAAAAAAGCTACCTGCATGAGCCTGACAAAGAGGAGATCCACAAAAATGAAATCGGTTGTTAAACTTAACTTTTGAATCTCATGGTAGCATTTGGCCTGATTTATTTTTCTTTCTAAAATTATTTTATTTTTTTAATTAAGCAATGCTGATAAATAAGAATTGTGACCAGGCTGTATTTCCACAGGTCCTAAAGCCTTTAATTGTGCATTTCATTGCTACAGTGCTATGGGTCCAGGTCTCAGTGACCATAACCAAGCATTTGGCTCTTTCTGTGTCCTTGTGGTAGTTTACATTTCTGTCCACTAATAGTCAGTGCCCCATCCTGCAGGGAGAATGTGGTTCCTCTCATCCATGATGTCAACCTTGGGCATGTGCCTACTTTGGATATCAAAATGTGTACAAAAGTAACGTACCACTTCCAGGATGGGAGCTTCAATGGCCCACATATGTTTGACCATGCTTCTTCTCCTCCTGTCATTGTAACTCACAAGGGTCCAGATAGCAGCTACCCTGAGAGTCTAGGTCCCAGAATGTGGACAGCAGTGACATGGAGGAAGTCCTCAGCCAACCTAGAATTAGACATATATGTGAGCAGGAAATAAACCTTTGTTGTTAAAAATGATTGTGATTTGTTACTGCAGCCTATCCTGACAGATGTAGTCTTCTGGAATCAGAAAAGGAAAAAACAATCAGCAATACCAGGACTTTTTCAAGAAACCTAATTTTTAAGTCTTTCTTATTTCCTTCTCTAGATGATGCATATTTACTACAGGGACTTAATATAGAGGAACTATATCCAGAGACCTCTAGTTTCATTACTTATGATGGGTCGATGACTATCCCACCCTGCTATGAGACAGCAAGTTGGATAATAATGAACAAACCTGTCTATATAACGAGGATGCAGGTGAGCTTCTCTGTGGTCTTTTAGGGAATGGGCAAGATGATGTGAAGAATGTCTGGGTTTGTGGAGTGCCTATTGTATTAATTTGCTAGGATTGCTTTTATTAATTTGCTAGAACACAAACTCGGTGGCTTAAATAACAGAAATGTATTTTCTCGCAATTCTAGAGGCTGTAAGTCCAAGATCAAGGTATTAGCAGGGTTGTTTCCTTCTGAGGGAATAAGGAAGAGTCTGTTCCATGCCTCTCCCCTGGTTTCTAGTGGTTTCTGGAGATCTTTGGTCTCCCTTGACTTGTAGAAACATCACCCTCATTCTGCCTTCTTCTTCTCATGGTGTTCTCTCCCTGTGTCTGTGTCTCTTGTCCAACTCCCCCTTTTTATAAGGACACCAGTCATGTTGGATTAGGGCCCACCCCAGTAACCTCATCTTAGCTAATTGCACCTCTAATGACTCTATTTTCAAATAAGGTCACATTCTGAAGTACTAGGGGGGTGAGGACTTTAACTTACAAATTGTGGGGGTACATAACTCAGTTCATCGCACCTATGTTTAAAGAATTAGCATTTGAAAAGGCTTAGGGTAAACTAACTGAAGAAGCCTTCAACTCATCTTTGTGAGAAAGGACAGCAGGGTTAGTTCCCAAATTGTCCTACAGAGATAGTGTTCAACTAAGCAAATGAGCAAAAGGGATAATATGGTCAAATATGTTTGAAAAACTGGTTTAAGAAAAGAGTTAAATAGATTTCATTGTTGGGAGACTTCTTGGGCCTTTAAAATGATGATACATATGTCAGCCTCCAAAAGGAAGCAATATGATCTGTAGCATTTCATAAACATATTTGAATATGGAATTTTTTAAGCATCTCACAGTATTCCTAGTAAAGTTAACTAGGATTCCTCAGAGCTAGATGAGAACAAGGAGGTCTGGCCTTTGAGGCCAGCTTTGCAAATGTCTCATTATATACTCCTAGGGCTATCACCTCCCTTTTTGTGAAATAAGTACTGCCCTTTATGATGGGGGGGTGAGGAGGGTGGTAAATTACATGAATCTGTTCCAGCTCTGATGTTCTTTGATTGTGAGATTCTATAAAAACTCAGAGAAAAGATAAGCAAATAAAGCAGAATCCATTCTCCTTTACAGGAGATATACAGTTGACCCTTGACCAACACAGATCCACCATATGCAGATTTTTTTCAATAATTACCTGTACTGTTTTCAGTCTGTGGCTGGGAATCTGCAGAAGCAGAGGGCTGACTGTATGCATTGTTCTACACCATTTCATCTAGGGAGCTTAAGCTTCCATGGATTTTGGTATTCGCAGGGGGTCCTGTAACCAATCCCCCATAGATAACAAGGGATAAACTAAGTTTTTTGGGGAGTCAAAAGTTTTATGCAGATTTTCAGCTGCATAGAGGGTTGGTACCTCATACCCACACATCGTTCAAAGGTCAACTGTACTTACAACCCAACAACAACATGAAGAATTTGAAGACCCTGATCCTATCTGTATTGATTAGGACTCTCGATGACAAGCAACTCCCTCCCAATAACTCAGAAAAAGGATTTGTTCAAGAGATGCTGGGGCAGCACCTTATAGAATTTAAGATCAGAAATTGATAAGAGGAATTCGCTAGAATCAGAACCCCAGAAGCCCTTTATTTCTGCTCTCTTCTGCAATTTGTCTCATTCTTCTGTCCTGCTGGAGACTCTTCTTATACTTCTCAATCCCGGGGTGGAACAATGCCACAGACATTTCAGTCAGCTCCTGGTCCTGATTTCACAGCAAAGAAACCAAACTAATCCAGCTTAGTTTCGCTCTGACCCCTGAACCAATCATTGTAGTCTGGATAATACCCATGTGAGGGGATAATTCCCTGAATTGTTGGGAATTATTGAACTATAGGGTGTAAGAGAAAGAGACCCTGGAGGACACCTACTTGGATGTCCTCCTTTGACAGATGGCATATTTGAGGATAAAAGAAAGTAATTGACTTATTCAGATGCATCCATGAGTTATTGAGCTAGAAGCAAAGCCCTCTCCATGCATGGAGGCAACTGTGGGCTCCACTGAACCCATGGAACCAGGGTCTCTGAGGGGCTCATGTGCACGTTCCCAGACAGCCTGGCTTGGCCACAGTCTACGTGGTCTTATTTCTTTCCGAGTGCATCGAAAAGGATGGGTGGATGTCACAGCTGTTTCTCTCTCCTCAGATGCATTCCTTACGCCTGCTCAGCCAGAATCAGCCATCTCAGATCTTTCTGAGCATGAGTGACAACTTCAGGCCCGTCCAGCCACTCAACAACCGCTGTATCCGCACCAACATCAACTTCAGTTTACAAGGGAAGGACTGTCCAAACAACCGAGCCCAGAAGCTTCAGTATAGAGGTGGGTGCATGGCTCAGAGGGCAGTGGACCCAGGTCAGAGCTCAGTCCTCCTGCTGAGACCTGTTCTTAAAGGCCTGCCATTATCTCCCACTGTAGGAATCATGATTATAAATGACATTTAAGACCACCACTTTCTATTTGCTTGCCATCTTTCTGTTGATAAAGCCAATATAGATAGAGGTAGAGAACAAACTTTAAATCCCTTCTGGTACAGACAAAAGAAGCTTTTATTGCCATCTTACAGAAGAGCCCAGAAAGGTAACTTTTTCAAGGTTATGTGTTAGAACAGGACAGCCAGAAGCATTAGTGCTTTTAGTTATGTGCACAGTGGACCCTTTTCCCCTAGAAGGTGGGCAGGTGCTCTAGATGCCAGCTCACTGGGCTCCAGCAAAGTAATGTGTGTGAAGGCATCTTTTTCCAGTGCTATGTCCCTAGAAATGACAATTATTCTTACTAGAGGGGACATTCCAGATGACTCTTGCCTTTAACCCTCAGGTCCACACCCAGCCCTCTCTCTTCCCTTCTACACACTAAGTATCTGTTGATCAGGTGGTAAACCCTCAACACAGAAAGTTCTGGACTTGGTTCTGTCACTAAAAAACCATGCAAACCCAGCCAAGGCATTTATACCTCTGGACCTGGTTTCTTTCATGGCAGTCCCTACACCATCTCCTTCCAGACTTGTCATGAGGAATGAATGAAAGCCTGGATGAGGAAGCCCTTTGCAGCAATAATGTGGGAGCTGTAAATGGTACCAGGCAGCTTCTTGAAGCAGCTACCACTGCTACCCTGTCATCCCCCACTTCATCTCTCCTACTTCCCCCACATTTCCTTCTTTCTTTTTTTCTCTCTTAGACACACACAGAGTGCCAAAACTATAATTTTCTGTTCCCTTCTAGCCAGAACTACCAGACATATAAATACTCAACTCATTCATTGAGCCTTTTCTTTGTGCAACACCTATTTATTGTGCACCTACTATGTGCAAGGCACTTAGCTTGGAGATGAGGATACAGTGTGATGAAGACAGATATGACACCATTCATACAGAGCTTACAGTCTAGAGCAAGCATCAGCAAACTTTCAGTTAAAGGCCAAATGGTAAATATTTTAGGCTTTGTGAGCTATTCAGTCTCTACCATACTCTGATGTTATAATGTGACAAAGGTCATAGATAATATGCAAATGAATGGGTGTGGCTGTGATTCAATAAAACTTTATTTACAAAAGCATCACAAGCTGAATTTGGCCTATAGGTTGTCATTTGCCCACCCCTGGTCTAGAGCAGAACTTCCTGTGATAATAAAAATGTTCAGTATCTGCACTATCCAGTAGCTACCAGTCACATGTGGCTATTGAACGTTTGAAGTTTGACTAGTACGATGATGCAACTAAAGTTTTTACAAGTAAGCAAGCATGTATAAAACTGCCCCTTTCCCTTTGAAGTAAGCCCTCTAAACTCTCTGCAAATTAATTCAATTATGCCTTGTTTTGTGTTGTGTGTGTGTGTGTGTGTGTGTGTGTGTGTGTTTCTTTTTCTCTCTTTCCAGTAAATGAATGGCTCCTCAAGTAGGGAACTCGGCCAAGAAGAATCCCATCTCAGTGAAAATGCTACAACTGTGAATTGGCATAACCTAGAATGTCCCCTTCTTTCTTCTCTCTCCTTCCCTCCCTCAAGCCTCATTCACTCTGGATTGGCCCCTTCTTCATGAAAAGGGTCTACAAAACCATAGCAAGGAACATATCTCTTACACACACTCACAAATTCACACACACACACCTACACAACACTCACACACACATACACATACATGCAAACATATCTACATACATACACACTCACACAGCCTCCAAGATGGGAAGTCAAGTTTCAGAAACAAAAGGCTCATTCATAAAAGGTCTTAGAAGAAAATAACCAGTTAACCTGATTACAATTTTGATACTGTTTTCCTGAACTAATAAACCTACTCAATGAGACTTTTCAGCCTTTGTACATACAAAATTCTTCCAAAAAAGAGAGAGGAGAAAATACAGCTCCAACAGCATCAAGCGGACTTTGTTCTTTGCATCAAGTAATCTTGGAGAGTGTCCTAGGATCATTTGAGGGTGCTGGTGACAGGTAAACTAGGACAAAGTTGTTCAAGGACACTCATTTCTAGATTATGATTCTTCTGTTTACTCAACAATTTAAAAAAAAAAAGGACAGACATTGAAGAGATACACATTGTATATATATATCACTGCAGACTATAAAGAAATTGAATTATTTCCCCTTTGTCACATATCTGTAGTAGGATTTGCCAAGATCAGAATTGATCCATTTGCTGTTTCTTGTTTTCTAAAGGTCATACATTGTGTTTGGTTATTGTTAACAGCTCAATAAATGTGTTTAACGAGTTCATTTTATTTATTTATTTATTTATTTTTGGCTTTGGTCTGTTCTTCTTCCTTACAGGCTAAGCCCTGGCTCCATGCAACTGCATTCTTTGATTTCACTTGTTCCTTCATCTACATGTTTTGTTCATTTGCAGCCAGTTTTACTGAGTTTGTGGCAATCAGGAATGCATTTGCTAAGCAAGTATAACTTTAATTCCACTCCATGGCTCGATCATTCATACGAGGTGAGCTTCAGCCTGAGATAGCAGGCGACAGATTTCTTGCGTTTCAAAACTGTCATTCTCCCCATCCCCCCTGTGATGCTCCCTTGAAGGAATGCATTTTGCCTTGTAAATTCCTGGGAAAGGGGTGTCTTTTCTCTCCAGGTGCAGCTGGATCTCACAAAGTAAAAACGAATGCCTTTCTTTTCTTGTTTATAATGGTCACTCACTGTGTTTGGTTACTGTCAAGAAATCAATAAATGTGTTTAACAAGTTACCCAGTACCCACGTCTGAATTTATTAAGGAGGAGGACACTCCCTGCTGAAGTCTCTGAGTCTTGCTGCATCCACAGGCAATTGCATTATGGCTGGCAGGGTAGCCAGAGCCGCCAGAACAGCCTGTCTGGCCATTCCTAGAGTCAGGTAATTAGTACCCTGTTGAGAAAACATATAGGCTTCGTTGCTGGAAGGGAAGACTTGGATGTTCGTGTGGTGGCCAAATTAAAAATAGCTTTCGTCTCTCCTTTTTATCACAAGTGGGAAAGCACCAGCATGTAGGATCTGTGCAAATACGAATATTCACAAGCATATGGAAAACTTCAGCCAAGTGATTAGGTATATTGATGATGAAAAAAAAAACCAAACAGCTGATATTTCATATTTAAAATAATACACTGAATTGGATTTTTTTTCACTTTTTGCACCAGTGTTAGGTGATAGGCTTAGCTGTAATGACATATGCGCCTATTTCTGAGCAATCACATTTTTCCAGACGACCAAATCTGTTCACAAAAGTTTAGGGTGGGAAGGTGGCAGCCTTTCTTTGTGTGGCTTGCTGCTTCCTCTCTGATTCAGAATCTTCCTTAGCCTCCAAGGGCAGGCAGCCATATAACCATTGAAGAATACTGATGGCAAGTCAACAGGCCTGGCTTCAAATCTTCACTCTGCCATTTGCCTGCTTACAATGTGATCTTAGGCAAGTCGCTTTACTTCTCTGATCTGTGTTGGGGATGCTAATAACTATCTCTATGAGTTGTGACACTTAAATGCTACATAGCTACTTAAAGCAGCTAGCACAAGACCTACAATAAATGTTCTGTAAATGGTGCCTCTAGAGCATATATGTGGCCTACCTATCAGGGGTAATCTTGACAATACTATGATTCCATCTACAGGGAGGGGTTAGCACCCATCACGACAGGGGAATCAAATTAATATCAAATGGTAACAGTAGATACCAGCAGAGAGCACACAAGTAAATGTCTTAAGTGTGTCAGGACAGAGAGGAAGGCACACGATAAAGATAAAAGGCAAGAGGTTGAGTTTCCAGGCTCTATTCTGTTACCAGCATTCTCTGTGACTTGGGACAGTGTCCCTATCTAGAAATGACTTGGGCATGACGACCTCCCATGGCCTGTCTACTCTGTCATTCCCTAACTCTGTCTCTCACTCAGTTCTCAGTCCAGGGAGAACAGAGGAAAACACAGGCTCTACTCCCTGGGAATGGGCAGAATTTCACTCTGGCCAAATAGAACTCGAAATGGAGTGAACTGGCCTGTGTTCCACCATCCGGGCCAATCTCGAATATCCCTTCTCCCCACTCACTGGGTTTCCCAAACTGTAGCATGGAAATAGGGGTACTTTGCCCTCAAACCACAAGGAAGTAAAAAAAGTTAGCTAGATTTGTACCACTCTAAAAAAGAAGATATTAACCAATGTTACCTCAATAAACTTAATTTAAAAAATAATAATAAATCTATTTCTACCAGCAATCTATTAATCAAATTAATTGATTAATTAATTAATTAAAAAGAAATTTGAAAGTATCGAAAAGTCCCTGAGAGTTGGCCTGTTGAAACCAATCAAGGGTCAAAAATTACAGTCATAAATTTGAAGTCCATAATTGCTGGGAAGGGGTAGGCAGCAGCATGGCTGTGCTTTGCAGTGTATGCAGACCTGCTGATTTTGCCTGTAGAGTCACGGGCTTACGTGGGCATCCTTTCTCCTGGGAAGGATAACTAGAACGTGTGGGGACATACATGCTGAGCCTCAGTTCCCTCCTCATTGAAATGGGGAAGGGAGGTAACTACACACAGAAGAGAGTTCTGGGCAAATCGCATGAGAAAAAACATGGTGTGGAGATCCCAGCCCCGCTCCTGAGGACGAATTTTGTGGTTTCCAAGACAATTTAGGGCCTTGTTTCCACCTCCCTCAATAGCAGTTTGGTTTCTAAGGCAACGTCAGGACAACCACAACTCACTGCACTAAATGTATCTGGAATGTGAGAGTAACGTGGAGTTTGGGCAGGAGAGCACACTCAGTCACAGCCTATAGGCACCCATATTGGGCTGAGAGGTCTGACTGATGATCATCAATTAATAGATGCCAACACCCCCAGGGTGGGCTCTTATGCTGCTGGGCCCAGAGCACTCATAATTCATGAGAGTATCCCAGTTTTCCTGTTCCAAAAAGCCTACAAGTAGGATCTCCAGGAGCAGAAACTCACCTTCACATCATTCACCAACTACTGCCATTGAACAGAAGGAAAGATCTGCCAAGACCCCAGCTGAGGAAACGTACTAATAAAGTCCACCATGGGTTGCACATTTCCTGTGGGTGAAACCTTGTGCTAAACAACTTATAAATATCTTTTTATTTCACCCACACAGTCACCCAGGAGGGAATCGCCATTGCTGCCCCATATTAGAAGTGCAGACACTGGACT
Organism: Eidolon dupreanum; assembly: GCA_028627145.1. NCBI lineage: Eukaryota > Metazoa > Chordata > Mammalia > Chiroptera > Pteropodidae > Eidolon > Eidolon dupreanum. Next base: position 88,668,186 of record CM053506.1, read on the forward strand.
TCTTCAGATTGGGTGACATGCTCAGGGTCACATAGCTCATAAGTGGTAAAACCAGGCCCTGCTCTTTTGAGCTGGTGGTTCAAGAAGTGTGGCCCTATCAGCATCAATGAGAAACCCAATAGAAATGCAAATCCTTAGACTGCACTGCTGACCTGCTAACACTCTGGGGGTGGAGTCAAGCCATCTGTATTTTAACAAGTCCTCCAGGTGATTCTGACACATACTCAAGTGTGAGAACCACTGTAAATCAAATACTCTTTCTTACTATCTCTTACTCAAGAGGTTCCCAAACTTTGCTACACATTAGTATCTCCTGGAATGTTTTTTAAATCTCAGTGACCAGGCTGTACGGCATACCACCGAAGTCAGAATTTGGGGTGCAGCCAAGTGTTTAATAAAAATCCCCAGATGACCACAACATGCAGCAAAGTTGGGAACCACATTCTCATCTGAAGAACCTTCTCAGAGGAGGGATCACCCGTAAGGTGGGTCCATGGCAGCCAGAGGCCAGTGTTATTTAACAGATCTTCTCTCTTCAGAATCACATCCTGATCTCTGTTCATGTAACTATTTTGGGTGTTCTCAAAATGTTCCCCAGCCTCCATTATCCTTTCACAAATCTTCAAACAACAAGTCTAAAGTTTAAATAACCAATGTTGTTTTTTTAAATAAAAGAAGCACTCATGTTTGGAGTAATGGCTTTGTACCATCCTTCCAAAACCCACTCCATATCATCACTCCTGATGACTCAGATTTTAATGTATCTAAGACTTCAGATCATTATGAGCAAATGAAAAAAATCTATGACTTGAGAGACCAGAAGTTCAGAAAGATAGGCTGGGTCCATAATTAAAAGTTAAAGGCACATTATAGCCCTGTCAATTCTAAGTTCATGGTGTCTCTTCTATGCAGTGTTCCCTCCCCCAACCTGATAGCCCTGTGACAAGCCCTAGTCCCCACCCTCATCATCTCAGGCTTGCACTATATAGCAGTACTCATCCAACAGGTCCTCCTGCATCCAGTCGCCAGATAAGTGAAAGACCCTGAGCCAAGAGCATAAAAATATCCAAACTCTGCTCTCAGACAAGGGCAATTTGAGCTCACCCTGAAAAGAGGTTAGAGGAGATTTAGACTGGACTGGAGGGTGGGTGGAGGAGAATCTGAGACATTGTCCAGGGAAGAGACCTAAATGTAAAGCTAAGCAGATCAACCAAAGGAGCAGCACTCCAAATCAACTTAATACAGCAACATTCCAGGAGCAATGCAAGAAGACAGAAGCTGTGCACCATGCCTAAAATGGACACTAGAGAGTAGAACCAAGGTAAATTTCCCAAACTGTTCTTCATAGGGTGTCTGAGGCCTTGGCCATCGCCAGGTGGGGAGGAAGATATTGAGAGTCATGTCCTGACTCAGTGGTATCCAACCCATTCTCATCCATCTCTAGGATCAGCAAACTAAACTAAAACCTCAGATTGGAGAACATGTCCCAAGACTCAAACTTCCAATGGTCCCCAGTTGTTTTCAGGTTAAAGGTTCAAATTTCTTAGCAAAGCAGGCAAAGTCTTCTTTAATGGATTCTCAGCAGAAGTCTGAGAACTCATGTCTCAGCCTCCCAGCCACAGTCCATATCACCCTTCAGCATTTTCCAGTTCATCCTCACTAGTGAAATACAACACCCCTTTATAGAAACTGAGCTCAAATGCCACCTCAGACTTCCCTGATCTCCCCAGGGAAAATTATTTCTTCCTTGCCCTAAGCTCACACAGCATATTGACTTTATCTCTGATTAACATTTATTTTATTCAGGTCTGTATTAGAAACATAGGTAAATATAGAAACATATGAGTGTTATATACATAGGACTGTATTTGGTTCAATATTTTCCTGTCTGTACATGCCAATTTGAAATTCCCTGAAGACAGAGATTGTTTCTGCATTCCTCTTTGTGTCTCTCCCTCCTATGAGCAGAAAAAGAGAAAGAAATTATATCATAATGCTTCACAAATAGTGGGTACTCAAAAAAAGTTTGTCGGTACATAAAATTTTCCTATGGGAAAATTCAAAGTTGTTGAAGCTTCTTCTATACCAAGTATGTACCAGGCACATTGCTGGTATATATTTTACATTTGGTGCTCACAGCAGTTCTGCCAGGTAGTTCTTGGCTTAATTTTCTAGATAAAGTTAATCAGAGAGATAAGGATGCTCAAGATCACACAGTTGTTGAGTATGAGTCAGAAAACTGCAGGAAAAGCTGATACTAGAGAAGCCTCTGATGAAAGTGTTATTAATTGGAGCTGGGATGGTAGGATTCTTTCCATTGGAACTGTGGTCATTTAATCCTATTCTTTATAGTGGACCTCCAGTACAGGGGGCCTGCCAATGGTTCCTAACCCCAAGCCAAGGCAGTAGATGAGTCCAGGTCATCAGTAGATTTTTAAAGTCACAGGTGATTCCACTCTGCCATCGGCACTGAGAACCCTTCTTAACATTTGCTGCCCATGGAAGCTACCTAGGGGAGCTTGTTAATGTACCAAGCATCGGTAGTTCCAAAAGCTCCCCAGGTGAATCTAATATCAGCCAAGGCACAGATCCATTGTTCTATCCCAAGATATTTGCCAAATATATAGAGGTTGCCTTATAGGCTACTTGTCCCCTGAAGAGATGCTCAAATAGAAAGGTGGAATGGAGAGTCGATGAGAGAAAAGAATGATGGTTTTAGAGGCCGGTGATGCTGCGTTCTGACACATGAATCCAGAGAGTTGTGCTCATCAGATTTGAGAGTTGACAAAGAGGCTCAAACCTCACGCCCAGCCCACCTCTAGACCTCAGGGCTCACACTCAGTGGGAATTCCAAGACTAATGAATGGTCCACTTCAAGCAAGATTTAAGAGGGTGAAACTAAAGCCAGATTGTCACAGTATCCCCCTGTGGTCTGAGCTTAGGACACCCGAGTGAGTGGCAGCTGTGTCCCTGTCACCAATGAGATAAGATATCTGCCTCCTGGACTTCGGGTGCCTCATGAGTGAAATAGATATAATCATTTCTTTTCTTATATCCTAGAAGTTGTGAAAACAAAACCAGTAAAAAGGTGAGAAAAAGCTCGGGGGAAGTATTAAACAAGTGTCAGTTAATGCGAATAGAAGGGGACGTAAATGCTTCCACTGCGATGAATAAAAATGCACTGCTAGAAAATGTGCACATCTAGGAATCCTGGTGGATACTGATTTGAATGAGTGAGGGCCTACTGTGTGCCGGGCACAAACCCTGTCCTCAAACAACCTAGTATAGAATGGAAGATGAGGCCCAATGAATTTTGGGATTCATCCCCCTGCGTCAGGAATGGTGGGTTAGAAGGGAAAGACCACCTAGGGAATATATAGAGGTTACCTTATATGCTACTTATCCCCTTTTTGTTGTGAAAACAAAAGCAAGTAGCCTATAAAGTAACCTCTATATCTTTGTAGGAGGGAGAAATCGATTCCAATAGCGGCTTCTGGGAAAGAAGGATTCCCAGAGGAAGTGGCATTTGAGCTGACAAAGCTCCAAGTGTGGTTGGGTGAAAAGCGAAGAAGCCAGCATTCCAGAGAGGAAGCAGCTTGAGGAAACAGTGGTGCCGGGTGTGTTTCAAAATGGTGAAGTGATCATTGTGGCTAAAATAGGACAGAGTCCCCAAGATCACCTGAGGACGTCAGTCAAATCTTACCTGCAGGAGTTTTGCTGGGTCCCTTCAGAGCCAAGGGTTGAGACAACACTCACTCCAAGTCACTTCATGAACTAGACACTGAGGTCTTAGCACCAACTACACAGCTGGCTCTGGTCCAAGAATAGTGAGGAAAACTGAAGGATAATCGTAGTTCCTGCCCTCAAGAAACTTAAAATCTAGTTGGAGGAGACAATGAATGAACAAGGAACTCTTGCAGTTTATGTGAATAGGAACGTTTTACACTTACGACTAGTTTTGAAACTGTCAAGTAGGCAAGTTGGACTAGTACGGTTGTACAGTCTGCACACTGCACAAAAGTGCCCAGCTGAGAGGGTGACTGAGGACATCTTTTTGCAATTCATCAGCCTGGAGGGAATGAATGCCTTCTTGCAATTCACACAAAGACGGTGCTTATGCTAGCTGAAGGCAGCAACTTTAAGAACAATAGAGATTCGAAAATGAAGTATGATGTTTTGATTGAAAAGCTCAGTGCGGAGCTTTAGTGAAAGAAGAAGGATTTGAATCAGATCTGCCAGGTGGCAGGATTGGAAGGTGGGAGGCAGGGAGGTATTCCAGGTAGGCAGAACAGCTGGGACTAAGATCTGGAGCTAGAACACCCTGGCTGGTGCTCTAGACATGATTAGGCTTAGTACAGATCAGATGAAAATGGACCAAGGAAAAATCATCTGGGATTGGTACCAGGTGGCCAGAGGGGGTGGAAATGTACAAACCAGAGGAGAACATGCTCCTGGATCTGGCTAGTGAGGTCAAATCTGAGCTCTGCAGTTTACTCACTGGTGATGCTTATGCATCTGAGTCTAAGATTCCCCATCTATAAAAAATAAAGGAAATTCTCTTTTCAAGCAAATTCATAGAAATAAAATGTATAGGGAGCTACCTACCTCATAGGGTTGTAGAGGAGTTGTTTTCGTGTAAGAGGCAATAAAGAGCCATTGTAAGTCTTGAACATCAATATGACAAGAAGGGAAAAAATTATGAGTCAACTGGTAGCTTTGAGCAAGGGTACTTCCCTTGGAGAAAAGTTAGTTACATGAGCTCTGGGAATATACCTGGGCGACAGACTCAGGGGGTCCACGGATGGAGGAAGGAGGCTGCTTTAGATTCCTATTGGTCAGACAGGAAGTAGCCCAATGCCCAGCTCTTCTAAAGCTTCTTCCTGTTTCAGAGACCCAAGTCCTCCAAGGTTCCAAGACTCTCTGTGTTAAAGGGAAAGCCCAACAGCTCAGCCACCTTGCCCAGGAAGAAACTTTAGCCATTGGCTGCTCCAGGAAATAGATGGCAGACCCTAAAACAAACAGGGGTTAAAGAGGAGCTTCTAGGAAGGAAGTACTGAAAGGAGAGAGCAGGTACCCATCCACATCATCATCACAATCCTCCTATAAGGTAGGAACTGTTGTTATGGATGCCATTTTACAGAAGGGAGAACAGGTGCAGAGTGGTCAAGCCCTTTGCCCAATATTGCTAAACTAGTAAGTAGCAGAGGAGAGAGTCCTCATGCTTCACCTCTCTGTCATGGTGCCTCACAGAAACCACACAGGTAAGAAGCACTTAGCAGGGATGAATTAAAATAAATAACTTGTATATGCCCAAAAGAATTGAAAACAGAGACTCAAACATGTACATACATGTTCATAGCAGCACTATTCACAATAGCCAAAAGGTAGATACAGCCCAATTGTCCACCAATGGATAAATAGATAAACAAAATATGGCGTATCCATACAATGGAATGATGGAATATTACGCATTCATTAAAAAGAATGAAGTACTGATACATGCTACAATGTGGATGAACCTTGAAAATATTATGTAAATGAAAGAACCTAGACACAAAAGGCTACATATTGTATGATTTTGTTTATATGAAATATCCAAAATAAATAAATCCATAGAGACAGAACACAGATTTTCGGTTGCCATGGGCTGAGGGATGGCGGAACAGCGAGCAACTGCTTAATAGATATGGCGCTTCCTTTTGGGGTGATCAACAGGTTTTGGAACTGGATAGAGATGGTGGTTGTACAACTTTGTGAATATACTAAACACCACTGAACTATTCATCTTAAAATGGTTAACTTTATGTTATGGGAATTTCACTTCAATTTGAAAATAATAATAGTAATTAGCCAAAGCTTAGGATAGGCAAGGTTAGGGATGAAGATACCTTCTTGAGTGGGGAGGAAATTATAGAGGTGTCTAGAAAATATAATTAGCCTCTGACTTGTGCACTTGGTTGGTAGATAGCAATGTGTGTTAGTCATCAAATACCTCCCAAGTGCCTGAGATTGTGCTGATCACTCTACTGGCATTATTTTATCCAATCCTCCAACAGTCTTCTGTGATTTAAAAAATAAAAATAAAAAGTATTGTCCCCAAGCACAGTGAGCCAAACAGAGGCTCAGAACATGTAGGTAACTTGCACAATAGCCTATTCTTAGTAAGTGGCGGATCCAAGATTCAAATGTAGGTCTCTCTCCACACTATACCTTATTATAGCCTTCCCTCTGTCCCTGAAGCTTCAAATCCTTCTGCACACTGGGGTTACTTTGGAACTGGAGAGATTACTACTGTTGACACCCAGCAACACTGTCCCCCCAGCTTGCCACCGTTCTTCAGGCAAAGAGGAGAGAGCCTATTCTCCCCAGTAGCCTACACTGAGAGCAGTTTGAGCTAGGAGTGGGCAGCTTGGCCATGCCATTTCCAATTTTCTTTACAAATCAGATATAGACAGGAGTCTTTGTAGCTCAGAGCTAGTGAATTAAAACAACTGTCAAACCAGTGAGGCCACATTCTACACTCTTGCTACAGAATTATTCAGAAGACAAGTTTGTGTGACAAAGATGCAAACCAATTACACTGAAGCCCAGCATGAGAGAAAACTGATTCCTTTCGGCAGTGTCCGAAGGGTGAAAATAACTAAGGATCTTTCAAACACCCAAGATGAAGCAGAGGATGAAAAATGGATAATAAATCTTTTCAAGAGGAAACTGGGCACTGACAAGGAAAAAGCGATGGAAAGCAGTCCAATTTTAGGAACTCAGATAGCTTAACCCTCACTCATGTGGCAAAAAAACCAGCATTGGGGAGAATTGATGATACTAAAGAAAGGTAGCAGGATAGTAGAATTTGATGGGAAAAAGGATAAATCTGGAGAACTTGGGTACCAGAAACCTCAAGAAATAACTGGTACAACTCCACCCTGCCAAAAAAAAATAAAACCATACTTCAGCCCATATTTGAGATCAAATAAAGGAATGTAGCTAGTTGCATTCTCCTTGGACACATTCTATAAACTTGGTAACTTTTTGAAAAAAAAAAGAAAAAGAATTAAGGTCATTGGAAGATACTAATAATTTTTTATCTATGATGAAAATATTAGCAGAAGCAATGTGAAGGTAAGACAGGATTTGGGTTGGAGAAATTTGTCAAAATCAGGAACTTTTTAAGTACCAGTTCCTCACCTACCAGAGGTGCAGAGCCAGCCCCCAAACGTGGTTCTCTTCATGTTGAAATGTGGCTACATTGTGGACTACTTAGAAAACTGAACAGGCACGATTCCAGAAGATCTGATTAGAGACTGACCACTTTCTAAAAGAACTTCAATTATCAGTAGAAGAAAAAGAACATGGACTTAGATCATGGGTTCCAGCCCAGCATTACATCTCAGTAACCAGATGACCTGGGCATCGCACTTTATCTCTGAGCTTATCTCCTCATCTAAGAAAGCAGGGTATTGTTTTTATTCTCTTTTAAAAATGTTTTTTTTCATCAAGAACACACATGTTCCATATGATGCTTGGCAAGGCTTTCTGAACGCTTGCAGCTCGTTTACTCTGGGTCCCCTCTGCGTTAACAGATAATGCCTTTCTTCACATTACCTTGTTCTTCTTCATATGCCATTTTGCAAGTTTCATGCTATTTTTCACCTGAGGGTCACCTTTCTCCTCTGGATTATTAGTAACTCGATGATTTCTCAGCTGCATGGTGATAGGAGTTCTTTCATTTCTTTGAGCCACAATATTTTCTTATACAAAACAAGGATAATGAATACAAATAATATTTCTCATGATTTTGAAAGGATTAAGTAAATTAACATGTGTGAAAATGCCTAGTATATAAGAAATGCCTATAGGAAATGTCATTTTTATCTTTTTCTAAGAGTGGAACCCCAAAAATAGAGATGATATCTCCTCCCACGTACTGGTAGATACTTTCCCTCTGAATATCTCTCTTTCAGGGTATATTAGGCACACATTGGGGGCATTACCCATAGGTGTAGATGAAGAGGTGTCTAGCCGGTGAAGAGGAGGATTAAGGTATATTAGTGAGGTTAATCAAAACTAGCTGCTATAACAATGAACTCCAAAATCTCAGTGGCTTAACATAATAAAGATTTATGTCTCTCCTGTATTACAGTTCAATGTCATTGTCAAGTCTCTTTGGTAGCCCTTCTCCAAACAGTGGGTGACTCAGGGGTCCAGGTTCCTTCTACTCAGGCCAGGCCTGAAAGCGTCATACATCATTTCTCCCCATATCCTATTGGCCAGAACCCAGTCACAAGGCCCCACTCTAACTGGAAGGGAAATCGGGAAAAATGGTCTTCCTGTGTGACCAGAGGAATGCGGAAATGGTTCGATAAGCATGTGGCAGTCCTTCTAACACAGTCTGGAAGGAATTGCAGGGAGGAACAATAACCTACCCTGCCTGTTGCCTTCAGAAACATCAGCAACTCAGTCTCCTGTGACATGAGCCTATACAGGAACCACTCTGCTCTTGAAGAGCTTTGCCTGCCCTTGATCTAATTGGGGCCCGTCCTGGGAGAAAGCTGGGTCTCCTGGATAGGAGGTGAGAATTTCACTCAGTTCCAGGTTGACCTAACCTTCTACTTGTGCAAGCCCTGGCAGAGGGAGACTTGACTCACCTAAGGGGAGGGGCACAAGGCAAAGCGAATGTCTCTGCAGGAACACACACTATTACCAGGGATACTTTATACAGAAGCATTTATTTAAAACTATTTCAGATCTGTTTCCTCTTTCAGCAACCCATCTTCTTTCTGCCACTATGGCCTTTGAGAAAGAGGAGGGCAAAATCACTTCAGGAACATGAAAGACAGTGTGTAGGGAAAGATATTGTTTAAGAACAACAACAAAGGTTTTCCTCCTGATGGGGGCCCAGAAGTGGATATGGAGGGAAAGCACTTCAGACACTGGTGTCCTGGGCCTTCTCCATAAACAAGTCCCAGGACAGAAGTTCTTCACTTCCCCAGGGTGCTATAGATCTCCTTTTGCCCTTTAGACCTATTCTTCACCCCACTGAGCCTCACGAGGCTGACCTGAAGACCCATTAGCAGGCTCCCTAGCTCCCTCACTTCCATTTGGATCCATCAATGGGTTATTTCACAAGCAGAAGAATGGAGGATGAGAGGACAGTGAGGCGAAGGTGTTTATTCCTAACAGCTCTCTGTAGGCAGCAGGTGACAGTGTCTGGATTCTCTGTTGAAGCCCACAGCTTCAGTGCTCAGCCCTCTCCTGTAGCTACAAGTCCCAGAGGACAGCCATTCCCTCCCCTTGGCCTGTGTTTCACTCGTCCATGATATAAGTCTCCACCATGATCCCTTGGCTAAGGCATTTACATTTTGCGTGCTGGGTCCATCTTGTCTGGGTAGCCGCTGGCCTCCCAAGGAGGGTAGCTCTGTCTCATCACAGGTCTGAAGGATGAAGGAATTGGGTCTGGATCTCAAGGCTGAAAGACCCAATGTCATATGGAACCTCACTGCAGTCTCAGGCCTAGGAGGCTGTGCAATACTCTACCAAAAGCCCTGAGTTCTAGACCCATTTAGGTAACATTTTCACAAATGTGAGCAGGTTTCCTGGCTTCTCTGAGCCTCATTTTTCTTCTCTGTAAATAGGTGATACGATTCCTGTCATGAGCACTGTAGATGGAGTACAGTGCCAGCCACAGAGGAGCCTTTAATATAAGTCTTCTTCCCTCCCTCCCATCCTCCTCCCACTTTTCCTGTCTCCTTCCCGCCCTCCCCCTTAAATTCCTTACCCATGTAAGGAGGGATTTTTTTAAATCAGATTTGAAACAACAACCTTAATTAAGCATCTACTATGTGCAAGCAACTCCACCACATTTTGTGGAAGACACAGGCTACGTGAGACCCCATGCCTGCTTCGGGGGTGTTAGGATTCTGGCAAGGGAGAAAAACAGATTCCTAGAAGCTGCAAACCAAACAGGTGGTGGTAAGCAGAGGACTGAACAAAATGCCAAGGAGGCACAGGGGAGGGAGCAATTAATTGGACTTGGGAAGTGGAAAAATACATCCTGAAGGAGAATGGTTCTGCAGTTCGGGGGTTTTCCATGAAACAGTTGGGACCGTTAATTGCCTATTCACACCAAGTACCTCATTTGGTACAGCATCCTGTCACTGTACAAGCAGCCTGGGCCTGACGTCCAATTCTGCCCTGGGCAAAACATTCTTCAGGGTGTAAATGACATTTTCTTACGGTTTTGTCCAAAAAATTAAAAAAAAAATTAAAAAAAAAAAAAGGACTGGATGACAATGCTCCACACCCTGGGCTTCTGACTGCAGTGGTGACAGAGGCGGTTTGCCAAGGAAGCCTAGTTTTTCCTGCAGCCTCGAGCAGTGTTACCTGCATTGACCCCCTCACCTGACCCACCACTTCTGGCCTATACCCTCAGGGTTCCCCCACTGCCCTCAGAATTAAGATGAAATTCAAGCCACTGAGGCTGGTTCCTGAGGCCCTTCATTAGCCAACCCCAGGGCATTGGACTCTCTCTTTTACCCTATGCTTCAGTCACATGAATTACTTGTAAGGCCTCGAACAAATGACAATAATTCAAGTGATGTATGCTCTCCCCTCTGCTTGGAACACCCTTCTCCAACTTGTCTACCTCTCACCTACTTATTTAAACTAATCTTAAGTACCACTTCCTCCCAGAAGCCTCCATGACTATCATCCGAGCCACCTGCCCCTCTGTGTGTATGTGTCTGTACAACAGACACTTTTGCACGGTACTGAAATTGTTTGCTCTTCTATTACTGACTAGACGACAGGCTCCTTTGAGGCAAGCACCATGTCTTATTTGTAATCTGAGCACCAAGCATAATATTTGGCACATAGTAGGTGCCCAGCTAATATGGAATGAATTGGAAATAATGAAGGAGTGAATGCTAAGAAAAGCAATTCAGGCGTCAAGCCAAATACATTTATTTATACAACAAAACAGTCATGTAAACTTCAAGACTGAGGTGAGCATTTGGGGTCATGCACAAACATAGGAGTATGAAGGGGACACCACTTTGGAAAGAGGGAATGGAGCGGCCACTTGGCAATCACTGGAAATCAAGCCTCTTCTTAGACAGAGGAAAGAGCCATAGTGAACCTTCACTGCAGTCTTGTGCCATAAGTACAATTACAGTCTGCCTTTTACACATCAGGCAACCATCGCTTGCTTGTGCCAGGTCCCACAGCTAGTGAGTAGTAGTCAGGATTCACCTCCGGGCAACTTGACTGTAGAGTGAAGTGCTCAACCCCTGCACAATAGCCTCCTGACTCAGTGCCACCACCATCAGTTCATCATCACTCCCCAGGTGTCAAAAAACCCGGCTCAGTTTCTGTCTTGCCTTAAAATATGCCACCTGAACTCATATTCAGTGCCTTACACCTGACCTGCAGGGTCTGTGTTTCCTGTGACCCAAAAAGTCAAACTAAAGGGCCTCTGGTAGAGGCTTTGGGGAAGAATGCCTAAGATGGAAGCATGGGCCAGAGTGACACATGGAGGGGAGTAAGTGGGCCTGCTGAGGGGAGGGAGGGAGGGGCTCAAAAGGAAAGAGACACATAGGTCAACTAGAATGCAGGCTACTCAGAAAAATGTTTTAGAGCCCCAGGCCCAGGCTGGGCATTTTAAAAATTAAAGTTCCCCAAACCACTTAGAATACAGTCCCTAAATCTTCTCTTTATCTATCCACATGGCATAAGTTTGGATAAGAAATCAGCTAATTGTTTATTATTTTTCAGAGAAAACATCATCTAGGAGCTGTCAGCTTATGTCTCAGGAAAGCCTGAACTAAAAATACCAGTGGAATTCTTAGACTCATAGACTCCTTGAATATTAGAGCTAGAGTAATAAAAATAATAATAGAAGCTCCAGTTACCACGCATGCCAGGCCCTGGGATGAGTACTTGATATATATTCATCTAAATGTCCCTGCAAAGAAAGTAATATCATCCTGATTTTTACAGCTGAACAATCGCATGACTGGAAAATTAATTAACTTCTTAAGGTCAACCAGTTGGTGTCCAAGCTGGGGGTGTAACCCATGTGGGTCTAAGCCTTTTCCCTTATTCTAGAGTCAGCCTGCCACCAATTTTTGTAAATAAAGTTTTATTGGAACACAGCCATGCTCGTTGTTCTGTGCCTGCTATTGTGCTCCGAGGCCAAGTTGAGCAGTTGTCATGGAGACCATCTGGCCTACAAAGCCTAAAATACTTTTACTCTCAGTATGTTTATAGGAAAAGTTTACCAACTCATGCTTTAGACTTAGTTGCTTTGGAGACATTTTTATCCAACCTTTATTTTTTAAGATTATCAAAGTGATATCCAGATATGCGAAGTGATTTATCTATGGCCACACTAGCTCTCCCTTTTTATCTCACTATTTTCATTCAATAAATATTTACTTTCTTCGATATGCTGTTAACTCTGAGGAACAGGAATTGGTTTCATCCCCGAGGAACTAAAAATATAGTTGCAAAAAATATAGTACCTACAAGAAAAAATTTTGAGCACAAGTTTGTACACCCTACACACTGCCCCCATGCATCTCTCCAAGCCACCTCCAGCCACCTTCACCATCCCTTACTACACACTGGCCTTCCTTCTGTTCCCCAGCAGGTGGTTAAAGATTGGTGGTGAGCCAGGAAATAAATCCTGGCATTAGAAACCAGGAAATCAAGACAACTGGACTCAGGTAAGAAATCCAGGTGAATGGTTCGGATGGAGGCTGTGAGCAGTGTCAGGGGAGACTCAGAAGCATAGGACCGCAGCAGACATCCTAAGTCAGGGATTTGACAGATGTGCTGCCCTCTCTCTAAATATGATGCTTTGGTTCCATTTTTAATGGGACACTAGGCTGCTTTTTCAGTAACATGGGTAAAGAGAACTCAGTAAACAACATTTTCTCATTTGGTTGTAATTTCCAAGTGCCTTATCTGATGTGTGATGCCTCTCTGGGTTTCTCCCCTTAGAGAGCTAAGGAATTTGTATGAGAATCAGTTGGATGACTGCACTAGCTAATGCTGGCACTTGCCTCCTGAAAATCAAAACTCATCACCGCAAGGCAAGATGTAAAGACATCAGAGACAGAGGAGGGTCTTCCCCTCAGAGGGGTTGTAATCCAATAGGGAAGAAAGGACACGTACAAAGAAGCAATGTGATAGAATGTGCTGGGAGTTAGAAAACTAACTTGCAGATCCGTTCCTTCAGAGCAGTCCCTCATAGGCAGTGAGGCCCTAAGTGATTGAAAGACACTTTCAGACCCCAGGCACCCTCATCACCAACCTGGAGATAATCTTGCTTTGACTTGGGATTGAGGATTATGAGATTATTGTCAGTATAAACAGTTACTAACCTGCATTTGCTTAGCACTTCACAATTAACAGATCACGTTGCATTTGGTGTTGTAATAAACAGAAAAGTGCTGTGCTCACACTTTTTTGTTCTTTTCCTTACTACAAAGGACTATACAAAATTTACTTGTCATGAGTCCCTTGCTTGATCCTAAGGGTCTGGTGCCCAGGAACTGATGCACTTGGCGTTTTGGGGGAAGCCCATTTTTCTGGAGGAAAATTACAACCGTGTATATTATCTTATATAGGATTTTGAGCAAGTTGCTGTTTTTGGAATTTCAGTTTTCTCACCCATTAAATAAGGTTATTACCACGTAGACTATTGTACTATCAAGAATGAGTCCCTGAATCGAAGAAAAGGGATACAGGAGAGAAATAAGCTAATAATACCCCTTAACCAAAGACAAGCAATTCCTGAGTTAGACCAGAAGTCATGATGTTTGTTTTCACCTATGATGAAGTTCCAGTTCAAGAACCAGTGGGTAGGCTAGTACAACCCACAGCACCTCACAGAGAGCTGATTATTAAACACTAGGAATTTTACAAGCCACTTGTTAAACTTGAAATTGACCGTGGTCAAAGTGTTTACACCATGGAAATCGGCAAATACTACAAGGCAGGGTTTGTTTGTGAAAAGAAAAAGAGCTCACTGTTTCTCCTCTCAACACTTTACTGTTTTTCTACAACACTCTACTCACAGAATACTTTACTTCTGGCCACCAAATGAGTGGGGGTTTTCCCACATCAAGCAATTCTCAGACACCAAGCAGGTGTCCTACAGTTTAACTCAATTCTGACACTATCTACCGGAGTTTGTGTCAGATCCCACAGGTTAAGGGCTCAGCTCTACAATACTGCCCCCGCTTCAGATGCTAATCACTAGTCCAGGTTGTCACTGGAGTCTCTGAGGGACTGGTAATATAGATCACAGTTTCCCACAAACCCTTTCCCAGGTTCCATAATTTGCTAGAGCGGTTCACAGAACTCAGAGAAATGGTTTACCTACTAAATTACAAAAGGATGCACTCAGAAACAGTCAGATGGAAGAGATGCATAGGGCAAGGTATGGGGAAAGGGGCGTGGAGCTTCTTTGCCCTCTGTACACACCATTCTCCCAGTACCTCCGTGTTTTCACCAACCTGGAAGCTCTTTAAATCCCTTCAGCTTAGGGTCTTTACAGAGGCTTCATTACATGGGCATGGCTGATTAAATCATTGGCCACTGATTAAGTCAACCTCCAGCCCTACTTCCCTCCCCAGAAGTTGTGGGGTAGGGCTGAATATTCCAAACCTCTGATCACAAGCTCGGTTTACTGGCAACCAGTCCCCCATTTCTAGGGGCTTTTCAAAAGTCACCTCATTGTAATATCAGGCATGGTTGAAAGGGGCCTTGTTTCGAATAACAAAAGATGCTCCTTTTATTGTTATCACTCTATCGCTTAGGAAATTGCAAGGGTTTGAGAAGCTCTGTGTCAGGAACAGGACGAAGACCAAATATTTCTTCTTTTAAATCTCACTATCACAGTTTGTTTTGTGTGTTTGCTTTTCCCAGAGTTCTAGTTCACCAGCCCAGTGTTGGCAATGTGAACAGCTGGACAAGAGCAGCAGGGTCGCTGGTCACTTCCAAGAATTCCATTCCCCAGGGAAAGAGTGAATGGAGGGAAACGTGCGTCTGAACAAACTCAATCGTATGGTATTTTAGATTTGAGAGGGGCTGTTTTCCCTTCCTGAAGACACAGTCCTTAAATTTTAACACACATGTCACAGGTAAGACGCATTCCTCAAGGAGTCCTGCCCGGGCTCAGTCAGATTTCCCGCCACCTATCTCTTATCTTCCACTGAAGAAAGCACGTCAATGGCTTGAGTAGGAGTGGTGTATTACAGGAGTAATCTTATGGCTGCTCTCTCTTTACTAAATAAACAACTTGCAAATATTACTTCTTTGTTACTACCAACATATTGGTTGCGACAAACCTCACCAAGAAATAAAGATCACGCTGTTAAGAATCACCATACTAGGCACATCGTATTTGTCTTCTGACCTGTGTTCAATCCAGTTTCCTCATTTTTCAACCTGACTTTAAAGCTGAAATTGATTTGGAGAAAGAGGAAAAAAGTCATCTGAGTTGGCACTCATGATTGCACGCTCAGGTGTTTCCATAAGAAATCAGCCATTCGCTCATTTATGCTTTCAATAAACACATACTGAACAGCAGTCTGGTCCCTATCCTCCAACTGCTGCCAGGGGCATCTATCAGAAATGCATGCCTGATCCCCTTTCTTCTCTTCTTAAACCCTTCAATAACTCTCGATTGCCTGCACAATGAATTTAAACTTGAGTCTGACACACAGTGCTTTCACAGTCTGGCCCCAGCCTGTCTCAAACAGCCCCTTTGTAGTTTCTGGAATGAAATAGGTACCCTCACAACTTTTAGACAACACATGCCTTCACAATTGTTAGACAACAATCAAAGTACACACTTCTGTGATTCTAATTATAAACAATAAAAAATATATGGAATAAAAAAATAAAAATTCCTCCTCACCCTGTACGTCTGATCTCCTAATTTCACCCTCCTCCACAAGATAAGGACATAATAGTTTAGGTTTTATCTTTAGAAACTTTTTAAAAATTATACTCACATACATATATAGTGCATATATGAATATATTGTTTTGATTTCAAAAATATATGTATTATAGGCAAAATATTTTTTTAGAGATCTTCCCAATGTCTGTACATATGTATATCTATCTCATTCTTCTAAAGAGCTAAATCAATTTTCATATTATAAATATATTAAATTATTTAATTTCCTTGATGGATATTTAGGTTGTTAATTATTTTCCACAAATTGTGAACATCTGCAATGAGTATCTTGTACATACTTATGCATGTATATAAGTATTTCTCTAGAACAAAGTTTTCAGTTGGAATTTCTGGGTTAAGGATATGCTCATTTAGAATTATAATAGGTACTGCCAAAATGCCCTCCATAAAGACGCTACTAATTTATACTTCCAACTACATTGTATGACTGTTTTTATTTTCTCACAAACCCATCCAATCCTGAACTTTATCACTTTTCAATTTTATTTGGTCCAATAGGTTTTTTTAAAAAAAGATATTTCATTCATTGTCATATAAACTTTTATCTTCCTGGTTATTAGAGAGTATGTAATTTTTCCAATATTTGTTGTTGTTGTTTTTCTGTGAACTACCTGTTTCTACACTTTGTGTATTCTTCTATTGGGTTATCTTTCTTATTGATTTGTGGGTATTCTTTATATATTAAAAATAATCCTTGTCTATTAGGTATGTTTATTCATCACCCCCTTTGCTGCTAGAACAGAGAGCTTGGATGTGCAAAGCATCTATAATAGATACAGCACTGTTTTTCATAATGTGAAGGAATCTCTACAAATGCTTCTATACCCATATTGCTCATCCTTTAATACACCAACCATCATCTCTTCTTGTGCCTGTGATAGATTCACCAAACAATCATGGGTTTCTATCCCACTGAGCTTGGATATGGTCCTTGAATCCATGTCAATGCAATGTTCCTGGTATCAAATTTTGGTCTATTTATTTGATCTATGAATAGATGAAAATTAGCCTAAGAGAATAAACCTACTTGCCACGTCAGCTGTAGAACACACATGGTATACACTTAAAGATGGCCCTGTCCACAGAAGCCTCATTTCTCAGTCCTTGATCTCTAGGTAAATACTCCAATCTCCTAGGTTCAGATACCAAGAGAATAGTTCCAATCCTGGTGTCCGTCCTGTACTTCTAATGTGAAATGGGCTCCTTGCTCAATCCTCACTCCTTAGATGAGGGTCAAGAAGTTCCCCTTTAGGTGTGGCTGCACAAATATTGTGTTCCAGCTAATTTGGCCCAGCATTCCTCCTGGATCAGGTGGGTCTGTTCATCTTTGGTTGTCAAACAAAAGCAAGGGCTTCTCTTCTTTTCTAATAGAAGTAGAGTTTATCAAAAGGAAACTCTTTGATGCAAATAATAATGCTATATGCATGTAACTAGTTGTTCTGATTCTCCTCCAATTGTCCAACAGGGTCTCTCCCCTGAGTGCCAGAAATCATCTATTTCAGGAAAAACAAGAATTCCACGTGGGGCCTCCTTTTCTTATTGAGTTACAGACCTCTTTCCTGGCTGAGCAACTCCAAAGGGCCCTCCTGTAGCTTTGTTCTAATAGTTTCTATTCGGTGAGCACGGTTCTGCCAGGTCTGTTCATGGCCCATTGGCTGACTTGGGCTAGTTCAGGTATCATAGTCTGAGCTTCTCTTGGTCTTGAACAAGGTCTATGGCAGATAAGAAATTAGGAGATAGAAGAGGCCGTGCTCGGAGTCATAGAGCAAGCACACAGGGGAAAAGCTTATAAAGCCGACACTGGCTTCTTATGTTTCTTGGAGAAAAGAGGAAGAAAGTAAAGATATGCCTAAGAAAGCATGATAATTGTGTCCTTTATGTAACACAGCCACACAGAAAGCCTGTGTACCATCTCTTTCCTGACCCCTTGGTCCCATTTGCATTCCTCAATATTACACCATTTAAATCCTTGTTCTGTAACTGTGTTTTTACTTATCTGTGAACTTCCTGAGGGTAAGGATGAGTCCAAATTCTAATTTCTTAGCCTAAGCATTTGTCATAGTGACTGAAATCTATAGCTATCCAGTTAATGTTATTGTACTAATGAGTGAATGATTATTGTACCTTCCCTTGACTGTGTAACTGTTCTGTGTTGAGCCCTGTACTAAGATCTTTACATATTTTGTATAATTTAATCATCACAACAGCACTATGAAGTTGAAGTTATTATGCATATTTTATTGCTGGTGAAACTAGGAATAAATGAAGTAAAATGAATTCCCTAAAATTATATGGCTTGTAAGTGGCAGATTCGAAAATAATGCCAAAGTGTGCCTGAATCTGAAGTCTACTACTCTGACCCGTTACTCTGTATCACTCACTACCCACTACTTACCCCACTTCCGACCAAAGTCCAGTCCACAGCTAGGAGGGTAATGTAATGTCATGAAATGGTCTTTACAGAGTAAAAAGCATGACTACACATTCAGCATGAAAAATATACTGTACCTAAAAATAGGATATTTTCAGCTATTATAAATGATGTTAAGATGAATAGTCATGGATAAGAAGAGTATTTAAAATATATTATTAAGTAAAAAATAGCTAATTTAAAACAATATGCCCATCTGCGGCCAGGCCACCCTGAACAAGCCCCACCCCATCTGATCTCAAAGCTAAGCAGGGTTGGGCCTGGTTAGTACTTGGATGGGAGACCACCTAGGAAGACCAGGTGCTGTAGGTGTAAAAAATAAAAAATAAGGGATTATAAGCTAATAAGGTCCTTAAAATCTATGAATCAACCAAGGGTTGCATCACTTAAAAAAGTTAAAAATAAATAAAAATAAAAACTATATGCCCTATCATCTATGTACAATTATAACAGAAAAAAATCTTAAAGACAGCATACACTGAGGTATTATAATAATTACCATGAGTCTTATGAATTTTCTCCTCTTTTAGTTTATTTGTATTTTCTAATATACCTGGGTATGAACCACCTTGACGGTCAAGGAACAGACATTGTTACACATCAGTTCATCACTCAAAGATTCCCATATTAACAAAATGTTTATTTTCTCATTCCTGGGCTTGACCTTTCTACATGGTCCAAAAAGACTTACAGAGTTCTGTTTCCAACTATGAGGCAGAGAGAGAGAAGAACCCCTGCAAGCACTGGTCAGTTTGCCTTGTCCCTGATACTAAAACTCAGGCCTGCACAGCTCTATGCTTCCTCGTTGGTCTTCTCCCTGACCCAGATCCTCAACGTAGCCAAGGACATTCTTTGAGGAAGATCAATCCCCTCTCTTCACAGAACCTCTCCTGGGGTACTCCACATGTGGGCCTGGGCTCTGGTCACTAATCAGACTCTCCTCTCTCGAGTGCCTCTTGGAGGTCTGGCTGTTTTTCCAATCAGCATATCTCCCTGGGGACAACTGCAACACATCTGGGAGCATTCACCAACTTTGAATCTCAAAAAGAAGCACCTACAGCCTTGATCCTCTTCCTCCCAATGGCTCCTTGACCCCTAGGCAAATGAACCCACCTTCTCCAAAGCACCAGCCAAGCATATCAAAGGGTATCCCTAAGGGGCAGCCTCTTCAGGTGACAAAAAGCCCTCTTTTATCCTTTACCCAATATGAAAAGTAGCCACTAAATCTTCCATTTGTATAACCTTCAAAGCAGGTTAAGTTACTCTTCCCTGAGAAAGAGATTTGCTCCAAATCAGCTTGCTTCCAAACAAGGAAGATGCAACTTATAAACAGCAATGTCTTAAAAATCTGATAGTCACCACTTCCAGTAAGTTTTCTACAAAGGACATGCATTGTTTCTTTAATAATAATGAGTTCCTCAGAGTTTATTTGTGGGGAGTTCATAGCCACAAAGAGAATTCAACAACCAAAAGTAATAAAAAAATCATTTACCTGAATTACTCAAAAAGCATAAATGGAATACAAATATGTAGTCCAGAAAGACTTTAAAAAAGAACTCTCTTTCTACACCTAGCCACGACTGGCCCACCATCACCTGGCCCAGCACTGATTTTTTTCTCTCTCCCCCTTCTCTCCTTACCACAAATTCTGCTTACTCGATTCTGGAAAAGGCTGAAAACACTCCTATGTTACATACATATTTATGATATACACACACACGCACGCACACACACACATACATACATACACACACATACAGGAAAGTCCCCTCAATAACATTTTATAAAAAATATATAATTTTATATGTATAAAATATTATTTAGAGGGCTGTCTTGTCTAACCAAGCAATGTCACTCACACAATATCATGCAAAATTAGACAGCAATACCAGAGCTACCACTGCTGGGAAGAGGTGGAGGATGAGGTTGTTTAATGGAATTGCACAGGAAGTATAACATTATACAGTTGTCATCGCATGCGTGCAGCACATGGGGGAATCCACTTTCAGCTCAGATCTCAATCAGCAAGTGTCTCTTCTCATGCGAGGCGATAACAACCTTCTTCCTTTTGCACAGTATGGGGACTGTTGCCACCAACCTGAGCATTCTGGTGAAAAAAAAGTCAAAATTAGAAAATATAAGGACTTCCTACTGACAGGAACACAGAGAGCCAACATTTGTGCTCTTTGGATTTCATTAAAGGGTTGCCTTCTGTGGAAGTCAATGAAAAATGACTAAATCCTTAAAATTTCTCTTTGAACAAGTACGATTTGTTCTTAGAGCCTACAGTAAGAAGCCAATGTGGGAAACATAGATGATCCCTAAAACCTATAGAAGGGTCCACCTTAGGCCAGAACTGACAGTTATCACCAGCCCCTTCCAGAGGAGGAGTTATAGACAGATACCTATGTATCTTCCCTATTCACTTCTGACAAGTGTGTATGGTAAATGATTCTTATTCAAGAATGAGGCTCTAGACAGTCTTCACAAACCCTTCCCGTGTATTACTTTGGAGCAACTGGTATACTCCAATGTCTTATCAATTGATATCTGTTCTAATTGGACAGGGCAGATAGAGACCCACTGTTAGTTTTTTGGGTTTATTATTATTATTATTATTATTATTACTCCTGATATGGATACCAGCCAGGATCAGTTAAGATTATAGTAAGGAAAACTAAGAGAAATAAGATCATTTATAGAATTCTTTGTTAATGAAATGAATCATAATATGGTTTAACTACCCATTATATAAACTCACTTGTTTCATTATTAAAAAAAAAAATGTCAAAGGTGAGATAGAAATGCTGTATCATAGGTGTGGTGTGGGTCACCTATCTCCTCACCTTAAGCCATTATCTAAATCTATATGTGGCATAAACTGTTATCTGCCTTCCTAATAGCTGTGCTTCCCTTTTATCCTACATATTATTGAGAACAGTAATGTGCCAAGCTCAAACACCGCATTTCCTGAAGATGGGGTTGGCTAGCTGCACATAAATGGAAGTCATTTGGTAGAGTTTCCAAGAAAGTTATTACAGGACTTCCCTTTTGCTTTTAGCCCTTCCTCTGATTTGGTGCTCGGAATGTGCATATGATGGCTGGAGCCACCATGGCCACAATGACACCGTGAAGAGATTTTGAAGATGAAAGTCATATACTGAGACAAGTGGAACAGAAAGACAGCAGAAGCCTAAGTCCCTGTTGGCATCATGAAGCTACCAAAGCAGCTCCAGACAAGTGATTGAGAGAAAAATAAACACCTATATGACAATTCCTTTATTTGAATTTTCTGTTAAATGAGGACTTCGTTATTATTTATACATCACATTATCCTTTAGATATTAAATGATAACAGTTCCCTTAAGTTATAAATCTTTCTACCAACTGGCAATTGACAATTAGAGAGATAAAATACATGGTATAGAATGTTAAATTTAATAATCATCATCATCATCATCATCATCATCATCATCATCATCTCATTTTGCAGATAAGAACATTGAAATCCAAAGACATGAAGTGACTTATCAAAGTTCACCCAGCTCCTGAGCAAAATATTGAGAGTCAAAGCTAAATCTTCAATCTCCCAGCTCAGGTCACCTACAACCTACAACAGGGCCAACTTCCTGCAGCAAGCCTGAATATATGTCCCTCTATCAATGCCCAGAATAGCATATGTCTTTTCTCAATGAACTCCCATTTCCCTGCCACTGTCTCCCTCACAAAGTGATATCTGAAAGTGTCACAGGATAGAATGCTAGCTTACTTCTGAAAAGGCACTTTTAGGTAAGTAACAAATGCACAAATACGCAAGGCATGGTAAGAAGCTAGAAGGTAAAATTACTCTAAAACAAAGGTTAACAAACTAAGATCCCCAGGCTTAATCCAGCCCACTGCCAATTTTGTAAATAAAATTTTCTTGGGACACAGACATTCACTACAACAGCAGAGTTGAGTAGATGCCAAACAGACTCTATGGCCTGAGAAGCTGAAATTTTTATTGTGTGGTTTTTACAGAAAAAGTTTGCTGACTCCTGATATAAAAGTATAAGTATACATATTCCCTTGGTGATGCTCATCAACAATGACCATCAGCCCATCAAAGAACCCCCACAAGCTTCAGAGGTGGCCATGGAAGGCCACATGGTCCCTCCCTCCAACTCCAGGAGGCACAAACAGGGGATACATATATGTGCACACATCAACTCTCAGTTGGTAACATTCAGACAATGCCTGCATAGTTAATGTTTGTAGTTTCCTCCACACACACACACACACTTTCTAATAAGAGAAAAACACAAACTACTAAACTACAACCAAAGGTCAATGAGACAGTTTAGTGACTGTGACAGGTCAAGTTATGAGAGAAATGCTGTCAAAATAATCTGCAGGATTCCAATCAATCAGACAGTGTGGATAAGGAACAATGGGACATCTGAAGAGCTGGAAAGGTCAGGGAAGACTAGGTAGATGATATTAAAAAGGAAATAAGCGAAATTGGAAAAGGCAGAGTATTTATAAGTGGGGCAGGAGAGACAGATGGATTGTCACGGAGGGTAAATTGCTCTGAGAGAGGATGAGAAATGTGCCAAGAGCCGAGAGGAAAATCAAATCCTGGACCCACCACTTGAGGTGGGGGAAGGAATAATAAAGACAAGTCTGCAAGCAAAATGATGTACAAATGGTATTTTTTTCCCCAGAAATAGACTAATAAAATGCAGATGAAACCCATCAAATTGAAAAATGCTTTTCATCACTTGAAATGCCGCAGAAGCCAGTTAGAAAGGGCTTTGAATTCTGGCTCCATCGCTTATTAGAACATCCATATAAAAATAAATTTTACTAAGAAATTCTATAACTGATCATGCTTGCCTAGCTTGGCACACTATAGGCACCAGAATCTTGACTGACTCTGGCATTTATATCTGAGGTAATATTCAAAATATCTAATGATAGCTATGGCATGGATCCTGACCAATTAGATCAGATGTCTGCTGGTAAGCCATAGAGGTGTGTACCAGCTGAGTATTAACCCTGACACACAGCAATGCCTAGGGTGGATTCAAAAATAAGAAACTACTAGAATAAGAACTACTTACTACATATACGTGTATCAAGTGAACTGAAAGGAGACATGAATCTGGTATCAGTCTATGCTTCTTTCCCAGGAAGGACCGGTGATAACTCTCAGTGCTAGCCTGGGATGGATCCTTCATCTTTCAGGTTTTAGATAGAGATCTTCTCCATCATTTTCCAAGGCGGCCTCTTAACACAGGTCCTAATAACTAATTTCCCCTGCTCAAAGAGGAGTCTCTAAGGATTTCGTCATTTTAAATCAATTTCTAGGCAAGGCAAGTCTTTGTTCAGATGTAATTTGATAACCCCAAAATATTGGCTGTGTTTTTATCAATGAGAAATCTTCATATTTATTTCTCTGACTGTTTTTTGACAGTCCCCACACTGTGACAATGGAAGAGGGTTTTCATTGCCTTGAATGGAAAGAAATATTTGCTGATTAAGATCTGAGCTGAAAATGGATAGAAGGTATGTCACTTAACCTTTCTGAGTCGAGACTCACCTATGATTTCCTCACCTATGATTGTAGCAGAATGAAGGGATTATTTTAGCAGCTGATACATGTCTGAGTCTGAACTTCCTAGATGAAAAATATTCTTCCACCCACCCACCAAAGAATGCCTGTATCTCTCACCTTATCCGTGAGAAAAACAGCCAAACAAAATAAGAATTTGGGTTTAGGTTGATGTAGTGGTGGGAAAAGAACACAGTCTGAGATCCAGGGCCAGAGGTCCAGGCTTAAGTCTCTATTATGGTATTAACTGGCCATGTGCCCTTAAGCTGACCATGCTCCCTCTCTGGGACACAGTTTGCCCACCTGTAAAATTGAAAGTTCAAATCTAGAACAATGTTTTCTCTGGGGCTCCAGTGAGATGCTTCAGGTGCTACAGAGAATGAGGTTGGACACTGAGGATCCTGTCATCCCCCCATCAGCAATCACCTCCACCTGAACAACTTGCCATCATCTGTTTTATATAGTATCTGGTCACATCACATTTCAGTTGATAAAAGGGGCACATATTTAAGGACATAAAAAGTGGTAAAAACCCCCCATTACTATTCTATGCTTCTGTAACTCAATGTTTTTTTTTAATTGTTTAAAAACTCTTTTGTCAGATAGTGAAGGTTAAAATCAAAAGAAGTCCACTGGGAAAATATGGCAAATTATGGTAGGATACTTAATACTAAATACTGAAATATGGTATTTAATGGAGAACAATGAAAAGTAAAAGTTTTCTCACTTCAGAATGGGAGTGGATAGCTGGGGTGATCATTGGATTGATACAATTTATAATAAATTGCCTGTGTACCCTGTCTTTTTGGAAACATTTATTCTGAAATCCATGTTACCCTGTTTACCTTTATTAAGCCTGGGCCAATCCACCAGAAAGCACATAGCTTGCCTGAAAAGGTAGAGTATTCATTTCCTACTTGCTACTGCAATAAATTACTGCCAATTTAGTGGCTTGAAAAAAATGCAGATTTTATTATCTTGCAGTTTTGGAGGTCAGAGTCTGAAAAGAGTCTCTTCAGGCTAAAATCAAGATTTTTTTCTAGAGGCTCTAGGGGATAATTTGTTCTTTTGCCCTTTACAGCTTCTAAAGGCTACCCATATTCCTTGGCTCACAGTCCCTTCTATCTTCAAAGCCAACAATGGCCATTTGGATCTCTCTCACATACATCACTCTGATCTGACTCTCCAGCCTCCCTCTTTCCCTTACATGGACACGATGATTACATTGGTTTCACCCAGATAATCCAGGATAACCTCCCATCCAAGGTCAGCTGACTGGCAACCTTAAATCCCCCTTGCCGCATGACATGACATAGTCACAGATTCTGGAAATCAGAACATAAACATCTTAGAGGAAGGGAGAGAAGACATCATTTTGCCTACTACAGGCAGTTTACGTGGAAGGAGGTCTCAGGATCTACCAGAGCAGGAGGTAAATGGGAGATGATGGAAGCGGGAAGGGTCATCACCAGGATACCTGCAAGCACTAATGTCAGAGTCAAATGATGAATATAAATTAAAGTCTCAGAAGATTGAGGCAAAAAGTTGAGCGCTCTGGTCAAGAAAGTTGGTGTCCAAGCCAGAAGCATTTATCAGAGGTGAGAATGAAGAGGTGGCATTTTCTGATCAGACGTGAGACAGTGACTAGAGTAAAGAGACGTGTGGGCAGCAAATCAGGGGGATGCAGAACTGGCGCTGGCAAACCTGAGTTTTAAAAATACCAGCAATGATTTCCGTGACTGCCTTTTCTTGAGCGCTTATGATGTGCCAAGTATAATAGTGAACACTTTATAATCATTCAGATTCAATTTTATAACAACTTTACGAGATAACTAGTGCTGATCTCATTTTAAAGATGGGAAAGTAAAGCTTAGAGAGCTTAGGGAGTGACTTGCCCAAGGACATCAAGTTTGGGGGCTGGCATTCTAAGCCAGGTTTGTCTGACTCCAAAATACATGAAAGCTCTGACAGCTCTCGTCATAAACAGCTTTTACCACAGAATTTATATATTTGCCAGACTGAGGAAAGGGTCTTACAGCAACTTTGTAACTTAGTAACTCCAAATATTTAATTTAAAATGAGTTATAGAGCCAAAAATAAATTTTAAATAATTTTAAACATTCTCCATTTGTAACTTCTTTAAAGAGTTTTTAATCACACTTTCCGGTATCCAATAAGTGCACTGTGCAAGTTACCTTAGGCTACGTGTTTGGACAATGTTTTCCCAACTGACAACAAGTTTACAAATGTCAGCTACACTTCCATTTTAAAAGCTCAGCCCCAGGAGTGTTGTGTTTGGTGTTAGGATCCTGTCCCAGCACTGCGGAAGTGGAGATCAAGCCTCCACCTCGAGGTGTCATCCCTTTTCTCTGTTCACTTCTCTTTCACCCCAGAAGCTGTCCATTCTTCCCTCCAGATGTCTGAACATGAGGCACAGTATTCAGCTCACTTTGCCTGATAGGGGAAAAAGGGCCAATAATTTAATTTTGTTTTTCAGAGTTTATTAGATGAATTCAAATTGACATCGATTCACTTCCAGTAGAAAATTCACCTATAGAATGCCTTGACATTTGAGGCAAAGGCAGCCTTTCTTCTGATCTCAAAAGCAAAAAAAAAAAAAAAAAAAAAAAAACCACCACCACCACCAACAAAAATACCTTTCAAGACTGAATTGTGGACCCTCCATTCACAAAGCCCACTTCAGGCTCTGACATTATCTGTCCTTGACAGTGTTACACAGGCACTGGGTGAGCCTGGTGAGAATCCTGGTCCACCAAGGAGACAAGGTGTTCTCTCAAATGGCAGTCCCCATATATCTGGCCAACAATACCTAGTCAGGTCATAACAGTTAGAGATAATACACAAGTAGAACAAGCTTTCCAAAATGAAGCCAGATTATATCACTCCTCTTCAATTGTTCAATGATCCTCCATTAGCTATGAGACTCGTTCCAAACTATTTAGCCAAGTCCAAAAGGCTCTTTATAAACTGGCCTCTGCTGACTTTTCCAGCCTCATTTCCAGGCCCATCCAACCCACAGACGGATTCTACACTCTGGTCTCACCACACTACTCACAGTTTTCAAGAGCATCATGTCTTAAAGGATTCACACATGCAATTTTCTGCCTGGAAAGCAAATTCTTCACCTCAATCTCCACTCTGTTGACTAAACTAAGCCTTATGCAGCCTTGAAGACCTTGGTCAGATGTGACTACATCCATCCATCCTTCCATTTGTCTATCCATTTGCCTACTGTTGCCATAACAGTTGTATTATCTATACATCTTGCCTAGAATGAGATATGTGTAACCCAGATCAGAAAAGGCCAATGGAAAGCACTGCTGCTCTCTACAGCTGTTTCAGCTCCCTTAGTTATCCCTAACCCAACAACCAGGGTTGAATCTCTCTCCCTCTATGATTAACATATATACATACACATACATGCATACATGTATGTGCGTGCGTGTGTGTGTGTGTGTGTGTGTGTATGAGAGAGAGACAGAGAGAGAGACAGAGAGAGAGAGAGAGAGAGACAGAGAGAGAGAGACAGAGACAGAGACAGAGAGAGAGAGAATATCAGCCACAGAGCATCTGATAAAAGAGACTAGATAAACCAGGTTCAAATTCTGGTGCCACCCCTTATTAGTTATTTTATCTTACAAAAATTACTTAACTATTCTGACCTTCAGTTTTCTTCTTCTGTAGAATATTCTGTGGATATTAACACCTACCTTATAGAAATTTTATAGAAATTGAGATAACTTATATAAAGTATCTAGCAGTTCCTAGCACACAGTAGGTGATCAATAAATGGTACTATGTACTACATAAATAACAACTTAAAGTTTACGTTTTAATGAAAAAGAAAATTTATATATATTATGTTTCAAATTTAGTCTCATTTAGAGGTACAGCTGCAAGTGGCAAAGGCATTTACCCAGGAAGATGTGAGTATAGAGGGTCCCTAGATGAGCGATTATTAACTGCCTCTACTTTGTCCAAAGTGTCACAACTATAAAAGAGCCCAGAGATCTCATTCAAGCCAATCATCCAATATTGTACTTTTCAAAAAGAAATCAAAGACCCAGTGACATTGTTGAGAAAATTTACAGGGTCTGGAAGCTTCTAAGACAAGGGTAGAAAGTAATTAAGAGAAGATAGCTGCCTCAAATTGGTTTGGAAGCAGGTAGGGCTTAAATAATATATAAAATAAATAAAGATTAATGCTTTTCTTCTTAAACAGCAGCAGAGATTGTCTGAAGCTGATAATTCAGAAGCCAAGCGAAAAGACCCTGGAGAGGAAAGGTAGATAATAGCCTACCTTCAATCACAAAAGAGGGGTAATGTTTAGATAAGAAGGGTAGACCATAGTAAAATAGCCTTCAGAGAAAGCATATGAATGACAAAAGATATCTATTTATAAGCAGAAACTAGAAATTAGAGTGTCTTCTTTTAGAAAAAAAAAAAGGCTTTGTAGAAAAGCATGGGTGAGTGTGAAGGCAGGCATTTTATTATAAGTTACTACAAACAGTTCCCTGAAGTACTCATATTATTTCTAAGAGGGCCTAGGGTTTCACCTAAGGCCAGCATTTTACCCCTTAGATGATGCTCCTGATGCAACATTCATTTATTCGGCAAATATTTATTAATCACCCATTAAGTATCAAGCACTGTTTGTCTGGACACGAGGAATTTACTAGGAAATAAAATAAAATAAGGTTCTGATGAAGAAGGGAGACAGAGTGTAAGCAAATAATCAACTAAATAAGATAAGTTTTAGGGAGTGACAAGTGCTGCATGGAAAATAAAACAGGATGATGGTGAGGAGATCGAGAAAAACCTCTATGTCAAGGTAATCTTTGCACTAATCACAAAGGATTATCTATGCAAGTGAAAAGCTGGGAACAGTGTTTTAAGTAGAAGGAAACACAAGTTTAAAAGTTCTGAGGAACAGGTCTGGGTGTTGTTCAAAGAACAGAAGGAAATCAAGGGTGGCTGGAGGAGAAATAAGAGAGAATGAATGCAAGGAGAAGAGGACAAATAGTAGAAAGAGGACAGACAGACACGTCAGGTCTAGGAGGCCAAAAAAAGGAGTTTGAATTTTATTTCGCATGCAATGGGAAGTCATTTGAGGGTTAAAACATGGAAGTGAGATAATCTGGCATACATTTTTAACATCAAGTTTTAAAATTTTCAGTAGAATAGCAATAGATCTCTAAGAAAAATATTCTTGAAGAAAGATCCTGATGCCCATAAAGAGCAGAACTTTCCCCGGAGAAAGGCTAAAACAGCAGTTTTGAGAATATATGCATGAAACCCAAATAAATGCCAGGGTCCACATGGCCCAGCATCAGTGAGATTCACTTATTCATTTCTTTTTCTTTTTTTTTGTTAGTTCATTCAACATTTATTGGAAATTCTGTTCTAAATGCTGGATCTATAGCAGTAAAAAATTTTTAAATGTGTTTTCTGATGGACCTTCCATTTTAAGAGAAAATGAGTTAGCGAAAAAGTACTATGAAGAAATATAAAATGAAGGGAGAGACTGAAGAATATCTGGAAAAGATATTTTATATTTTCCATTTTTCAGAGGGAAAGAACCCCAAAGGAATGGAGATTTAAGCATAGAGCTAAATGAAGCCATGTGGATATACAGGGGAAGAACATTCCCATCAAGGGAATAATAGCAATGCAGAGGCTCTGAAGCAGGAACATGTTCGCCATGTCCAACAAGCAACAAAGACACCAGTAAGGCTGAAACAGTGCAGAGGGGAAGGGTAGTAGGAGAGGTGGTCAGAGAGCAGCTTCATTTCATCAAAAGACCACATTTTTCTCACCACTGCTCTGAAGTGTCAACTTTGTCATAAATCAAGTGTCCACAAATGGCATGAGTCCATTTGGGGGCCCTCTATTCTCTTCTATTGGTCACTTTATCTGACCTTGTGTTACTATTACTGTATCAATAAAGATATAGTCAAGAGACAGAAATCCCACCAGTAATTAGGATAGGGGAAATTTCATATTAATAATTATTAACTAGTAAAATTTAGGTAACTACTAACAGAGTCAAAAGAGAACTCTAAAGAAGACAGAAATAGAAAAATGTAAAAACTAGCTACCAAACCTAAAGCTGAGGCAGCACCCAAACTTGGAACAAACTTGGAAAGGGAGTTCTTCCACCTAGGCTGAGATTGAGACCTCTAGCTCCCTTAAGACTTGTGAATTGACTAATGAAATAGTAGGGTTTACTGAGAGCCCACTTGAGATTTATGCTCATGAAATACATGTCAGATAGTCAATACAGTTACGATTTTTCTTAAGCTACAGTCAGCTCCTTGGGCGTAGATACATTGTAGGAGGAGAGATTTCACCTGGGATGGTGTTTTTCTGGTTAAGTGGGAGTAAGAAAGCTGAAGTGGGAGTCAGGAAGCTGAGGATTTATGCCCAGGGTCGAAGTGATGGACCATGAAATTTAAGTTGTGTAAGAGAGAAAGTGAGGATATGAGAAGAATAATGGACAGTGAAAAGTGCTGAAGCCGATAGACTGAGGGTCCTGGTAAAGCCAAAGAATTATTAGAGTCAGGTACTCGAGGGAGTGAGCTGCAGCTACAGGAGATGGTAGCCTGGAAGCATAAAGCTTGAAGCTGAGTTACTGTCATGAGTAGTGCAAGCTCTGTAGAGCTTTTTGCAATGACGGACACATTCTTTGTCTGTGTACTCCAATATGACAGCCACAAGCCAAAGACGGCTGTTGGACTCTTACATGGGTAATGCTACTAAGGGAATAATTTTTTTTACTTTATTTAATGGAATTCAAATTAACATAACCACCTGTGACTAGCAGCTACTATTTTAGACAGTGCAGGTCTAGTGTATGACTATGGGGACTGTGGATGAGTGCAGTGAAGGAAAAAAATCATTGAAAGGGGAGGTGGTCAAGGAACTGGGAGGCCAGGGAGTTAGATGTATCATCCATGTGGATTCCAAAAATACCAGTAATGATGGCAGGACTAGGGATGGAAAGAAAGATGCAAAACAAGGTTCTATTTTCAATAAATGAGTTTAACCATAAAGACTGAAGCTGGCTGGAGTTAGGAAGGGTAGTGGGTGGTATGGTCTGAAGGAGCTGGCTTCTTTAGGGATGAGGGAGGAACAGTGGTCTAGAAGTGGTAAGGAGAAGTAGAGGAAGACACCTAACCTTATCTCTCCAGTGGTAGGTGGAAAGTGAGGGAAAGAGCCACCAATCAGTAGCCTCAGGGGAGAGTCGGTTTTTAGTTAAAGCAACAAGAAGAAGGTATGCTTCAATGAGAGCTTGAGAAGACTGGGAATTCAGATGTGTGAGTTCTCAAGGAAAAAGTGGAAGGATCTGAGGAGTTGGGAGGGTGAGATATTGGGTCAGAACGGGGGATGTACAGACTCATATGGGAATAGGAGTCCCATATGAGTGATAAAGGATCACCCGAGAGGCTTGAAAGTAAGGCTTGTGTTCCCCACATTCCGAATTCTGTAAAGAGGATTGTCAAAGCCAGAAGAGGAAAATTCGTACCATGATGTGATGTCTTCAAGAAAATACAGATCAGGAACCGAAAGAAACCCTAACTCTTACATACATCTGTTGGGAAAAATAAAATAAAAATCCAGTTTATAACTGGGGAAAACACAAATAAAAGTATGATGCAATATGCCTTGTGGTCACCTAGAGCAATG
Organism: Eidolon dupreanum; assembly: GCA_028627145.1. NCBI lineage: Eukaryota > Metazoa > Chordata > Mammalia > Chiroptera > Pteropodidae > Eidolon > Eidolon dupreanum. The sequence goes on from CM053506.1 coordinate 88,699,907, forward strand.
GCTTTCAATCATTTCTGACAAACTCACAATAAGAAATAACTCAGGTAAGAAATAATAGAATATAATATAAGAAATTCTACACTCATATACATACAGTGAAACACAGGCTTTATCAAATCTGCCTTTACTGTCTGCCACGCACTCTGCTTATATCCTTATTTATTCTTTTTCATTAAAAACACAATATGCTGTTCACAAGCCATTAAACTGATTTCATGATTCTATAATTTGAGAAACAATGGCTTATGGAGAGGTGGTTAATCAGGTCTGATTACATTTTTTTTTCTTGGAAATGGTCTCTTGGACAGTTGGGAGGGATGAGGCAGGGAGCTAATTTATGGGGGTACAGGAGGGTGAGAGAGGCATGGTCTTAACAGGTGCATAGAGAATTCTGTAGCTCCCCGCATCTCAAATCCTGTGAAGAGGATTGTTGAAGCAAGAAGAGGAAAAGCCGTGTCATGATGTCATATCTTCAAGAAAATATGGATCAGCAACCAAAAGACACTCTAACTCTTACATACATCTCTTGGGAAAATAAACTAAAAGTCCAATTTATAAACCACAACATTACTTCTTAACACTTCTTAAAATCTACTTTCTCCTAATCATCTTAATTTCCATTTCTCTCACAAGCCACACCTACCCTGGAACCCTCCTCCCTCTAACCTCTCATTCATCAAAACTCAACTTCAATAGTTCTGAATTCTGGCTGTTCAGTTGAACTACCAAGACAGTTTTATAAAAATGCCAATGTCCATCATGGAAGATGGTTGGGGGGAAGAATGGAGGTGGAATGAGAAGAATGAGCCAAACCGACAGCACTGAAGTTTACCTAGCAGACAATGAGGTGGAAAAGAGTCTACAAATACCAATAGATGCATAATTTTTTGCCTGTTATATAAAATTGAAGAAGGAAGAAACAGAATTTGGGTGTATAAATAAGCGAGAAAAAAAAATTCCCAGTTAATCACCATACTGGTTTTGTACAGAATATGGGAAGACTAACGTGTATTTCCTTTGAGTCATTTGCACCTTTTAGTCCCTGGTTAGAAATCTTCCCCTTTAACAACAGGGCAGCCTGAGACTGGACCACACAAAAGAGCCATCTAGGAGTATTCAAAAGCACACGCGTTTTGTAAGAGGACTTTTAGCAATACAAAGTTCCTTCTGATTTAAATTTAACACTAGCAGATAATGAACTTGTATTTTTGAGGTCTGGGGAACTCTGCTATTTTAGAGGAGCTGCAAGATGTACATAAATTGATCAATAGTTGGATTGTTCCCAAAGTAGCTTGGCAACAAAGTAGCTTGCTTTATGGAACAAAGACTTTCCACTAAAAAAAAAAAATTGTATTACTCTCATCAGAAATCAACAGTTTTCTCTAGCATTTTCTACCCTCAGAGGAGACAAATGAAGAAAACAGAGTGGGAATGGACAGGAAATCTGAAATTAAGCACACACAGGGTTTCATAATGCCCCGCTGCAAAAGGAGGATAAATGTTCAGAAAAGTAAGGAAACCTGTCCTAAAACGAGCACTTCTACCTAAAGCTCCAAAATAAACATCTAATGATGGATGCAGAGGAGAAAAAGAGAGAGAAAAATGTGTTCAAGCAACCTTTCTTTAAACTTCCCCAAAGCAAAAATATTTCAAGTTGAAATTACTACTGCCACTTGGAGACTGGTACATTTTTGCCTGTTTCTGACGAATGTCTCCTTCTTGAATTGTGAAGAAAAATTCATATTTTCTTCTCAATTAAGATAAAATGTTCCCCATGACTTTTCATGTGAGAAGCAAAGGGTAAAAGGACAGCAGCCATGCCATGACTAACTCACCCATACTCCGAGTTTCACAAGGAGATGTCAAAATTTACAAATCCATGCAAAATTCTAAGTTCTTCTCATCCATATCAGTTTGCTCTATATAATCAGTTCTTCAGTTTTGTGGTCAGTCTAACCTCACAGTGAAATTGAGTAGGCCCAGTAACCCTCCATTGGTAACGAAATCCAAAAGACCCTTAGTCCAGCCTCATGGGTCTATTGGACAGGAAAGGACTGCATTTGGACCAAAATCAGATGACAATCATGGCAGGGGCTGAGACAAGGTCTCCAGCCTTTGTGTTGGTGCCATCTTTGTTTCCCTGACTTGGCACCTAGAGCCCATGGAGAGAGAAACCCAGGAAGACTAAGAACTATGCATGGCTATTGTCACATTTCCCCCACGCAATTCTTTGGGTTGGCAGTGTGATTGGGCTCAGCAGGAATGACTTGTCTCTGTTCCATGCGGTGTCATCTGGGCTCACTCCTCTGTGGTCAGTTGGCAGGTTGGCTGGCGGCTGGCTGATCCAGATGGTTTCACTCACACATCTGGCAGTGGCCTAGGGCTTTCAGCCAGTGTGCCACGACTCTCCCTTGAACGGCTTCTCTTCCTCCAGTAATTAAACCTGGCCTTTTACATAATGGCAGACGCATGGCATAAGTATGACAGTGTTAGCTGCAAGGCTCCTTAAGTCCAGGCCTGAGGAATCTCAGAACGTCATTTCCACAGCATTCTATTGGTGATAGTCACAAGGCCAGCACAGATTCAGAATATAGACAGATGGACTCCATCTCTGGAATGAGAGGAGCAACAAGGTCACATTGCAAAGGGAGGAGACAAGGGGGTGTGACTCGTTGGGGGCTATTACTCTAATAAACTACCACAGTTTTCCCTCTGGCCCCAATTATTCATACAAAGTACATGAAATACACCCCTTCCTAAGACTCCCAAGGCCTTATATAGTTACAGGTTCAAAGTTCATGTTCTTGTATCAGGTTCCAATATGGTCAAGACTGCTTAAGTGCAGCTCCTCTTGATCCATAGATAATTCTAGTGGTTGGCAGGTTGGGCTCAGCTGGGATGGCTTCTCTCTGTCAGCTGAGTTCACTTATGTTTTTATGGTCAAGTGGTGGGTCAGCTGGGGGTCAGATGATGCCAAATGGCCACTCATATGTCTGGCAGTTGAATGCAATTGTTGACTGGAATGCCTACTTTCTCTTCTACGTGACTTCTCGTCCTCCAGTGGTTAGACCACTGATGATAAAATTTACATGATGATAGAAACATTCAAAGCTCGATTTAATGAGTATCTTAAACCATCATCATTATTATCATTAAAACTTATCATAGAAGCATACCTGTATAGAATTGTCTGAGGCCAAGTTCACCAGAAACAGTCCCTGAGAAAAAGATTTGAATGTAAGTAATGTGTTTGGAATGTGGTCCCAGGAAGCACCTGTTAAGAATGTGGAAAAATGAGACAGAGAAAGGGCAAAAGCCAAGAAAGGATGTATTATCAAACAGGCTCCCACACTGATTATCTAAAGCTTAATCCATTTGGGAGACTTTGAGATGCAATGTGGAACCCACCTAAGAGTTATCCCCTCAGGGAGTGAGAAAGCAGGGGTATTCACCCTCTTATTCCCATCTTTCATTGGCCAACAGCTACTCCCAGGGCCTTTAAACCCCAGCACTTCTGGCCTGGCCCAATTGTAGGCTGAGAAAACCCACATGTGGAGAGTTATCAGCAGATCTCAACTCAGAAATTTGTTGTATCTCAAAAGCTTATGTGCACAGTACATATTTTGAAACTTAGAATATATATATATATATATATATATATATACACACACACACACACACACACACACACACACACACATATGTGTATATATATATATATATATTATTTTTTAATTTAAAATATTTTCAATATATTTAGGAGACATTCTTAACTTTAGGTCCATCAGTGGACTCCCCCCTCAAGCTTTAGGTACTATGTTGGGTGTACAGTTTTCTGCAGAGAGCTTCCACAGCTTACATAAGATGCACAAAGTTTCCACGACCTTAAATGGGTTACTGAATGCTGCAGCAGAGCATAGCACTAAGAGCAGTAGGTTTAAGTCTCAACTTGACTACTTGCTGTATAATCTTGAGCAAATTTTTTGACTTCTTTGTATCTTATGTCCCCATCTTCAAAAAGAGGGAAACAATAGTACCAATTAAGGAGGATTATCATGAGAATTAAGCTAAGAAATATAACCCAACCTGGCACCAAGATAGTACAGGTGCAGCTGACAGTAACCTGAGCACCTAGAAACACTGGGGGCAATCCAAATTCCCTCCTCTGATCAGCAAATATTGTGGAAATTCCTGTGGGTTTTAATTATATGTTATTGCTCCAATATCTCAAACTATCCCTTCTCCAGCAGCATATTGAGAAGACCTAGACAAATGTTGCCTCTTCTCAAATGTTTGCTTTTCTCAATTTTCTAACTTTCCAAGACTTTTAAGTGAGCAATCTTAAAATTGGCAGGACACCTAACAGTTGCCTTGCTCTTGCATCTCATCTCTGAGCTTGACTTTACATTGTTCCTTTGATATAGATCTTCTCTGCTCAAATTCACTAGACCATCACCAGACTATTGTTGCAGTATTAGGTAGGTTGTCTATTGAATGATGGCCCCTTTAAGAGAACCCAGACCAGTCTCGTCAACATGTACTTTGGCTATGTAAAAAAGAAATTCAATCTAAGTTTCCCCACTCCAGAACCAGTCTAAGCAATGTCTTGCTCATTAATTCCAACTTGCTCCTCCCCATTTTCTTCTCCTGTCATTTTCTGATTCTCATTTTATTTCGAATCTTGGGCCCAAGATTAGTGACCTTTCCTTAACTACCCGCTTAAGACCTGCCAGATCTCTGCACAACCTTGGTTCTTCGTTATCTAATCCCATTTGGGGACCAAGTAATGGGCCTATTTCCTGTTCACTTCCACCTTGAGAGAAAAGAATTATACATGGTCAATTGCGTCACAAGTTAGAGTCTAACACAGTTCTCTTTACACAATTAGCTCATGCACTTGCCATCTGATGCCCATCCATGGGGTTAGGCTGAGCTGTCCACAGGGTAATACGTAGTATCATTTGTTCCAAGCTTTTGCCAAATGGGAAGCTTATTATTAGTGATAAGTTTACATGAAAACTGTATACCAACAGGAAAAGTCTTAATAGCACACCAGGGAATAAAGCCAGTGTTGAACACAGGGCACTACAAGGTGAACATTTCAAGTAGAAGAGAAACTTGATGATAGAAAAGGCAGATACTAGGAATGTCACAAGTTGGAGAAAGGTGCATATGGAGCAGTTTTCCATCTTATTCTATGACGTTGGACATCTGCAAGCATTTTCTAAGTCCAGATTAACTCTTAAAAATACATTGGGCCAACACGGTCCTTGCTCAGAATCAAACATCTCCACTAACAAACTTACCTTCTGCATTCACCTTTATAAAGTAACTCTGCCTATCAGAGTCAGCATGATCCAAGGGATGTGAACTCATAATTAAGGGATATTTAATTTCTTCTCTGTTGTTTAACCACTGAGATGTTGGCCAAGTTTCCTCTCATTTTTCCGAAGATCTTCTAGTCAAATTCTCATCAAGAGGCAGCAAACAGAATTCTGCTGTCACAATGGGCGGCTCCATGAAACTCAATCATCTCCTCTAGTGGAGGAAACACAGCAGCAAAGGCAGGGTTGTTTAATTCTGGGCTTTTTGTTTTGTCTTGGTTTTATTTCTCACTTCCTTACTCAAGTAAGAAGCAATCTTCAGAGGCTGGTTTGGTTCCAGAAACCAAGTATAACATAAAAACATAAATATAAAAACCACCTCCTTTAGTGCAAATAGAAACCAAAATGTGTCATGACACCTTCTACCTGCCTATAGTTGCAAAGAAAATGCAGTCTGAAATCACATAAAATGCTAATGTCTATACGTAGGAATGTGTGCAGATGAGGAAAAAATAGAAATCTATGGTACAGAAATTAGACAACCCTTTGGCTGGATAGTCAAAACTTTCATCATCAAGGGGCAGATGAACATTGGGTACCTTCAGATGTGTTACCTTGAGAGAGACACAGTACCACTTATATAATATTCAAGCCAAGATGTATAATCTAACCATGAGGAAACATCAGACAAACCCCAAAATGAGGAATTAAACACAAAAACATGATTGTACCTTCAAAAATGTCATAAATGACAAAGAAAGGCTGCAAAATGTTTCAGATTAAAGGAGACTAAAGAGATGTGACAACTAGATGAAATACTCGATCCTACATTTTTTCCTATGCTAGAAGAAAAAGGGAAATGCTATAAAGAGTATTACTGAGTCAATTGACAAAACTGGAATATGCATGGTAGATTAGATAACATATTGCATTGATGTTAAATTACTGAAGTAGACATGTAAGAGAATATTTCTATTCTTAGGAGATAAGCATTGAAGTATTTACAGGTAAAGGGCATGATGTATGCAAACTAGTATAAAATGGTTCAGAAAAAAGTGTGTGTGAGAGGGAGAGAGGGAGGGAGGGAGGGAGAGAGAAAGAGAAGGAAAGGGAGAGGATACACAATTATAAAGCAAATTGGGTAAAATGTTAACAATAGGTAATCTAGATAAAACTACATAGATGGTCTTTGTGCTATTCTATTTCTTGCAGCTTTTCTGTAAGTCTATTTCCAAATAAAATGAGGAAGTTTTCTGGTTTTATTTGTTTGGTTGGCTTTTTCATGGATGCTTATAGAGTCATGTTGCTTCGTTTACCCTGAATTTCACATGCAAGAGCCTTGGAAATGTTCTTCTTTTTAAGATGAACCAAAGCAACAATAGCTCAGGAAATTCCATCATTAGTGAAAATTAGTAAACATCAGAGAAAACAGCAAGAGCTTGCTCTCCTCTGCCTCCTTTGTCAACCAAAATTTCTTTATTAACCCAAACATCCAAGCACACAAATGGAACAAGGTATCAGCCTGTCCTCAGAGATTTTTTATTTGGCTCATTCCTCTATCCATGCCTGGTGAGAGGGTCTAATGACCTCCCCAAGATATCTGAAAACACTAAATTTCCTCATTCAAGTATCACTTAGAGGGTGATCAATCATCCCAATTTATCTGGAATTAAGGGATTTTATGGGACACTGATTTTCAGGGCTAAAAGTGAGACCATCCCCCACAATCAACTTCCATTATGGTTCTGAGTTCTTGCTCCACATGAAAATCTGGTTTCAAGCAGAGGCTCATGTATATGGACAATAGACTAGTGGTTACCAATGGGTAGAGGGGATGTAGATGGGGTAAAAATGGTCAAATATGTGGTGACAGAAAGAAATCTAACTATGGGCAGTGAACACACAATGCAATATATGTATCTGCCTTAGTGTTGAATTGTACACCTGAAACTTACTGGATTTTGTTAACCAATGTCACCATAATAAAAACAAAGAAGAAGAAGAAGAAGAAGAAGAAGAAGAAGAAGAAGAAGAAGAAGAAGAAGAAGAAGAAGAAGAGGAGGAGGAGGAGGAGGAGGAGGAGGAGGAGGAGGAGGAGGAGGAGGAGGAGGAGGAGGAAGATAAAAGATGAAAAAAATCTGGTTTCACTCCTGTCACCTATAGCATCTCTATTTTCTCTGTCCTTCACTAAGGTATATCTGAAACTCAGCCTCTTTCCCATGTTGACACCCACCATTTGCCCCAACACGAAAATTCCTCTCTCGTATGTGAGTCAGTAATAAATATGCTTGAGGATTAAAGGAGTAAGAAGTTTCCTGTCACCAGGTTGTTCAGCCCCATCTCTCCCCAGAGCTCCTGCTTCTTTGTGCCTGAGTTCTCTTCCTTCTTTGTTTCCTTCTGACACTCAACTCTTCTCACTTTATGTTGTAAAAAGTTTACCTCTGGAACCTATACTCCTTCTGCATAATCTAAGACATCTTAATATGTTTTGCTAAATAGGAGGTCAACCCCAGATTCTTCACTTTAGAGGAAAGAACCCTGGACAGAGACTTTGAATTCCTGTGTTTACACCATTGCCATCTCTCCATGATACTGAAAAATGCTCTGTACCATGAAAAACTATAAAATATATTCTGTATGGTTTGAATTTTCTGTGCACTTTATTTTATTCTAATTCTTTCAAACTAGCAATTCATGTCTGGTTATGTGATCATATTACAGCATCTTCAATATGTATATTCCATTATATAATTCTCCAAGCACTCCTATACACGTCATCTCCTATTATCACTGGCAGACAGGACAGGTGTATGATACCCATTTAGCAAAATGAAAACCTGAAGTTGAAATGATTGATATGACTCACAAGAAACAACAGAACACACAGATCTTTTGACTCTAAGCCCAGGACTCTACCACCATTCATGTTAACTCTTTGTTAACTAAAATGTCCAATTAACAGCAACAAAAAAAAGATTCCTCAGCCTGTGGCATATCAGAGGCTTTGCCTAAGATGACAGAGCAGATCTGGGTGGATGAGATGACATTCCTTTTGGAAACGCTGGTCTTGCAGGTGGAGACTGGTGCTACCCTACAAGAACCTTTACCTTCAAATCATTGACTACTTAGGCCCAGGACAGCCAATGATTATTCTCTGCTGCCCGAGAAGAGCATTAGAGGCCATCTATGGCAGGCTTTGTCTCCATTTCAAAGCTCCCTTGCCTCTGTGGGCCCATCTGTCATCTCTGCTCTCTTGGTGTCCTTGGCTCTCGCCTCTATCCCACCTTCCATTTTTCATGCAATGTTATAGCTTGAGCAATGTCACTTTTTAATTTCACCTCTTGTAAAGCCACCTTATCTGGTTTCTTCACGTGCTACTTTGTATCAATTACCCTTTATTGTTCAACTTTATCAGCCATTGCCCCACCTCCATGGGTCTCTTGGTTTTACCTGATCCTATTTCCTTGATACCACCTAACCAGGACTACCCTATGCTTCATCCTAATGGCTTCTGTCTTAGCCTCTTTCTCCATGGGCTTGCTTAGAACACAAGACAACATCACTCTGGCACACCTCATTCCTGAGTCCTTTTCTTAAGATTGAGGTTAGTGGGAGCAATGACCAAACAGCATAGAGTTCTGGGGTCAGAGCTATATTTTGTTGGATCTCTCAGAGCTAGCAGTTATTGGGGACAACATTTAAGCTAAGGGATAGCCAAGGATTAAAACCAAAACAATACAATTCGTTATTGGGTCTACGACAGAGCTTCTCAATCCAGCTCTGGTGACATACCAAGTTAAATTATTACAGGAGTAGGGGGAGAGTTCTGTGCATTAAAGGGTGTTTATCAGCAACTCCATCCTCTGCCCACTAGAGGCCAGTAGCACTCCCTCCAAATTGTGACAACGAAAATGTCTCCAGACATTGCCAAATGTCCCCTGGATGGGGAGAAGCAAAACCATCCCTTGCTGAGGTCCACTGGCCCAAGCTGTGAGCACAAGGTGGAGAAAGAGAGAGAAAGTCATAAGGTTAGGGTCAGGGAGATGAAAGACAGAGAAGAAAATGAATTACAAAGTTGGATTAAGTGAGAATAAGAACTTTTACTACTATGAGGAGAGGGATGCCCCACGTTCACTTACCTAGGGTCTGGGCATGAATTGCATACACATGGTTTAAAGGAATAGCATCTAGGTGACCCCATATTTGCCTAAGAAGGTTCTCTCTGTTAGCCTAGAGTACCCGCTGACCAGTACACAGCATGTTAGGAGGTCAGCTCCAAGGCTGGGCAGCTGGCCAATATGCTGAATTTAGAAGAAACTTGCTATTAGTGGTTTAACACAAGAGAGCAGATTGTTCCCATGTGACCGGAAGTCCAGAGGGGATGGTCCAGGGCTGGTGCATCTACTGGAGAAGGTTAACAAGGACGGCTCCTCTCACTTCCAGCTCTACTGTACTTGACATGTGGCTTTCCTCCTTGTGGTTAGAAGTTAGCTATAGATATTTTACATTTTCTTTAATTTTAAAAAATGGTAAACAATTTAGTTACTTTAAAAAAGTAAACAATACAGAGAAGTATAGAAAAGAAAGCTTAAAAATGGCTTCAAGTCCAATCACTATTGTTATTTGGTGACTATCGTATCCAATGACCATGCCTCTATACAGGTAAAAGGATGGATGGACAGGCAGACAGACAGACGGAATGGATAAATAGATAAATGGAAAATCAGAATGAGTCTATATTATACATGCTATTTTTAGTTTAAAAATAAACTAAAAAGAAAGGAACAGAGAGAGACTATATCATCTGAGTTCTTGTAGGCTCTAAAATGTTTGTATGTGGCCTTTAGTCTATGACCTCGATATCTGGAGAAATCTTAGCTGAGTATAAAATTCTGGGATCATCCATGCTTTCCCTCAGATCTCTATAGATAACTCTTCCTGGTTTTCTGCTTACCATCTATTAGAAGCTATGTGGTTTCATCTTAACTTCCCTTGGCTACTAGCAACTTAGCTCCTCAGGTTTTTTGTTTTTTTCCACTTCACTCACCAAGACATAGGTCCATGAATAAGTGTGACCTGGGGGAAGTAAGAGTTAAAGGGACAGGTCCTAAGGACCAGAGGAGTACTTGAGTGGTATGTCCTGAAGTAACGATTAGGGTATTAAGGTTAGAAACAGATTAGTATGGAAAAGAATGTAGCAAGGGAGAAAGAAGAAAGAGTATGGGAAGGAACGACAAAACTGGATGTAGGCAATTTCAGGTTATGAGTTGGGTCACCAGATCTAGAGGGGGAAAGAGATACACACACACACACACACACACACGAGTGCTTCTATATGGACTGATGCTGGGCTGGGCATCACTGTGCCAAGTTAAAAACAGTAGAGTTTCTGACCTCAAAGAGCTCACAGCTAGATTCATCAGAATCTTGAAACAAGTTTATATCTACCCCTGGGATTCAGATGAGCCCAGGCAAGCTAAGCAAACTGTTGGGATTTTAAAATTAGGATCCAAAAAAATCTCCTGACAAAGAATTTATCCTATGGATATAGAGCCAGGAAAAAAAGCCAGGACCAGTACAGTATCCTTAGATTATTGAAAAAGAGGGGCAATTTGAGAGTCAGTATGATCTGTTAGCAAATCCAACTCGAAACCCAGCACCATCATTGCCCAAATCGTGTAGAAGTCCTACAGTGGATTTGCTTTCTTAGTTTGTATGTATGCTTGTTTGTTTGTTTGTTTGTTTTAACAATGACCATGTATTTCTTTTATAGTAAAAAAGTGTGTAATTGGGAAAAATTCAAACCTAAATCAGTTGCATTTAACACATAGTATTTTTTTTTATTTCTTTCTGTGCACAAGAAACTGTGCAGGCATTGTATAGATCCAGAGTTCCTCATCCAAAGAGAAAGCAAACATGTACATCACTAACTATGATGTAAAACTTGCTTAAGAAATCTTTAGACATCACAGTTAAGGGGGAAAAAAGAGCAATCCAGGAGGGCCTTAAACTTTCACTCTGTACAATCTCTGAAATCTTTTCCTCTAGCAGGTTCTAGGAAGAGAGCACCCCCTCTTGGCAAGTGAAATCCTCTGCCTTGTGCTATGGACCCCCTCTGTTCTGCTGATAATGGTACTTACACAGGTTAATCCTTTGACTGGCCAAGTTGTTGATACAGCATTCTTATACTTCCACGGAGATGGGGAAGGGAAAGCCTTCTCTCTGCCAGAATTAAGACAATTTTGTCACAAGAAGGGGACCTCATTGTGTCTGTTCTTCACTAAGGAATCCAACACAAGTTTCCTCTGAAACTAGGTTGCAGGACATTTGAGTGTCACCATCTCTGCCACACCCAAAGTCTCTCTCCTTATTAATAATCAATTTGTGCATCAAGACAGGAGACTCACTTTCAAGGAGAAATTGTAAAGTCATCGAAGAATATAGTAATATAGTTTGTCTCTTTCTCTCTCTTTGCTGGAGAGACTTGATTCTGGTTTCCCAAGATTCAACCAACAATTTCAAAGTACTCTTCTTTAATATCCCAAATGTCTATGAAATCCCCAGGTAAACAGTACTGGCAGCATTCTCTACTGGAGTCAAAACTCCCACTCAGACAAACGTATTAGCCTTCTCTCTCAAAACCACACTGCACTAATAGAGTTATAAACAGAAAAAAAGTTTTATTAATTTATAGTTCATTATTAAGAATTATGTAAAGAAGTAGTAACAGGCATTTTCAAATCAGACCTAAGAAGAGGCAATAGTCAAATCAGAGGCCAGGAGAACTGGCAGCAAGTTGTTATGAGATGTGTTTCCACACGTGGTTCAGGAGCATAGCTGTGTGACCTGGGGCAGGCCCAGCCACCTAAAGGGCCAGTACAGAGCTAGAGAGGAATAGGCTTGCTGGTGCCCCAAGGCCATGGATGCGATGGTTAAGAGTTCCTAGTTCCACACTGAAATGAATCCTCTTCATGCCTGTGCTTACACAGAGCTTTGTTTGAGAGCTGCCCTGACAGAGGGAGGGTTGGGAAGGAGTTGGGGCAGTGGCACTTCAGGTGAACTGGAAGCCCCTGAAGTTTGCCTTGATTAATGCTAATTGAATTCTAATTGAAACCATCCATCTAGGCCCCAAGTGTACCTGAGAGAAACTTCGAGTTCTGGAAGCAACACCCCAGAGAGTTTGCAAGCATTCGTCTCATCACCCAATCTACTAAGTATATTGTTTGTCTATTATACCTCGATATACCTTTGGAGACCCCATGCACTGCCCTGCTAAAGACAAAAAGAGCTTAGCCTCTATTTTGGGCTACCCGACAAATCTGGGTTTTGACCTGGTAAGGCTATTACAGTTCATTTAGCATCATTGCCATGCACCATGCTAATTAGAATTTGGGGACTCTTGAAATCACTGGATTATGCAGTATTTCCTCCCAAGTGTTTCTGCATTGTGGTCCAAATCCTTATGAAATTTGTATTCAATGAATTAAGAGGGAGCAGGAAAAGCATGGAGAGTCCAGAGAGCAGTTAGAGGTGAGCAGGAACCTTACATTACATTGTAGGGTAGACAGGCTCTTCAAATAGCGTTTGGTCATTCATTACACATTTCTGAGCCCCTCTTATGTGCAAGGTGTTAATTATTCCAGAACCTGAGGATACAGCCTCTCAAATATGTATGTGTGTGTGTGTGTGTGTGTATATATATATATATATATATATATATATATATATATATATATATTCTAGTGGAGGGGGGCAAATATCAAACAAGTGAACATGAATAAATGAAATACTCTCAGACTCCAAGTGAAGAAAACAAAATAGGGTACTAAGGTAAAGACAAAATTGGAATAAAAGGGGGTTAGACAGAGTTGATGGAAAAGGCTTTTCTAATGAGGTGATATTTGGGTTAAGAGCTGATGGGGAAGGGATCTATGAAAAGATCTGAGGGAAGATTATTCTAGAGGGGGCATAGTAAATACAAATAAATAGGCAAGAAAGAACTTGGTATGTGTGAGGGTCAGAAAGAAAGCCATTGTGCATTAAAAAGGACAAAATATCAGCCATAAGAAGAGATGAAATACTGCCATTTGAAACAACATGAATGGACCTTGAGAAAATCATGCTAAGTGAAATAAGCCAGACAGAAAAAGTTGAAAACCACGTGATATCACTTATATGTGGGATATAAACCTTAAAGCAACAAATGAACAGGACAAACAAACAGAGACTCATGGACATGGACAATAGACTAGTGGTTACCAGAGAGTGGAGGAAGGGGGAGTAGATGAGATAAAGGGGTCAAATAGGTGGTGACAGAAAGAAATCTAACTACGGGATATTAACATACAATGTAAAAATAAATAAATAAATAAATAAATAAATAAATAAATAAATACACACACACACACACACACACACACACACACACACATGTACACACACACACACACACACCTTACTGTTAAAATGTACAACTGCAACTTACTGGATTTGGTTAACCAATTTCACCATAAAAATTTTTTTTAATTAAAAAATTTAAAAAATAAAATTAAAATTAAAAATAAATAAATAAAAATAAAAAGAAGAAAATAGAGACAAGTGAGACTAGAGAGACTGGCAGGAGCCAGAGCTTATAGGGCCTTGTGGGTCATAGACAGAATTTGTATGTGTGTGTGTGTGTGTGCACGTTTGCACACTAGAACCAAATCTCTGACTGCTTTTCAGATCCTAAACTAAAAATTCACCCTCCAGAAAATCTTCCCTGAAATCCCTTTCCAACCCAGTTTCTCATTAAACCTCCTCTACATCTTTTGGTAAAGAGAGGGTGGTGCTATTTCCCTGGCAGGAGAGTCATGGTATTAAAGATGAAATATGAAAGAGGTTGGCACTTGAGGTGCTTATTACTGCATTATTATTATTGTTATTATTATTACTCTGGCCTTTATTACTATTACTGTTATTAGTACGACATCAATTGCTAGTCTTTCTCGGATATGGTTTTATTCGTCCTGCTCCCTTCACCCTAAGATACATGGACCACAACAAAAAAGAAAAACAATGCAGATAATGCTCATTTGTACACAAGTAACCAAATCCTTGCTATAGCCTGCAATCTTGTAAAGCTCATTCATAATGCAAAGGTACAACGAATTCCATCCACATCACAGCTTTCCATTTTCCCTAGCTCATTGCTCGGAGTCACACATTATAAATTGCCTTTTATGTTATCTCTCTATTCCAGTAAACCCTTCCTCTAATCCTTTTACCCTGCCAGAGCCCAGGCTCTGGGCTTCTGGTAGCAGCTAACCAGCAACTGGATGAGCTGCTCTTTGTAAAGCTATCGATCCCTATAAACTACTTTATTAGTGGTCATTATTACTCTGTTTCTAATCACCGCTTTAATTAAAGTTTTATCATCCACATTAAAGAGGGTATGTGATTTTAAATAGGTTGGATGGTTTTCCTTCAGCCATAAAGCACTCCCATGAAATAGGCCAACATATTCTTGGTTTCAAGGACTCTCTGAAGCTCGTCTCCTTTCAGAATACAGGTGTGTGTTTATGAATGAGAACAGGGGCATAATGCATGGGCAGAGTTCCCGCCTAGGCAGCCCTTGTCTCCCTGACTGGGGAACTCCCAGACAGGAAGTGCCAAACTCAATGGTCACAACATCGGAACTCACTCATCACCATCTTGGAGAGACCCACTTAATTTGAATGGTCTATAAATTCAAACAGGGATATTAATCAAGACTCCAAAATTTCCTCCAAGTCCCATTCCTTATAATACCCACTTTAGCTAAACCTTCTCCCTTATGAGAGTTACCCACTCACTCATGGACCAAAAGAATAAACAGAAGCAATAGCTTCTCTGACTGAACCTAGATCCAAGTAAAATCTCTTGCTGACGAATCTACCCCCACAGTAAACTGAGTCCTTTAAGGGGAGACACGTGTCTTGGTTGATTTTGCATCTGCAACACCAAACCAAGTGCCTAGAACACAATGGGTCCTCAAAGGGTCTGAGGTGAGGTTGTCGACTTTGTCCAGGAGGCAAAGCCTTCAATGGAGGGTAAAATAAAATTCACAGAGGTACAGCCCTCAGGGGTCTCTTCCCTTTTTATTTCTCCAAGAGTAAGTGGGAGAGCTTGTTCAAAGCAGCATTATTCATAATGACCAAAAGGATGAAGATATCCAAATGTCCAATGAGGGGTGAATGGATAAACAAAATGTGATATGTACATACAGTGGAATGTTATTCAGCTTTAAAAAGGAAGGAAATTCTGACATAAGCTACAACAAGGATGAACTTTGAAGACATTATGCTAAGTCAAGTGAGCCAGTCATAAAAGGACAAATGTTGTATAAATCCACATGCATGAGGCACCTAGGGTAGTCAAACTCACAGAGATAGGAACTAGAATGATAGTTTCTAGGGGCTGCGGAAGAAGAACATGGAGATGCTATTCAGAGAGTGCAGAGTTTCACTTGGAAAAGATGAAAAAGTTCCCGAGATGGATGGTGGTGATGGTTGCCCAATAATGTGAACATACTTAATGCCACAGGAAAAATGGTTAGAAGAGTGAATTTTACATTATGTGTATTTTACCAGAACAAACCAAAAAAGCACAAGAGTATTTTTTATACTTCAGAGGCTGGGAGATAGAATGTTTCACAGTTAACCAGATCTTTTGAAAATCTCCCAGGGAACTGGGAAGTCAAACCAACCACAATATATTACAAATTGCACTCATTCTTGCACTCGATGGACACTGAGTGCCTACTATGTGTTAAGAACTACAACTACAAAGATAAACTGCACACTATGTGCAACGGGTGTGCTTCAGGGAGGCTGCACTCCCAAAGCTGCCAACCCCTCCAGGGTTCACGTTTTGTTCTCTTAAGTTCCTACCCCACAGAGTCACTCAGGGTCCATCCAGATGCTTTGTCACTGGACCTGAAGCCGCTTTGCTTCCCAAATCCTGTAAGATTCTAGTAAAAAATAGTCCCTTCACCTTGAATATCCAGCTCCTCTCCTTCTAGAAGGCTCTGAACAGGTCCATGGGGCCACCTTGAGGACAAACACCATCTATCTCTCCCATGGGGCTAGGGACTGGCCTTGGGTACAAATGTCAAGGGGGCACCAAAACATTCAGTAATTGAGATCAACATTTTAATGCAGTATTTTAAAAATCAAAATTAACGCAAAAAAAAAAAACAACAACAAAATGAACAAAATACCAAAATTTTAAACAAAGGCAAGGTCAGTAACAGTGCCATGCCAAGCCACCTTAAAGCCTGAGGCAAAAAAAAAAAACAAATTAGGAATATTGATCCCATTGTTTTTTAAATTTTTGATATTTTGTTTATCATGATTTTTTTACATCAATTTTTATGTTTTCAAATATTACATAACAATGTTACTTATCTTGATTACTGAGGTCTTTGGTGGTCCTTTAAATTTAATTTAAATGTACCTAGAACAGGGCAGGGTCTCAAACAGTGCTGTCAAACTCAATTTAATTCCTCTAAAAGCTCCTGGGAGAATATACAAACAGGTACATCCGCTTGCACATTCTCTCTCTCATTTGCCTCATGGTAAATTTCACAGCAGCTTTACAGTTTTCTTTTTACTTCCCCCCCCATCCCAATTCAGGCTTCTTCGAGAGGTTAAGCTGCTTTTTAATCAAATACATTTCCCTTGCAACCAGTTCCTCACATCTTCTCCATCAAGCAGGTCACAGACTCCCGCCTGTAATTACCCCTTGTTCTCAGCTTTGCCATCTAAGCCTTCACTGTGGAGTTCCTCTCCCGCAGGTAATTTTCAGCTATTCTGTGAGCTCAAACCAATCCCTACCTCAACCCAACAACCTCTCATAAGCACTTCACTGTTCACTATTTTATTTCTTTAATTGGATTTTAATTTGTCTCACTAAACCCAGATTTACTTGAAAATTCCTCATCCCATGTTGAAATCACAAACTGAAATGACACCCACCTCTCAGAAGGAAGAGGAACCAGAATACAGTCTAGGAAAGTTACAAAGGGCAGAAACAAGATCAAAAAAAGAAAAAGGGTCAGACATGAACCTGTGTTCAATTCTGGAATATTATTGCACTAGGAAAATGTTTCAGAAAGCCCACCTCACCTACCAATAATCAAGGAGGCCTCTGGGTTTGCCTTGACTGGCTCTGGTACAATAATCAGACAACGCTCCCATTGAACATTGTTGTGATGAGAAAATACTTTCCCTTACAGTGCTGGGGGGAGAGGATATTTGAAGAAGGTCGTCAAAAGGTACAAACTTTCAGTTATAAGTTAAAGAAGTCCTAGGGTTTAGAATGTAAAACATAATGACTACAGTTAAAATTGTTGTATGATAATATGACAGTTGTTAAGAGAGTAAATCTAAGATTCTTTTCCCTTTTTAAATATCTAGATGAGTTGATGGTTGTTAACTAATCTTATTGTGGTAATAATTTCACAATGTATGTAAGTCAAATCATTATGCTGTACACCTTCAACTTATACATTGTATTACGTCAATTATATCTCAATAAAACCAGAAGAAAATACCTTCCTTTACAAAATAGCCTTGATCGCCAGCTGCTACCATCACCATGCTGGGAGGTAGACATCCACCAAGATAAGCTTTCTCAAAAAGTAAGCAGAGGGGCACACATCCTCCTACAGCAATATAGCCCACTCGGTGTTTCTGAGGTAGGGTTCTCCAGAAGCAGTGCTGAGATGCAGTTTGGGGTGAAAGTTGTTTATTAGGGATCAACACCTGCAAAGAGAGAGAGGAGGAAGCAGAACTGGGCAGAGGAAGACATCAAACTGCAGTACAGGTAAGGATCAAGTACTTCCTGTTGGAGTGTCCATGTCAGGTCAAAATGTCCAGGCTTTAGATGGCTCTTCTGCAGTGGCAGACCCTGAAGCTGCTGACAGCTGGAGGCAAGCCTTTCCTTGAAGGGGGACCTACGTGATGCACCACTGTGTTTACCACACAGTGGAATTACGGTCATCAGTTTTAAGAGTTATTGCATTGGGTTTGGTATGATTCAGGGTCAAATAGAAGCAAATAGGGATTTAAACTCCTGCAATGTCCCTGCCTTTTATAGAGATCTATTATAGGGTCAGAGACTATGGGAAAATGAGAGATGAACTTCAGAGAGTGTAGGTGAGCAGGATGAGGGACTGGGGACTTCCAGTTTGAGAAAGTTAATTTCTTGAGCGGTACTGAACAGACGTCTTGTCTGGATAGATCTAGTCATAAACTCACCATTTGTACCAAAGAAAATTAAGTTCTAAGGACTTCTGCTGTCATGGTCAGGTCATGATTTCCCTGACCAGCAGTTCAGTCAAGTCCAGGTCCAAAGCATGTTTGAGAATGTCCTCAAGATAAACAGTGGGATCCCGGTGCCCAAAGATCATGCTGCTTCCTGTTCCAAAGCTATTGAAAGTTCCAAATGGCATGACTGGGTATTAGAAGGTCAAATCATCTTCAAGGCTATTTTACATTAACTCCCTCTTCAATCCAGATTAAGTTGTAGAAGTCCTAGCAGTTCAACCTCAACCTGGACACAAGGGAATCATTGGAGAGAAAACTCCTTAGGTTGGCAATACCATCAAGGTATCAGGATCCTAGGATTGACAGGTACCTCTGTTCTTCCTTTTAATCAAGAGCCAACACCTCCAAGTATTCCGGATTCTGATGTGTAGAAGTACATACAGTAGTGTGGTGGGGTATATAA
Source organism: Eidolon dupreanum (assembly GCA_028627145.1). NCBI lineage: Eukaryota > Metazoa > Chordata > Mammalia > Chiroptera > Pteropodidae > Eidolon > Eidolon dupreanum. The sequence goes on from CM053506.1 coordinate 88,718,983, forward strand.
CCTCACTGGCAGCCTTAATTTTCAAATGTATAAAGGGCTTCTCAGAAATGAAAAAGTCATTGGTATGAAATTAGGAATTGCTCAAGAAGAAGATCACCACATCACGAGGGTTGAACCTGCTAACATGGTTCATATGGGGAGGATACAGGAAGTCTCGTAAAGGAGGCCACAAGTTATAGGAGATAGATTTCCCACTATTCAGTCTCTTGAAGAAATGATTTGTAGGGAAAGCCACCTGGATGGCTCCCCCGAATACCACCCTGCTAGCCTTGGGGTCCACAAATCACTCAATGGTCTGAGGAAGCTCCAAATTGTCTATAATCACCCAACTCCCTCCAGGGGAGAGATAGAAGATGTGGATAGAGCACATCCATAGGTGAGTCTGATGTTACCTGTGTCAATTGAGATAAGAGCAGTCCTCTGTCCATACAGTTTTCTTTTCTTCTTTAGTATCAAGCTTTCCAGGGATAGCAAATGAAATATGACAAACAGTTCTTTGGGAGAGCGTGGCAGAGCAGGAACCTGGGAGCAGTAAGTTCAAAGCAAAATGTCTAACTCTCCTTGCCTCACCCTGTGGACATGGGCTCTGGACTAGCCATGTGCTAGGATTCTGCAAGCCTGGAATTCTTCACCCGAAGCTCTAGGAAATCCAAGGATGTACAATGCCTAAAATCTTGCAATAAAGCCAAGCTCCAAAAACCAGGAAGAGTTCAAACTTCTTCGTAAACTACCACTAGGAAGGTGCTTCCTTAACATAATAAACCAAGAGAAGCCAACATCATTCTTATCAGTGAAACACTAAAGACATTCCCATTAAAGTGAGGAATGAAATGAGGATGTCCACTATGACCAGCAATATTTGTCTTTATTATTTATGTTTATTATTTGGGTAATTCTATCCAGTGATAGAAAAACACAAAAAGAAAAAAAAAACAGTATAAATAGTAGGGGAAAAGAAAAACATGATTACTTACCCAGAAATCCCAAAAGAATTAACTGAAAACTTTTTGATCCAATAAAAGTTTAGCAAACTGGCTAATTACACAATACAACCCACTATAAGAAAGGATTCATGCTGGTTTTAAAGATTATGTCCACAATACTTTGATACTTCTCCCAAGAGGTGAAGTTTAATTCCACGCCCCTTGTCTTCCAACTTGGGTACTTGGTTTCTCTCTCTGTCTGTCTCTGTCTCTCCATCTCTCTCTCCCCTCCCCTGCCCCCCATACTCTGGCAGCCTGTGGAACCATCCACATGGCAAGGAACTAAGGCTCGCTCTTGTCAGCAGCCACCTGAGAGCACTTGACAGCAGCTCCACCTCCTGTTGAATCTTGAGATGACTGCCTCAGTAAACAGCTAGACTGCAACCTCATGAAAGGATCTGAACCAGAAGGGCCTAGATAAACTGCTTCCATTCCTGACCCACAAAAACTGTGAGATAATAAATGTTTTAAGATGCTATATTTGGGGTAATCTGTCATGCAGCAATAGATAACTAAGACAGGATTCTTTGTCACTCAAGCAACCAAGGGTCTCAGGTTGAGTGGTACTGATCAGAGTAATGGATAGACTGACAGTTTGTATAAACCTGAAAATACTAGTTTGGGTGACATTAAAAAGGCCTGGAGCTACCCAAGAATATATCTGGAAGAAGAGATTGGAGAGAGAGAGAGGGAAGTACAGTTGGCATGATGGGTGAGATAGATAAAGAGGAATTTAGCATGTTTTGCTGTGTGCCATCCCATGTAATTGTGCTCTCCCTGCACAATTCTGTAAGATTTCAGGAAAGATTATAGCTGTTTTTCAAGGATTTTGAATGTCGCCCTTGTGTTCTGCTCAAACTGGTGCTGCTGAGACCTGCTGCTGCGGCAGTTTACCTGTATTTGCACATCTATGATACCAATAGTAACCAATTATAAATGTAATTAAATAAGGGGGGAGGAATATTTTATTTATAATATTAACCAAAAATTACTAAATGTCTAAGAATACAACAAATATGCAGGATTTATATGACAGAAATGATAAATTGTTACTATGGGACAATCAAACAGATTTGAATAAAGGACAGTTATTCGTTCCATCAACAAACCCTTGGTTGAAAAGTCAAGGTCTTATGACAAACAGAGACTCATGGACAGGAGATTAGTGGTTATCAGTTGGAAGAAGTGTCTAGGGGACATAGATAGGGGTAAAAGGGGCCAAATATTTTGTGATGGAAGGAAATTTAATTTGGGGTGGTGAACACACAGTGCAGTATATATGACATTGTTGAATTGTACACTTGAAATTTTTATTTTATCAATCGATGTCACCCCAGTTATTCTTTTTGCAATGGGTATGACTGGTGGTGAGAGTCTTCTCCATTCAAGCCTGGCTTCTAAAAAAATGAGAAGAAAAAGCCCCAAGACAGAGATTTTAAACAGAGTCCTCTCCTTGCTACTCAAAGTGTGGTCCATAGTCACCCCAATAATTTTAATTTTAAAAGTCTAGGTCTTACAGGAAATAAAGGTGAAGCAATTTAAAGGGTATATGTGGTTTAAATACTAGTATACATTTTAAAACACAATGAGCATAAACTGGAGAAGTTATCTTCTTCCAAAAGAAGCCATACATGTTGACCTTAGAACTTTTCTTTAATAGAAAAACATTTAAAAAAAAAAAGATTTGAAGAAATACTGCTGTGACATCATAGTATTTCTGGGGTACATTATTTTCAAAATACTATATTTTGCACACAGTTATGTTTTCAATGTTTTTTTTTAGATTTAAACATAATGGCTTTTTACTTGTAATCTCTCTTATTTCACAAATCATCAAAAAATGGCTTTGTGAAAATTAGCACAATACTGAAGGTAAATTTTCCAAGACCTTGTACCATATCTGTATATCGAGAATTAGAGTATAACCTAATTTCTGAACTACTCCCACTGACCAGTTTGTGGGGCCTATAAAGAGAAGCAATGATTGTTAGCATGTTCACTTAAAGACATCTTTTTAACTGTCAATTTAAAATTTATGTTATACAAATAGAAATTAAGTAACTCAAAACTCAGGCAGGGCAAAATCATGGATATCATACATATATATGTGCCCATATAGCTCTCCAGTGACAGTGGGTACTATTATTATTCCCATTTTACAAACAAGGAAACTGAGGCCAAGGGCACCACTGAATACAGTGCTAATAAGTGGCAGAACTGAGAATCAAACCCTAGCAGGCTGACTACTACCTTCTTAACTGCTGCATAATCTCAATGTTCAACAGTAGAGAACCAGTTGCAGCCATTAAAAATAATAATAAAAGTAGTTTAAAAATTGGTTTTTAGAAGCAACAAGGGGACAATTCTCCAGTCCTGACTCCAGACTAGAGCTTGCCTACTAAAAACAAAACAATCTTGTAACTTTGTCCACTGGAAAAATTGCTAATGTTAATGAATACGCCTGTGTCCTCAGCAGAATCTTCATCTTATTTCCAACTTAATGAGAATCTGACCCTCCTCAGAGGATATACCCCACTTAGTACCAATTTGGACTTGGACTTTTACTGGATCCCCCTGCTACCTTCTAGATTTCATCCTCTCCTCATTTTCCTCTGAAACTCACACCGTTTGGCTCAGCCACCACAAACCTCTTCTCATCTGACCAACCACCAACATCTTAGTCACTTCCCCTCATTCCTTGAAGGTGCTGGCTCCAGCTTGTGGTCTTTTGCTTCACCTCAGCTGGAGATTTCAGCCTGCATATAAATGATGCATTCAACAATCCAGCCTTGGGCTTAGGGTAAGTGTAGGTCCTTGGGCTCAGTATTAGGAGCAGCACTATGTTGGAGAAAGAATCCAAGAGATGGAGCTTGAGAAGACTAGCCACTAGAATGTGAATAAAAGTTAAATGAGGCTAGAAAAGTTAGCATGCTTTCCAAGTAATAGCAAGCTTTCATGTACTCTCTATGGATCCACACTCTATAAAGCAGTCATGACAAGGGTTACTATCTTCATGTTACTGCTGGAGGAAAGTGGGGCCCAGAGAAATCGCTGCCCATGGTCACAAGCTAGTAAGTGTCTCAGCCAAGAGAGTAGCTGGGTCTTCTGGCTCTATATTTCAGTGCTTTGCCCCCTATACCTCAGCTGTCTCTTCTTTGTCCTACTCTATGTAATATGGGATGGGCACACCATTTCTTACCAAAGATATCCTAGATGTCAGCTGAGATGTCCCTGCCTCTTGAGATCTAAGTGAGAGAGGTTGCCTAACTACTTGTATTAGTCAGCTAAAGCTACCACAACAAAATATCATAGACTGGGTAGCTTAAAAAACAGAGATTTATTTCTCAAAGTTCTGGAAAGTAGAAATCCAAGATCAAGGTGCCAGCAAGGTTGGTTTCTGAGCATTGGTTTCTGAGGCCTCTCTCCTTGACTTGTAGATGGCCACCTGCTCACTCTGTCCTCACAAGGCCTTTTCTCTGCACATGGATCCCTGATATCTCTTTATCTTCTTATAAGGACACTACTCCTATTGGATTAGGGACCCACCTTTATGACCTCATTTAACATAATCACCTGTTTCAAGACCCTGTCTTCAAACATTGTCACATTTTAAGGTACTGGGAGTTAGAACGTGAACATACTAATTGGGGAGGACACAACTCAGTCTATAACACTCCTCATTCCATGGAAGAATAAAGCTCTCCTCAACATGACGTGCGTTCTTGGTGGCAGAAAAGTGGTGGGAACAAGGAGGGAAACTGCACTTCTCGGCCTCCAAACTTGTGCTTTTGCCAAATTAAATCAGTTTATTACTCTTGTCTCCATCCAGCAACTGGTCCTCACTCTCTAGGACTGCTATATTCTTCTCATTCCATTAAGGCAGAGGCTTGAAGCTTCTCCCAGCTCCTAAAAATTTCCTCTGCTCCTAACTTGACATTGTATAACCAAGACAAAGCCCTTGGGGGCTCAGCAGGATGGACGGTCTTCAGTTGAACCAGCTCCACCTTCCTTGGACTCCAGTTGCAATTTTAAATAGCATTTATGTCTTCATTACTCAAACAAATCCTAATGATGTTGATATTAGTGAAGATGAATTTTTAACAGCATGGGACAGAAATGATGAAGTTGCTAAATAAAGGATGAGGTCAGAGTCACTAAAATGCTTGAAGAGTGTCAGCTGGGATGTATAAGGGCACACTGTTGATGAGTGGCTTAGGAATATAAACTAGAAGCATCTGGGAGAGAAATTAAGTGCCACAAGCTACAGTCCTAGGTGTGCATTTAGCTACAATCAATGATACAATTTAGTTCTGAAGCCACTGCTTATGACTAGGGGGGAAATATGACCTTGGGGAGAGACACTTAGCCAGAGAGAGAGAAACTGAGAAAGAAAAGAAGTTACCAGACAGCTGCCTCCCCTAATTAACCACTGAAACCCAAAGGAAATAAATTTTGACTCATTGCGTTCAGTGACTTATAAGCAGGAAAATTATTGGAGTAAAAAAAACAAAGTGAAGGATTTATTTAAAAAGAAGATGTACAGGAATCCCTTATAGTGCACAGAAACATGATTTCTCATAATAGCAACTAGTATTTATTGAGCACCCCCAACTATGTGCATTGGAACCAACTCAAACTTCCGTTAACAGCAGAATAAATAAACAAACCATGCTGTACCCATACATTGGAATATTACTCAGCAGTAAAAAAAAAAAAAATCAACTACTAATACACACGACAACTTGGATGAATCTCAAAAGTATTGTACTGAATGAAGGGTGGAATAATATATGATGCCATTTATCTCACCTTCTCAGAAGGACAAACTACAGTGACAGAGAACAAGTCACTGGTTGCCAGGGGTTAGGAATGGGAGAGGGTATGATGATGAAGAGGCAGCTAATGAAACTGGCCCGTATTTATATCATAGTAGTGGTGACCCAAATCTATATGTGTATTAAAACTCATAGAAGAATATACTCTCAAAAAGTCAATCTTACTGTATATTAATTAATTTTTTAAATTATCAACATAAAAATTCAAATACACACAATATGTATATAATGTGATTCACCGGATGTTTTTCCAGTCTCTAGGGTTCCTCAGGGATGTTCCAAGGGCTAGTGTAGAGGCATGGGGGAGCACCATCACACAGGACCTCTCACACCCATTCAGCCAGAATGCTCACACCGATCCATTTTGTGTATTTAAGTTTCAAGGAACATTTCGTTTTTTAAAAAAAATCTGGACCCATTGATATAATATAACCTAATAACTGTTAACCATTTTTCAAGAGCTCACTATGCAAAACACTGTGCAAAATGCTTTGTTTTGTATCCATCAACTCATTTATTCCTCCATATAATTTCATGAGATATGAATTATCTTATTTTAGACATGAGGAAAGTTGAGGCTTAGAGAAATTGCTTGACTGGCCCATAGTTGCCCAAATAGTGAGTAGCAAAAAATGGATTTGAACTGTGGCTGTACCTCTTAGATCGCCTGCTACTGGGAGTGTAATTGACCCAACAGCCCTGATGCTGGGCTCTGAAATCCATCACCACATTCATAGAAAGTGACATGTGCCATAGGCTGCTCCTAGTCAGTGACTGTGTGGCAGGCTTGGTCTTGGGAGATGTGGCACTCCTCTCAGGGTGACTTTGACTTGAAATTCCTCATCAGCCTTGTTGAAACAGTTTTGCACTGCAGCTTTCTTCCTTCTTCCTTCCATCCCATCCTCCCTTTCTCCTTTTTTTTATTCCTTCCTTCCCTCTCTCCCACTTAGGGGTCAGACACGCACCATAGTCTGATGGCTCTCCCAGCCTTCTCTGGCTCCCTTCCCATTTTCCCATCAGTGTTTCTCCAGTAAATCTCTTACATGTCTTGGTGTCTGCTTCTCAAAGGACCCACCTTACGCCAGAAGCAAAGTTCTTACAAGCTTTGCAACAAGAGAAGAGTTCAAGCCTTAGAGATGATAAAACCTAATGTACAAGATTATTATAAGATGAATCATCATCAGAACCACTCACTTGACTAATAGTAGATACTCAATAGTTACTGGGTGAATTAAATAGAGTTTGTATGACCATTAGCTAGAAGGGACTTAATGAGGGCTTATTCCCTGCTGATGGTTAAAGAGAACAGAAAGGTAACAGAAAGAAGATTCCCTCCAGGCATCTGACAGTCCCCACCTGGTGTCTCCACTACCAGCCTCTTCCTCCCTCCAAACTCAGCCAGACACAGATAGGCCTGGCTGCCTCTTTCCACTCCCATCAGCTTTTTATACGAAGAAGAGTTTTCATGCTGACATCCCAGATGGCCCCCCTACCCTGTGAAAGTCACTTCCATGGGCTGAAAAATCTCTCTCTGAAAGAATTACTCTCATAAAGTGCTGTGAATTGGATGCTGACCTGGAGCCGACCACAGGAATTTTTCAATACCCACCTTTATATATAAAATTTGTAACCTTTCTCTTCTCATTGAAACTAGGTGATATCGATTGAGCAGAAAATTCAGGGGAGTGTGTTTGGGGCTTAATAGGGGTGAGCCTGTGGTAATCATGGCTACCCACAGTTCAATTAAGATTCCTAACCAAAAGGAGAAAATAAAATCAGAATCAATACTTCCATAGGCACGTGGTTTAAGAACTTTGTGGTAATTTGAGCAGAGCTTCCTTCAGCCACAGGCAGCTCCAGTTCCCACCATGGGCCTGTTTCTCCATCATTTGTCAATTGGAGGACAAAGAAGGGAGAACCGAAGGGGAAATAGATAAAGGCGATTCCAGGTGAGAGACAAGAAATCCATCCCAGCAACAGCAAGAAAAAGAGGGCAAAACTAAGAACCAGCCAGAGAGCAAAATAAATGCCTCCATATAACAACAGAGCACCAAGTCTTCCCAGTCAATAGTGGGCAATAGTAGATTCTTGTCTCTACAACTTGTGGAAAGATTAGAAAATGTCAGGTCTGGAAGTGTTCAGAAGATTCTTGGTTTGCAAATAAAGCTGAGGCTTAGAGAGATAAAGCAACTTGCTTAAGATCTTAAAGAAACAGATGAAGAAGGGACTAAAATTCAGTTCATTATTTTACACCACTGTATATAGGCTATCTTTTTTCTTAAGACAAACAATCTCCCTTCTTGTGGGTTTCCCTCTTCCCCACCTCTATAGTTATTTACAAAACTCGACTTTCAACAATCTTTAAGTTTTCCAAGGCTTTCAAACCCAAAAGTTTGTCTGGCATTTTTTAAAAAATTATTGAGGTGACATTGATTAATAAAATCAAGTAACTTTCAAGTGTGCAATTCAATAAAATGTTGTATATATATTGCATTGTATGTTCACCATCCAAAGTTAGATTTCCTTCTGTCACCAAATATTTGATCCTTTTTATCCCTACCTTCCCCTTCCCACCCCCTCTGTTGTATATAGGTACCCCATCTTCTTTATTCAATCATCAAACTGTTACAGGACAGTTCAGTTGCTTCCATGTCCTAGTCACCATGAATAATGCTGCTATAACCATTGGGGTGCATCTATCTTTGTGGATAAATGTCTTCAGGTTTGTTGGGTAAATACCCAAAAGAGGAATTGCTGGATCATGTGGTAATTTAATTCTTAGATTTTTGAGGAACCTCCATACTATTTTCCATAGTGGTTCTACCAATTTACATTTCCACCAGTAGTATATGAGAGTTCTTTTTTGCCCACAACCTCTCCAACACTTGCTATTACTTGTCCTATTGATGACAGCCATTCTACCAGGTGTGAGATGGTATCTCATTGCAGTTTTGATTTGCATTTCCCTAATAGCTCATAAAGCTAAACATCTTTTCATAGATCTGTTGGAGTTTGTCTACCTTTTACTTCCACTGTGTAGTGAGTCTTATGGGTTGGTGGGTGGAACCTCACAGTACTGAGGCAGTGCCTAATGGGTAGAGGTAGTATAGAGTACAGTGAGAAGCAGATGGGACTTGGTGTTAAGGGATTCTCTTAGGTTGACCCAGCTCCAATCAGAGCTTTTGTATTGTACCCTGAGTTACCCTCTCCACTGAACCATTGTATCCTCTTCTGATAACACATGACTAAAACTCGTAAAGGGCTGAGATCCCCTCCCATCTGTCCTGTTCTGATTATGCAATCTGTGTACAGGTGGGAACTGATGAGTCGACCCTTAGCTAATCAAAAATAGACAACTCTTCAGAACAACATTATCTTCTCCCACCCATGAGTCTTTTCTTCACAGTCCCATTTCTGGATCATCTGAAGTATCTAGAATCCAGCACAAAGCTTATCAAAGTGCACAATGAATGCACGAACAAGAGAGCAAATCAACAAAGGAATGTAGTGCTGCTCAAGCAGTGACTTCAAAGATTGGGGATATCTATGATGATACAGGGTAGAGTCTGGGAATCCCCATGGCTGCTTTCAAAAGCAATCACACTTATAAGTACAAAAAGAAAGACTGAAAGAGCATATACTTTGGAGCTACATAAACCTTAGTCTGAAATCCAATTTATCAACAACCAGTCATGTGACTGAAGTTAAATTTTTTACCTCTCTGTGCTCCAAGATATCACTTCTAAGATGAGAGTAGCAGTACATACTTCATGCAGTTGTCATGTACTAAATGTGTTAGCGTGTGTAATTAAATAGAGAAGAATAATATATTTAAAGCCATTTAGATAAATGAAGACTTAACGGGAGAGAAAAATCTGTGAGCTGGCAGGAGGCTAAGTGAAAAGTAACTTGGCTTAACCACAAACCTTATAATGGTGACCGAAATAGACATTTAAATAGGGAAATCTAAGAGTAAATTTGAGGTAACTTACATTATTGTGATATAACTCTTTTCCCATTCCTCAACTTTCAGTAATGTCTTCTGCCCAAACAGAAAAGCCCTTTGCAACTGGAGGAGACCATGCAGAGAACTGTGTACCACATCTAGGTTGATACAGTGCCTCACAAGGAGCAAGATGATCCAAACATTCAATGTTTTCAGCAGAAAAATGAACTCAGAATAAGAGCAAACCATGAGAACTTAAGCACCCAGGACATTTTCATAAATTAGGAGAAGGGCTTTGGACTTCCCGTAGTTCCTAGAATGACATTTTGGATAAATCCTGTCTAGATCTTAAATGAGCTGGAAGAATCAACTGACTCAAGTTACACATAAAATACCAGACATTCTAAATCATTAATAATTAGTTTCTTTCCCCTTCTTTTTAAGAGACTGCTAATGGATTATGTCTCTTGAATGGCTCGTTCTACTCTAAGCCCTGGAAATTTGGAATAAATGGAAAACAAGAAAATAAGTGGAAAATTACCACAGAGAAAAGCATTGTCTGTTCCACTTGGCTGCACATGTCCAGCAAATGAAAGCATACAGTGGTTTGTCCATCAATTTCCAGTAACACAACATTTTTAAAACCTAGATGGCTCTCAAATAACTGAGATAAAGCCTTGTATCTATCCTTTTGCAGTAACTGCTTGGAAAGAAGTAAAATGCTTACTTAACTAAAGACAGGGAAGGAATGACATAAAAAATAGAAAACATTCATTTCTTTTGAGGGGTAGTTTATGCTCTGGAAACCCTGAAGCTACTCTCATGTAACTGAAATTACACAAATCATGCAACGATCTGAAGTCCAGTGGGTACTGCTGTGGGGACCTGTGGTTTCTGAGGAACCTTTGCAACCATGTTTGATGTGAGGAGTTCCCTACACAATCTTTTGTACCTTTAAATGTCACTCTGGTGAGAGCTGACTTCTCTCTGGAGATGAAAGTGACAAAAGTCTTCTTAGCAGTCCACTTCCTCTTCCCCTTGTACCACCACCACCACCACCACCAACAACAACAACAACAACAACCCTGAGTTTCCAAATGATGAGGAAAAGGTCACCAAAAGAGAGATTTTCCTTCCCTATCCATGTGAGCTAGACAATATGATCTTGCTCCTAAGAAGATGTCCAGGCCGACTTCTCCCTACTCATGTTCCATTCATCAATTTCACAAATATTTATTGACTGAGTAACTTTTATGTTCCAGGAATTGTAGTAGTATATAGGGATACAATATCAATTAAAAAATAAGATACTGTTCCACCTGTCATGAAACTTAATAGAGAGAAAAATGAAAGACTTCTCGATGTGAGAGAGCCCCCACTGAGCTGTGAAATGGGATTTATTTTATCACTGCTGGTAAGACATATCTACTACTTTGCATACATAACTTTCCACATAGGACCACTACTTTGTAGTGGAAATATTTTATTCTCACTCCCCTGGAAGGCAGCATAAAGTGAATATAGGCTTTTCTTTCATGGAAGCCATGCCCTCATATGCAAGCAATGCCAACATTTTGTGGATCTGACTAAGTACATCGATGAGACGTGGTTATCCTTTCTCAATGCCTACAATATATCAGGCACAGAAATAAGTGTGTGCACATGTAGTCTTACAGAATCTTCACAACAGCACTGTGAGTTTCTGCTAGGCTCACATTTGAAAGGTGAGGAAATTCAGATTATGAACATATGAGTAAATTTGTTGAAGATCACATAGAAAATAATTAGTAACAACTCAAAGAGAAATTAAGAAAACAATCCCATTTATAATTGCATTAAAAAGAATTAAATCGCTAGGAATAAATTTAACAAAGTAGATGAAAGACATATACACTAAAAACTATTGCTGGAAAAAAATTGAAGATGACACAGACAAAAAAAAATATTCCATGCTCATGGACTGGAAGAATTAATATTGTTAAAATGTCCATATTACTCAAAGTAATCAACAGATTAAATGCAATCCCTATCTAAATTTTTTAGAGAAATAGAACAAACAATCCTAAAATTCTTATAGTGCTGCAGATACCCCCAAAAAGCCAACACAATCTTGAAAAAGAAAAACAAAGCTGGAGGCATCACACTTCCTGATTTCAAACTATATCATGAAGCTATAGTAATCAAAACAGTATGGTATTGGCATAAAAATACACATAGACAAATGAAATAGAAAAGAGAGCCCAGAAATAAGCCCAAGCAAATATGGTAAGTTAATTTATGATAAAGGCATAAATTAGGCAGAAAAGGAAAGCCTCTTCAATAAATGATTTGGGGAAAATTGGACAGCCACATGCAAAAGAATGAAAACTAGATTACTATTTTATACCATGCACAAATATTAACTCAAAATAGATTAAAGACTTAAATGTAAGACATGAAACCATAAAACTCCTAGAAGAAAACATAGGTGGCAAACTCCTTCATATTGGTGTTGGTGAGGAGTTTTTGGATCTGACTCCAAAAATGAAGACAACAAAAGAAAACACAAACAAGTGGGACTACATCAAACTACAAAGCTTTTGCTTCTGCACAGCAAAGGAAACCATCAACAAAATGAAAAAGCAACCTACCAAATGGGAGAAAATATTTGCAAATCATATATCTGATAAGGATTTAATATCAAAATGTATAAAGGACTCATATGACTCAATAGCTAAAAAAGAAAATGTCTTTTCAGAGGAGCTAAATTGACATTTTTCCCAAAAAGAGCTACAGATGGTCAACAGGTACATGAAAAGTTCTCAACAATCATTAATCATTAGGAAAATGCAAATCAAAACCACAGTAACATAGTACCTCACACTTGTTAGAATGGCTATTATCAAAAAGACAAAAAATAGCAAGTGTTGGTGAGGAAGTGGAGAAAAGGGAACTCTGTGCACTGTTGGTGAGAACGTAAATTGGTGCAGCCACTATGAATGACAGTATAGAAGTTCCTCAAAAAATTAAAAGTAGAGCTACCATACAAGCAGGAATCTCACTTCTGGATATTTACCCAAAAGAAACAACAACACTAACTCGAAAAGATATATGTACCTCCATGTTCATTGCAGCATTATTTACAATAGCCAAAACATAAAAGCAACTTAAGTGTCCATCAATGGACAAATAGATGAAGAAAATGTGGTGTATAACACAGTAGAATGATATTCTGCCATAAGGAAGAAGGAAATCCTGCCATTTGCGACAACGTGAAAAGGCCTTGAGGGCATTGTGCTAAGTGAAATAAGTCAGACGGAGAAAGACAAATACCATATAATCTCACTTATATGTGAAATATAAAAAGAGAGAGAGAGACACTGAAGGGACAAGGAATGTAAACAGCTGTTACTTACTAGGCTATTGACAATAAATCTCAGTCCAAACTACTAAAAAGTCAGGCTTCTGCTGCTCTTTTCTTGGGAGGGGCCTTGGCAGGACTGAGAGAAAAGGAGAAAGGAACTCAGAATGAGATGAAAAGCCACTGCACCTATTCTATTCCCTATATTAATGTTTGTTGAAAGGCACTGTACCTATGGTGAGAGAAAGGATATCTCCAACCCAGGGTGAGGCCAATTCAATCACAGCTATTCTTTATTGAGTATTTGTTACGTTCTGAGCTCTTTACTTATAGTATTATCTTAATCACCACAATATCTGTGAAAGTTAGGTAATATTATCTCTATTTTTAAATAAAGTTGTAATTTTAGAATAGTTTTAGATTTATAGAAAAGTTACAAAAATAGTGCAGATATTTTCAGTATCCCTCTTACCCAGTTTTCCCCACTGTTAATCTCTTATATTACCAGGGTGCATTTGTCAAAACTAAGCAACTGACATTATTAGGTTACTATTAATCAAATTCAAGACTTTATTTGGATTTCGCCAGTTTTTCTATTAATGCCTTTGTCTTAGTCAATTCGGCTGCTATAATAAAAATACCATAAGCTGGGGAGCTTAAACAACAGAAATTTATTTCTCTCAATTCTGGAGACTGGAAAGTTCAAGATCAAGGAGTGGGCAGATTCAGTGTTTGGTGAGAGCCCACTTCCTGGTTCATAGACAGCCGTCTTCTCACAGGAGAAGGGCAAGAGAGCTCTCTGGAATCTCTTTTATAAGGGTATGAAAAAAAAAGCATGAGTGGACGGAGGTGTTAACTGTCCTTATTGTTGTAATCATCTTGTGTTAATCATGTATACATGTATGTAATCATCACATTGTATACCATAAGCTTACATACATGTCAATAATATCTCAATAAAGCTATAAAAAATTAAAAATAAATAAAACTTCTTCCTTGATTAATGGGCTATTGATAATTTCTACTTCTTCTTGGGTCAATTATAGTAATTTATATTCTCTCAGAAAATCATGTTTTCCTTTGAATTTCAAATTTGTTGCTATGTAGTAGAATTTTATATCCCCTGTTAATACGTTATTATACCCTATTTCTAATTCCTCATTTTGTGTGCTTTTCTAATTCTTAATTTGAGCTGCTAGTAACTCGCCTATTATATGGCAAATGTTTTTAAAACTCTGCTATAATTTTTGTTTGCTAACATTAGGTATATTTTGTTTTCCTAATTATTAAATTTAATACTTGTATGCAGTTTATTCTGCCCCTAAAAACAAAGTATTTAAAAGAATGCATTTTTTCTGAATACAATTTTAGCCATATCCTATAAATTTTGATATCTAATGTCCTCGATGTCATTATTTGCTAATTAGACTCTAATTGTACTTCTTATATTCTCCTTGACCTAAGAATTATTTAAGTGAATGTTTTGTATTTGTTATGCTTGTTTATAATTTTCAAGTGGTTGGGTTTTTATTTCAACTTTTATTTATTAATAGTATTGTACTAAGAGAATATGGCCTGCGCAATTTCCTTATTTTGAAATCTGAAAGAGTTTTATAGCTCAGTTTTTAACCATTCTTTCAACCCTGTTAAAATGAAGAGAGCTAAATTTAGATTTTCTGCAGAACTCCAGAGATCCAGCAGACTGAGGGAAGGAGCTGACGCTGTAAGATACCATAGCAGAAGTTTTATCTCTATGTTTGTGATTTTCTTTGCCATGTTGGCATGGCCGCCAAGAGTTGGCTAAGGAGTGCCCCCATGTTTTGCCTGACAGAGACATCTGTGCCAAGAACAATCTGTGATTACATATTAGCCTGGCACAGGACAACTGATGGGCTTATTCTTGCAGGATCCAGCTATGACTCTCTAACTGCCTGCAGTCCACCCTTGCCTCCAGCTGGCATCCCTTAGAATGAAAGAGTATCTCTGAATTCTGAAGAAGTCTCTTCACCTCCCAGGCAAGCTGGTTTTAACCATGTAAGGAGTCACGAATCCCATCAAGCCTTCTTTTGATCCATATTTAGCAGAAAGTCTGTGGTTTCTTACATGAATAGTGGCTATAAGCATTCCTAGTGTCTAATGCAAATTCCTCCTTCCTTCTATCTCCTTGGCCGTTTCCATCATTCTCCAATGGCAGAAACTAGATCCAGGCACTAAAGTCACTAACTTGCTTAGAAGTCCCCCTTACCTTTTTTCTTTCTAACTTTTTTTTTCTGCTACTCAGAACAATAGTCTATTGGCAAATTTCTCATTAAGGTATAGGTTAATATTTCCTCTTCAGACATTACTCACAATGTAAGGATATGAAACTGAAGTCATACTCCAACGCTGTTACAGAATGCACCCTGCCTAAGAGCCCGATTTTAACTGAGCGTCAGTATCACCCTCCACTTCTACCAAAACAGCAGATGTCCCTTAGTTACCAGAGTTCACTGTCAGTAATGTCTTAAGTCTGAAAATAAATCCAACTTTAGGCAGCTGACCAAATTTGTGACTCTGAAACTATGACAACAGAAAGTCCTATTACCTCTGTGTCCCAATTAAAAGTGTACTGTTGGCTGTAATTGAGGTGTTTGGTCTCCAAAATTAATACATCAAAGTAATCATGTAAGCCTCAAAAGTCACCATCACAGGAATTGATATTTTCAATGTGGGCAGCTAATGAGTGTGGCCAAACCAAAGAGCATGTGTGATTGAGGTTTCAGAAAATAACTGGATGAATTCACTTTTGGATCCTTTTCTTCATGTTCAACTCCACCCACCCAAGGTTTGAGAACCAATCGAATGTTGAGGTGGGGGTAGAAAAGATGATAGAAGATTTCAAGACTGGATGTTCAAGAGGACAGAGGGGCTTTTAATAGAAATAGAGAGAAAACACAAAGTAAGTTTCATGGAAAGAAAGAATGATGTTTTGTGAGAAATGTGTTCAGTTCTACTCTGTTAGGATAGCCAGTTGTCTGGCATTAAACCAAGATACATAATGTTTGAATTTCCTGCCTGATTAAAAAAAAAAAAAAAAGAATTGACTCAAAATATAAATTTTTTTTATTATTATACCTCCATATTTGTTTTATCTTTGTTTCTGATTAATTCTTAATCAGTAATATCATGGAACAGCTCAGTTTTTAGTTTCTTTGTTAAGTGAAATGCTCTATAAACAAACACTTAAAAAGATGTAATTGAAAGGGATCCTGTGATCCTTTGGTAATGTGAAAAATTCTCTGGTAATATGAATAATTTTATCCTCTAATAATGTTCGCTAACATATTCAGACTGTTTAATAATGCATATATATTAATATCTTTATATATATAATTATGTGTATAGATTTAGACATATATATTTAGAAAATATATATGATACAGAAAGGAATCTATCATATATCTTATTAACCAGTGTCACCCCTATAAATTTAACAAATTTTTAAAAATAAATTAATTAAAATTAAAATAGCTCCTTCTATCCTTTCTAAAGAGAAAGTTGGAAGGCCATAGTGGTTCTAAGATGACATAACTGATCCACTACAGCAAGGCCCTTGGGCTGCATGTGACCAGCACATTTGTGTCTAGGGTGAGAGATCACCCATGGAAATCAAAGATGAGATGATCTCCGAAAGGAACAAGAAAGACAGAAGTGCCACCACCACTGCACACAGACTATCAGGAAAACTTCTAAAAGAAAAGTAGGAAAAAAAGGGAAGGAGTGAGGAGAAGGGAAGAATAAGAAAAGCTTAGGGTAACACGTGTAGTCTTGCTCAGATATATAACACTATGGGGTCTGTGGTGTTTTTTTCCTCCCACTTTCTCCATTCATGAACCTCGCCCTCACTTAACTAAACCCACTTTCCAAAGAACTGGAAAAAGGAGGAGTGCTCTATTTGTAACATGCAAGAGGGACCCATCACCCTATGCATCAGGGACCTATTTTACTAGTTACATGATTGTGGGAAAATTCTGTTCAGTCCAGGGAAATTTCACCCTCTCCCTCTCTTTCATCTCTGCCTACATATCCTTTCACTGTATCCGATTAACTGCCTCTGGTTGGCTGATAAATTGGGCTTTGAAATGCATCTATGACTTTATACTACCCACTAAATATTTTAGATATTTAATAATAGAAAACCTGGCCTCTGTTGGAAATAATTCTCCACTGAGGACAGCAAATAAAAAAATAAAACATGCCCCTTTCCCATGTAAATTGCACAGGCTAGACCCAGATCTATTGAAGAGTCTGAGAGATCATTGATGTTTCTGAAAGAAGAGATTGCTCAGACCTCTAAAAGGTCATTAGAGAAGGAAAAATAATGAAAAAAATAATTTCATCTCAATACAAAGTGCTTCTTCACTTTTTTCGGGACCCATATTTTACATCTCATATCAAAATGCAACCACAAAAGTTTTATAAGAATTCATGTGAGAAAATAAGAATGGCACAAAGCCTGGAAGTTTTCACTTTCAGTTTTAACTGCATAAAAATATTCCTAAATCTTTGAAATATTAGCTAAGTTAAAAGACAAGTTATAAACTGTGAAAAAATTGTAAACCATATTACAGATAAAGGCATAATCCTTTAAATATGTAAAGAGCACCTGCAAAATCAATAAGAAAAAGACCAATGACTCAACAGAAATTTTAAAAGCTGGCAAAGAATAAGAACATGAACATTCACTGACTAGGTAGTACAAATGGATAACAAGCATATGAAAATGCTCAAATATGACAACTCACTTGTGCTGGGGATGAACTAAGACACAGATACTTTCCCTTCCTAAACTCAACTTTTTCTTCCAAAAGTAAATTTTGATATGCAGAGTCATTTACCACCCTACGTACCCTGCCCCCAAATCACATGTGGAAATATGAGCTAGAAGTTTCACAGAGAAGGTAATTGCTTATTTGGTATGATTTCAGGCTTATTGAGAAAGCTCAGTAAAATGCTTCCCATGTTACCCATCAATGCCTGAACTCTCATCATAAAAGACCTGTTCATTTGGCTTATAGACTTCCCTGTCAAAAGCAAATAGACTTTAGATAAAAAGCTCCTAAGCCTTCTGATTATTCCTTAGCATGAATAGCAATAATAGCAACATCATATTCTCGTATTGTGCTTTGCCATTTACAATACACTATCACAGCAGGATCTATCTAATCTTATCAATAACTCTGTAGAGTAAGAAAAGAGAATTTGATTTCAATTTTATAGATACTTCTTTAGTGATGGGGCCACTACTCAAGCCCAGGTTCTCTGATTCCAAATCCCCAACCTTTTCCAGCACCCTACGCTTTTGGTATGTAAATCTGTAAGGTCCTTTCATGAGATGGCATTTTAGTAGGAGGAGTGGAGCGAAAGCATAAGGCCATGTACTCCTGGTGTTGCTAGGAAGGAAAGAAGGTGAAAGAAAAAGTGCCACTATAGAGAAAACAATCCTAGAGCTGTGGTCAGCTGTACTAAAGACACATTAAACTTGACTCACAATTTCATTTGCTGATCTAAAAATAGACATGGACATTTTCAACCCTTCTCACCTCCAGAGAATACTATGAAGAGAAAATAAACATTTCAATGTTTCCCAAAGAGAGATCTCTGGAAATTTCTAAGCATCTACTGACTGCAAGCATCTAAGTTCACTCAGATTCTCACCATTATAGCCGATTCATTCTTTACTCTGCCCACTGAGTTTTAACTTCAACAATTGCATTTTTCATTTCTACAAGTTCTCTGTGGTATCCTACTTCATTCTTTTCCTATATTCTCACTTCCTTCTATTATAACGTTGATGATTTTTTTAGTATACTCATTTCATGGTCTCCATCTAGTAACTCTGTGATTGAAAGCTCGTGGGGCTCCAAGCCTGCTGTATGCTTTGCCTGATGACTCTTAGATGTGGCAGATGATTTCCTTGTGCATTTTGCAATTTTTTCAGGTTTTTGAACTCAATTTTAGTGGGGCTCGTCTTTGGAAATACCAAGTAGCCTGAGTTAAGGGTCTATCTAGCTTTCTAAGGTAGTTTTTACGTGCTTTTATAGTCATTCCAAGGGTATCACCTGCCTATAACCAGTGATATGTTCATTTTTCAGCTTGGTTGCTCCTAAGAACATACAGGTAGTATGACTTACAACACCAAACTTGTACAAAGAGTTTGTTATGAAGGAACATTGTTACAAATGCTCAAGAAGAAATTTATCCCCCACTCAGAGGAAACAAATTTTACCATAGTATCTGTGCCAGTAGATGGACTTTTCTCTAACATAATTTCTCCAAAGGCATAGCCTTTCAAGTGCCCCCAGATTTCTTCACTTGTCTCAGTTTCAACTTGTGTTGCATGAGAGCTTTATCTTCCATCTTTATGGAGGCTTATTTACCAGAAAGAGTAAATTCTCACCTCCCAAGGTTGCTGGACCACCAGTCCTCATCTTCAGTTCCCTTTGTTTTTAGCTCTTGGGTATCCCCCCACCTTACTTTTGAGGCATTTATAAGTATGTTTATTATATTCTACTCAGCATTTCTAAGTATTTTCTACTGGGAAGGTTTTTAGACTACTTAGATTATTTGGAACTACTAGTCACGTTAGATATATTATTCAATTTCATCCTAATCCCATTCCAGCAAGACAGATAATTGTTAGTCCCATTTTGCAAATGAGGAAATTGAGACTCACAGAAGTTAAATAATTTTCTCAAGGTCACAGGACTAATCCTGACCTTTAAGACCATGTTTTTCCCTTATATCATATTATCTCTCTGAAGAGTTAAACTATTTCCTCTCCTGTGTCTGAAATAAGTCCAGAGCTTGTGAAGAGTTTATACTGAAGAGTCCTTTGAATATTCTCCTTGAAAAATATTCTTTTAAAAAGTAGTTTCTGGCAACAGTCCATTATTAATTATAAGGGTGAATGGTAAGCCAAAATTATGAAGGCTGAATACGGCTTGACATCAGCTTTGGGGAAAACATAAAGAGTCATTGAATAGGCTAGTGTCTGAGCATACTGAGAGTGTGAGAGAGACAGATCTCCTCTCCCCAGGTAGCCAGCATCATTTTATCCAAGGGTGGGTCATCAGGAGGTCTGGAGAACTGGCTCTGTCTGAAATCTGCTGGAGAAAGTGGGTACAGGGGAGGTTAATGTCCATGCTGTGCAATCATGGAACCAATGAAAACCTGGATCACTGGGTTAGAAACTGGCCCAAGGCCAAACAAAATATAGTCATAACGGGCACCTTCCCAAGTAGAAAAAGGTTATTAGTGGAATCGCATTAATCACAATGATTAATGCTGAAACCCAAGCTTTTTATTATGTAAAAGGCTCAGAAGACTATATTGACAGGGAAAATGTAAGAGTTTCAATTTTGTGGAAAATAGTGAATCAAAGAGAGACATTAAATATTCCGGGTGTGATTTGAAACCCAGAAACTTGGATGAGTCACAGAATTCGGGCTTAAAAGTCACTATGCAAAGTTTGCCAGAAAGCAAATTTGCCCACAGATGGCCCATCAGGACACAGTTGGGTAGCCCCTGAGTGCTGCAAGGGCAGCCAGACCAAGGGATAGGGTGTGGAGGAGGAGGAGTGAACACGAGCCCAGAACAAGGATCTTGCCATCCAACAAAGTCCACCTGCCAAAGGCTGTGCTCAGGATTGGTTATCACAGAACTCCTGAGCCTTTAACATTTCCTACCCCAGATCAGTGTTGCAGAGAAATAGTGCTGACCAGGTGCAAGGTGTGGGTCTAAGAAGAAATTGTGAGAAACAGTGTCAAATCAAAATAAGAATACATAGACCAAAGCCTTGCCCCTGAATCCAAACCAAGCTAGATAAAAAGTTGGTCATTGATGAAGGAGATGTAGAAGAATGAGGCCATTTGTAAAGGAAGAAAAAAAGTTGACCCTGAAGAATATCTCTAAACTGGAATCGGATACTCAGAAGCCTTTTGATGGCCTGACCATTACCACTGATGGACTTCCCAAACTGAGAACAGAGAACAGAGAACAGAGTATTAAATAATCTTTCCTTCCTTATATTTTATTTTTTAAAAATTCTGGAAGAAAAGAAGCATATTGTATGTCTTTTTAAGTTAATTTACAACACAGCTGTTTCCAAAAAGATCTAAAGTAAGTCACAGTATTAAAGCACACGCACAAGGCAGTTAAGTAAAGATGCTTGGCCAAGTCTGGCTTACTCTTCATCAAACACATTTCCTCTTCTTCCTGGGCATAAACTAGACCACATTTCCAAGCCTCCTTTGCAATGAGGTATGACCTCCCTTGCAAATAGGAATACCTGAGTTCTGGCCAATAAAACGTGAGCAGAAGTTTATATGCCACTTCTAGGACAAGCCCATAAACACCTCCCAGGCATAACCATCTATACTCTTTCTTCATCTTCTGGTTAAATGCAGAGGACTCTGAAGCCCCAAAGAAGAATGACGCTAGGTCCCTAACCTCCATTTGTGGGAGAATGCCCTAATGATTAAGAATACTATGGCAAAGAAGAAATAAGGTTGCAATGGAGTTGAGTTTGTTAATCAGTTGACCTTGAGGTGGAGAGATTATCCTGGATTATACAGTGAGTTAAATGAAATCACTAGAGTGAGTGAAAGGGGGAGGCAGAAAAGGAAGAATAAAAGATGGCATCATGAGAAAGAGTCAGCCCTATGTTGCTGGCTTCAAAGGTGGAGGAAGGGGCCACAAGCCAAAGAACGCAGGCAGTCTCTACAAGTTGGAAAAGGCAAGAAATGGGATTCTCCCCTACAGCCTCCAGAAAAAAAAAATGCAGCCCTGCCAACACATTGAGTGATTCTGGTGTTCTGGCATCCAGAACCATAAGGTAAGACATTCATGTTGTTTTAGGCCACTAAGTTTATGATAACTTGGTATAAAAGTAATAGTAAACAAATACAACATCCAACCAAGGGAGTAGAGAGAGTGCCTATGGTCACAATCCCAGAGGCCTACATTCACTCCCCAACCAGCTCTATTTCATGCCCATGTACTTCTCTTATCCAACTCCTCATTTCATATGACTTCTGTGTTTTTTTAGCCCATTCCTCTATACTCTTGCTCTGAGCCACTGTCTAAATGAGAGCCTTCCACACCATTTACCAGCTCTTGACTTGTCTTCTACCTTCAGCATGGGCATTTTTCTAACCATGAATGTAATGAATATGATACTCTTAGGAATGGCTGGCCTAGTCTGGCCACTGAGTATCATGCAGGCATCCACCACAGTGTGACCTAATTCTGCCCAGTTCACTTTGGGCATCCACAGCAAAGGGTGTGGCCTCCCCATCCCAACATAAGTTCTCCTCAGTTCATCACTCCTCTAGCACTTGCATATCTTCCACTGAAGAACTCAAGAAACTCTGATTCCTGGACATTATGCATGGACCCTGTTGAACTGGAAAACTGTCTCAGGTCCAGTCATATGGATACGTCCCTCAGCCATTTCTAATCTACATCACACCCACAACCAGCACCATCCTATCAGGCACCATAGTGAAAGTGGAGCATCACTAAGAGTCTTAAATTTTTCTCAAGATATGGCTTGAGAAAAGTAGAATAAGAAAGGAGTTTCCTGTATTAGTTTTTCCCAACCTCCCCGGGTGTTTCTAACATTCGTTAATTCTTCTCTCTACCCCCAATTCTTTCCTCCCACACCAGAAGGGATTCTTTCTTCTTCTTCTGTCTAGCCAAAAGGAACTGCCTGGAAGGAAGGTCTTTCAACTGACCCTCTTACATCTATACCTAGCTGACTATAAGATCCCTAATAACAATAATTCATCTCCTTGTCTTTAGTACCTACCCATATGTCTGACAGGAAGTGGGCACTGATATATATTTGGTGAAATAAACTGAACTATAATGAATTGAGGGATAGTAATAATGGCTTGGGAGCCAGAGTGCAAGAGGAGAGTCACAGTCTCAAAATAATGGTGTGTGTGTGCATGTGTGTGTGCGTGCATGTAAGGCAAGCTAAGGGAATTGCAGCTTATATTTGCTGCCTTGTATAAATTTCCCAAAAGAACCTGTAAATTCAGCTTGCTGCTATCTCTTTTTTACTGCAGACCTCAAGGCATCAGTCTGCATTCACTCATAGAGGTCTAGGCTTAAAACCCTAAACTATATTCATTATGATTCAAACACCTCTGGGTATGAGTGAAAGGTCGATATGGCAAGCCTTCCAAGGTTCAGTTTACATGAAGCACTAAGGAGACTCCTAGGACATAATCTATCCCAAGGGAAGAAAGAGTTGAGGTAAACAAGTCTGAGACAATAATGACTCAGGAAGGGAGGGGCAATTTTGAATATAGCACAGTGGCTGCCTTTCAGCCCATTATCTAGTCAAGTCCTTGTGGATTCATGCCAGAAGCCAAGATGAAGGACACTGCACCCTGCATCAAAGAATAATTTTAAAAGGGAATCTTTTTCATATATATAATGAAGTTGGTTTTCTAGAGATTGAAATAAAGTTTGGGTTCTATGTAGGGTGATTATATGTTTCAGCTTTCCCAGGACAGTCCCAGTTTATACTTGTTTTCTCAGTGTGTAATCCTCTTCCCTCTTCTAGCTTACTTTTGAAGTACCCCAGTTCAGATAATAAGTTACACAGTCATCCCAGCTCTAAGGACTTTGTTGAGATAAACCTACATAACTCACACACTCAATTTCTAGCACATAATATATTGTATTTATAAAGGGAGCCTCTTATTGAAAAACACTGTTGGAGAGGATACAGAGAAAAAGGAACCCTCATACAATGCTGGTGGGACTGCAAATTAGTACAGCCACTATGGAATACAGTATGGAGATTCCTCAAAAAACTAAGAATTGATCTACCATATGATCCAGCAATCCCTCTACTGGGTATTTACCCCAAAGACTTGAAAACCCATATCCAAAAGATATTTGCATGCTGATGCTCATAGCAGCATTATTCACAGTGGCCAGGACATGGAAGCAACCAAAGTGTCCTACAATAGATGATTGGCTAAAGAAGCTGTGGTACATATACACAATGGAATATTACTCAGCCATAAGAAGAGATGAAACCCTGCCATTTGTGACAACCTGGATGGACCTCGAGATAATCATGCTAAGCAAAATAAACCAGCCTGAAAAAGTAGAAAACCACATAATATCACTTATATGTGGGATATAAACCTAAAAGCAACAAATGAACACAACAAACAGAGACTCAGGGGCATGGACAATAGACTAGTGGTTACCAGAGGGTAGGGGGTGAGGGAAGAGGGAAGAGGTAGACAGGGTAAAGGGGGTCAAATATAGGAGGGTAGGGGGAGGGTAAAGTTGGTAAAGAGGATTAACTACACGGTAGCTGAAGGAAACTGGACTTTGGGTGGTAATCACACAATTGAATATACAGATGTCAAATTATAATGTACACCTGAAATTATATAATTTTATTAACCAATGTTACCCCAATAAACATAATAAAAAATTAAAAAATAAACTGTATCATAAAAAATAAAAATAAAAACTTATTATTTATTGTGAAAAAAATAAAAATAAAACATCTGGAAACCTAAGAAAAAGAAAAAAAGAACACTATAAAACAAGAAAAGAGAACAAGAAAAGAGAACACAACTCCATTTTATGAAACTAAGAATTATCTGTAACTTGGAACTACAATAGATTAATCCAGAAAGCAGAGTAAGAAGTGGTAAATGACTTAGCAGGGATAAGTGAAGTAAAACCTAAGTGTCTTCAGAGAAACAACCCAGGGAGAGCTAATTTACCCTGAAGAACCCAAGAAAAATTAAGAAACTAAAATTACCAAGTGCCTCGAAGGCAAGAATAGAACCATTGCTATGTACTACAAAGCAGTTACCCTCCTCCATCGCATTGGGAGACAGAGTATAGATTCTGTGGATGAGTTGAACCAGACTGGCTTCATCTCAGGGATGCCAGGCACAGAGGAGAGTGTACATGGGGTGTCAAACTAAAATCAAGAAGAATTAACTGAACATTGTATATTGAAGGTGAGATCTCCAAACTTTTTTCCTATTCCAGCCTTAGAACACGGTCATTTAGCCTTATATTCCTCAAGAAGATTTAAGAAAACAAACAACCTAAGGGAGAAAAAAAGACCTACAAATAATGACATTTGGGAGCAATCTGGCTGGCCAACAAATTTTCCTACAAAAAGCCCTGTAAGTCAACAAGACCAATCCAAATCTAATCATCTTCTCAGTGCCTCACTCTTAAATGTGACACAAGGCACTTGGGAGAAGCTGCCAAGTTGAAAGACAGAATCTAAAACTAACAGGAAGAAAGGAATCAGAAAAAGAAAAAATACCAAAAGAGGCAATGCAGGAGAGAATTTCAAGAAAATTATAATTAATGACATCAGAAAGTAAAGAAAGATAGGCTGCCATCTTCTCAAAGAAAATGAGCAGAGAACAATAAGCTTTTAAATTTTAAATATTGTATCTAATTTTTAAAAATTATTCAACAAAAAAGATGAAGAGATGGACATTAGGAAAGATAAGGTAAGTAGAAGATCAATCTAAGAGTCCTAATCTCTGCCTAGTAGGAATTCAAAAAGAGAGAACAGAAAAAATGGTGGGGAAGAAATTTTCAAAGAAATACTACAAGTAAATTTTCCAGGCCTGAAAGATATAACTGTTCAGTTTGAAAGAGCCCACCAAGTCTATAACACATAATGAATAAAATCACATCATTTCTGAAACTTCAGTACATCACAGATAAAAGGAAGATCTTAAAAGATCTTAAAAGCTTACAGAGAGAAAAAAAAAAGTCATACAAAAAAATCAACAATAAAAATGGCATTCGATTTTGAAACAGCAATATTAGAAGCTAGAAGAAAATAAAATACCTTACAAATGAGTGCAATGGTTGCCAACATAAAATTCTATACCCATTTAAAGTATCAAACACTTTTTAAAGTGGAATAAGACAAGCAGAGCCTCAGGCAATTTATCGCTTATGCCTCCTTTTCTCAGAATAGTACAAGAGCATGTGCTCTACCAAAACGATGCAGTTAACCGCCCCCCCCCCCAAAAAAAATACATGGGACCAAGGAAATAGGAGATTCAACATAGAAGAAAAGCAGGGAATGTCCAGAATGAGAAATCATTCAGAAAACAAAGAGTTATGACTGAAACAAGGGAAGGAGGGCTCTAGGAGAGCAGACTCCAAGAAAGGTTAAAATGTTAACTGATGGATTACCTGACAGGTGTATGTAGAAAACTGAACTGAGTAAAATTTTATAGAACTAAAGGAAGATATGAAAAGATTTAGCCAGAGATTCCTGGAAGCAAAACAATAAAAATAAAAATAAATGAGATAATTAGTAATTCTAGGAAAAACAACTTGTTCCAGTAGAATATAAAATAGTACACTCTTAATTCAGGAGTGGGCAGTGTTAAGGAGTTATACTCAAAAAAGTACATATAGTTGTATAGTGCTCTAATTATATTGTAAGTGTAAAGAGAGAGAAAGCAGCAGTAGAGAATTAAAATTCTCATCTCCCCATAATAGGAAGGCAATAAATAAAGTCTAAAAGTGATTAATCAAGAGAAAGCAGTATATCTATATTATTTAGAAATATAAAGGATTAAAAGTTAAAAGATGTTGCTTCCAGAGGGACAGAAGAGAGCTGTTCAGAAAGGGACAGCTGGGCATTTTTTAAATGTCTTTTAACACCACTTGACTTTTTAAAATTATGAGCATGTACTTTTTTTTACAAAAATACTCTTAAAAACTAGGACTTCTTTGTAGGTTCTTTTTCTTCTATCTAGTGATTTTTTTAAAAAATAATAAATTATGTAAGATGATGGCAGCATAAGACACTAATGACATGAAGTGAAAGGCATTATTGCCATTTCAAAGTCATTGTTGAAGCACAAAACAGACCTAATAGCCTGAACGGTCAGTACCAAGGATTTTTTTTTATCATTTCTGCCACTTGATACTATTTGAATAGCCTCCCTGAGGTTAGGAAAGTTTCCATCCTTCCTTTCCCAGCTTTCTTTGCCGCCAGGGCATAGGCATGACAGTCAAGTATGGAAGAAAATATATCTCCGATATAGGAAAGAAAACTCCAAAATACAATCTCTCCCCCTCCCTCTGCCTCTCCCTCTGCCTCTCCCTCTGCCTCTTCCTCTCTCTCTCTCCATACAGTAGACAGTAATGCTCCCAATATTTGAAGAAGTGACTTCATATCAAGTTTTAGTTACAACTAATAGCCAAACATGTGAATGAAGTGAGCATGGACACCTTCCCTGGTACAGGATTCCATTCACTTCAACCTCTCCATTAGTGCCCATATTTGGAAACGAGAGTGAATCAAGTGCTGCCAGAGGCCTGGTGAGTACTCCCAAGGAGAATTCAGATGAGCAGCTGCTCCATAACCTCCCTCAACTGTGGGCTCATGAGTGTTCTTGCATCCACTTGATGAAGTGCCAACGTAATTGAAACCCACAAGCATCTGGAGGGTCACTTAGGGTATCTAACCCCCCCTGCCAGGACAAGTGCAGGGGTGGGGGGCTCCACTCATAGAACATGCTGATGAGTGAGAGGGCGAGATCCATGCGGCTAATGCAGAATAAAAGGAAATGGGAAAGCATGCCAACAACGCTCGGAAACATGAAATCTTCCAAATCACCAGTTCTAAGGAAGCAGTCAGAGAAGCCAGAACAGAATCAAGGCTTAGGGGTCTCTATCCAAACACAGGCCAGATTCAGCAGGCAGGCTCAGAAGTCAGTGCCAACAGGAATCCCCTGGGCACACACGAGGGCAGAGGGGAAGAAAGTTTTTACATAGCCCCTGAGATCTCACTCTTGAATAGGAAGAGGGTCATTAAAGGTACTGAGTCACACAGGAGAATAGAGTTGCTGAAGAGGCAGCTGGCAGCATTGTCATTACAGGTTGATTGAGTGCCAAAGCCCATATGGACCATGATGAAGTAGGTGGAAAGCACAAGCCTGTGATCCAGGGCAAAATTAGGGCACTGAGTAAATGTATGCTAGATCTAGCATGCAAGATTTACCACCGAAAAGGTATTTGAAAATTGATTTTTGGTAAGCCAAAACTTTTGTTAAGTATGTTAACAAAATGTACTTTTTTGGAGCAATGGTTTTTAAAGGAACTTCTTAGAATGTAAAAAATCTTTGGACTGTGTATAACTTTAGACTTCTGGATATTTGAATTTCTTTAAACAAGTCAAACAAGTATACAAATAGGAAAGACAGCTTCCAGTATTTCTATCTTGCTGTTGGGAGGGCATATGTAATGGCTAGGCCTCCCAGACAGGGAAGAAATAAAAACCTAACTATAGTAGAATTCTACAAGAGGAGGGCAGTCCTCTAATATGGTCTTTATGGGGATCAGAATCTTCCCTGCAATAATCATTTTGGATTCACTCAGCGTGGTTATCCTCATAAAATACCTAAAGAGATTTTTTAACTTGAAATTTTGTGAAGGTGACAAAATAATTTCCTGAGACTAAGTTCCTTCTCCATGGTAAAGACACCATTGAGTTACTCTGCTTGTCAATACACAACAAACAACAGAGAATTTACAGGTGTTTCTTCTTCTGAGATCCCATTTCCTACATACTGCGAAGCTGGTAATAACTATCAACCAGCAGGTTCAAAAGTATCCATGCCTGCCCTGAATCCTTTTCCTTATATTTTAGATTGCTCTTGGCAAATGTTCCTATTTACTTATCCTTTGCCTTTGCAGCCATTCAATATACAAATATTAACTACAGAAGACTTTTGCTATCTATAAGCCTTTTGGATTTAGCATTGACAGTTTTGACTATTCTTGAATGGCACGGAAGGTCCATGGCCTGTACTTTTCACAGTATTTTTAAGACACAAATTTCAATCCTATATTTTGCAGGATCAATGGTTTGAACCAAGTCAGTAACTTAGCTAGTAAATAATCCTAACCAAATCTATGAATCAGCAACTCAATACGATTCAGTTGCTCTCTCCTTCATTGTCATATACACCCTAACTTTTATGAACTGACAAAAGTTTTGTTTCTGCATGAAAAGTCGCTCCCAAAAGATAGTCAGCTGCTGGTGCTGACAATAAAAATGAAGAAAAAGTGAAGACTTCTGAGAACATAATGGTTCTTACCAGATAATCGAAACACTAGATACATTCAGGGTAGAATGTCAAATTTGGCAGTATCTATAATCTGAAAGATTCCATCATGCCTCTTATATAAAAACAATAAAGGCGATTTGTAAAAGTGCTCCAGGATTTGTTATACACAGTGTAAAAATTGCTCATTGAGTGAGCAATAAATCATTTTCATAAGAGTCACTTAAATTTTTCAGTTATACTTATGGGGAAAAAGTATATGCTCTAACAGTGGGGATTCTTGTTGCTCTTGAGACATACCTTGAATAGTAAAAACATATTTCAAACATCAGTTCTATTAGGTCTTTATTAACTGGCAGCTGCAAATGGTTTTGGTTTCCCCAGCCTGCTCTGCCACATGGTGGCCGTGTCTGTGATGTGGCAGTTCTCGGTCTCTCCAACCTATGGACTCTGTGCTGATGTAGCTCTTGCCAGTGATCACCCTCATTTATCCAGGTCCTGAGAACTATCATAATTGACCCAAGCTTCTATAACTAATATTATAGACTGAGTGGCTTAAACAACAGAAATTTACTTCTCATAGTTCTGGGGGCTGGAAGTCCAATATCGAGGTGCCAGCATGGTTGAGTTTTGGTGAGAGCTTTTTTCTTGACTTATGTATGGCTGCCTTCTTGCTGTATCCTCATTTGGAGGGCAAAAATGTCATCTCTCATGTCTCTTCTTATAAGAACACTAATTCCACTCACGAGGGCCCCACCTTCATGATCTAATCACCTACTAAAATCTCCACCTCCAAATACCATCATTTTGGGGGATTAGTGATTCAATATATGCATTTTGGAGAAACACAATGTCCACTTCATAACAGGGAGGATGGTCCCTGGGTGAGCAGTCTCTTCCTGCCAGGAGTTCATTCTGAAAATAGCTCTCTCTTGAGACAGAAAGATCCATGTCTTGGCACTTTCTGGCTAACACCGCAGAGTTCCCAGAATTAACAATGACTATTATCACTTCATTCATTCACTTACTAATTTTTCTTTTGTGCTACGTCTTTAAAAAATAAACAACATAGCTCTTTATCATCTTGGAAAGCACATCTCTATAATATCAGCCATTGACCATCTGTGTACACATGCATGCATTATTACCTGAGGAAGGTAAAATCTGCAAACTTGATGAGCTAACCTTAACTCCATAAGACCCACCAAACTGCATAGATTTTCATCTCTCTTCAGAGGAAACATTTTTCTCCTTTTCACCATTTCACACTGGGCAGAGGTTCACTAGTTCCGTTGTCTCCGATGTCGAGCATGCTTAATATATATGACACCTGGGGCAGATTATTGTATAGCAATCCCCTTTCCTCTACACAAAAAAGAAACTATTTCCAGAATAATCATAAAATAAGACAAATAACAGTAATGGCCAGGAAAATACAGACAATGACTGATAAGTTTCTTCTGTTGAATTTCATATATATAAAATCATGTCGGTAAAATTAATAATAATAACAATTTTACAGTGCAAAAAAAGGAAAAAAGTAACAAATGAAAGCTTTCTAATCATTTGTACTCCCTCCCCAATCTGCGTTCCCCCAAGGCTTAGAAAAGAGGCCAAGGGGCTGCAAAGAAGCGTTGAGGCAAGCAGCTATCTTGTTAAGATCATGAGATGACTCTCTTTGGTCGCATCATTCTTGGTTCAGTTATAGAGAGGAATTTAGGCCTTCACATTTTTATCCCACTTAGCCTTTTTGCTCTCCTCTGTAGCCTCTGATATGTTCAAATCTGTTTTAGTAAACGTGTGCCCAAGATTTCATCTGGGACAACAGTGTGTCCTTCTGGATCTTGCCTGCTTTTTGGCCAAATTAGTTCAGCTTTATGTCTGGTTCTCTTATTAATATGCATAATTTCCTAACAACATAGAATGGCTTATAAAATGTTCCCATAATGTGCTAGTAATTGTTGTGGCTGTTTTATCTTTTTTAAAATATGTTTATGCATAGAATTCTGTCCTCAAGTCAGAAAATGTATGCACAATAATGTATATGGGGAACACAGCATCTTGGTCCATTCTTTTGGCTTCCCTCTCAGTCTGGGTCTTTAACTTTGCATATTTTACACAACTATCAATACCTCTATTTCATATGCATTTCAATTAGTCTCTTGCTAATTCATTTCCTCAACAAATATTTACTGAGTCCTACTCTGTGCAAATCACAGGGAATATAAGCGTGAACCAAACACAGTTCCTGACTTCAAGGAACTTAATGTCTAGTAAAGATCCAGATGATAGTTAATTATACTATAGGGGCCCTCGATGAAGCCTTGGCTCTTTGCCACAGAACAGTACTTATTCTGTCTGTGAACCTGGTAAATATTCAATAGAAGATCAAAAGACTCATTAATTTATACAAATTACAATGGAAAAGTGAATGGATGTCTGTGAGTTCCATAGTCTTTCTTTTGTAAACTTGTTGTTTGTAAAATCTCTACTAGAGAGTTTAGAAAGACCAACTCTAAGTACCCCAAAGGAGAAAGAAAAAGCAGTATTTGGATATTATTGCCGTTCGCCTTGAGTATCAAACAAGCAGTTTACATGAAAAAGAAGAAGTAGAGATTTGGTCATATCTGCAGAGCTTGATGGTGGATTGTCTTCCTTCTATTTGCGGATTGGGCTAGGGTGTACTACGACTCTGTACAGATACTGCAAACTGTTCGAGGAGAAAGATCTCACACACAGAGAGCTGATAATTTACTGTTGCCCAGTTCTGATTATTATTTAATGTTATTTTAAGTAGAAAGTGAAGGAAGTGTTGTAAAACACTAATGATGAATGTCTATATCTTAGAGTTCTGAACCACTGACTCACTGCCTTATTTCAGTAATCTATTAACTCAAGGCTTGTAAAATAAAAGAGAATGTCCACTGATCTTTGACCAAAATTTTTCCCAATACAATGGGTAGACTATAGAAAGCTGCAAGAGGCCATTTCTTTTACCATAACAATGAGAAAACACTCTTGGGAACCATCAAAAAGCTGTGAATGCAAAGAACTCTGAGTGAATTAAATTTCAGTGAAGGGTAAGTCCTTACAAGATGAATCAAAACTGGCAATCACTTTCGTCTCTGTAGGCATTTAACAAGTCAAGGCAGGGCAAGAGAGAATCAGATTTGCCAGAGATGAGGTAAGAAAAAAAAGAGCTAAATGACCATATGTAAGCTAAATG
The DNA here is from genome assembly GCA_028627145.1 of Eidolon dupreanum. NCBI lineage: Eukaryota > Metazoa > Chordata > Mammalia > Chiroptera > Pteropodidae > Eidolon > Eidolon dupreanum. The sequence goes on from CM053506.1 coordinate 88,751,458, forward strand.
AGCATATTGGAATATGGAGAACTATAAGCTAGTTCTCAATGTCAGCCAATTTTCCATGGGAATTTTGCATAAGAAGTGGTGGTATATGAGCAAAGTCTGGGCTGCAAAGCAGGAAAAGATCTTCTACAAACTCAGAGTATTTAGATACTAATGCTCTTTTGGAGGGAGGACACTTGATCCCTGTCAACACATTTGAGACAAGAGGAGACCTGAAGCTAATTAAGCAAGAAATGAGCCCCAACCCAGCTCAACTCCCAAGCAGATAGAAGAGATCAATTCTTGCCCTAGCTGCTTGATGGAAAAAAGGAGCAATCCCTTTCTAAGGGAAAGTATTATCAGACTTTACTATTTTCTTTTATATAATGTGGTCCATAATCAGGAAGAAAAGCAATCAACACAACTAGACCCACAGATGGTGGAGGTATTAGAATAAGCAGAAAATATCTTTTAAAAAACTATTACACATGTGGTAAATGAATTAGAAGAAAATACCAATAAATTGAGTGAAATATAGAGAATTTCCACAGATAAATAGAAATAAAAAATCAACCAAACTAAAAAATAAAATATGTGAATTAAAGAACTCATTGGATGATCTTCAAAATAGGCTGGACACAGCAGAAGACAGAATTAGTTAATTTAAAGGCAAGTCAATAGAAATCAAGCTGAAGTATAGAGTAAAAATAAAATAATATGGGGATGGGGTCAAGGGGAGGGAAATCATCAAAAATCTCTAAGACAATTTAATATGTATTTGAAGTCCCAGAAAGAAAAGAGAGAATGCTTGAATATTCAAAATGTTTGAAGAGATAATAGCCAAGAATTTTTCAAAATGGATTAAAAATACCAATCTGCAAATTCAAGAAGCTCTAAAGACCCTAAGCAAGATAAGTATAAAGAAATCTACACCTAGCATATCATAGTTAAAATGCTGAAATCAGATAAGGAGAAAATTTTAAAAGCAGTCAGGAGGAAAAATACATATTACATTCAGGGGTATAATAAGAACAATGAACAACTCATTAGAAACAGAGGAAGCCAGAAAACAATGGAATTACGTATTTTAAGTGCTTTATAAAAAAGGCTATAAACTTGAATTCTATATACAGCAAAAATATGCTTCACAAATGAAGGAAAAATAAAATGTCCACTTCCAAAAAGATGGAGTAGATTTATTTTCCTATTTCTTCTGGTAAGTACATCTAAAAATACTATACATTATATATAAAACAAATAGAAGGTTCTGATGAAAGATGGAAAAAGCCTGACCAGCTAGGGACCTCAAGACCCAAGGAATGGCACAGTAATGAGTTTCCTGTGTTCTCATTTTGCCTCATGTATCCCAAACTTAGAACCAAAAAACTGGTAACCCAGAAATACCAACAGACACAAACAATGAAAACCCTAGCAAAATTCTGACCTCTCCCCAAAGGAAAGGGGCCACTTAGCATACAGAAACCTTGCAGACAGTAACCATTCTACTTTAACCAATGCCACAGAAAAAAACTATGAGCCCACTCCACCCACATCAGGAAAAGCCGAGTGAAGAGCCTAGACGTCCATCCTCTTGAGGTTGGAACAAAACACTCCAATGCCCCTGTCAGGGTAGGGTCAGAGAAGTCCAAGTAGGGAGCCAAAACCTTCATCCCTGACAACTAGGAAAAGGCTTACCCCCCACCACAGTGTCAGTGGGACCACGTAGGAAACCTGGATTCTATCCCTACTCAGCAGTAACCTGGAACCCTCCCGTCAGATGTCAACAAAGGTTAGGTATAGGACTTGGCATTATACCTCTACCTGTCAATATGAGGGGGCATCATCCCTTCCCCTGCCAGCACAGTATCAGAGAAAGCAAGTTAAAATGGAGGGTTTAAATAAGATTCAGAGTATTTTAACATAATATGAAAATGTCCATGTTCTAATAGAAAAATTACTTATACCAAGAACCAGAAATACTCAAACTGAATGAAAAAAATCAAGAGTCCAATGTCGAGATGACAGTGATGTTAGAATATAATCTGACAATGATTTCAATGCAGCTATGATTTTAAAAATATTATCAACAGTAATCATGCACACTCCTGAAACAAATAGGAAAAAAATGAAAGCCTTAGCAAAGAAATAGAAAGTCTCAGCAAAGTAATAGAAGATGTAAAAAAGACCCCAATCAAAACTTTAGAACTGAAGATGACAATGAAAATATAAAGCTCAATGAGATCAGCAGCAAAGTAGAGAGAATAAAGAATCAATGAACAGTAAGATAGAACAATGAAAATTACACAATCTGAATAACAGAGAAAAAAGACTGAAAAAAAAATGAACCTCAGGGACTTGTAGGACTATAACAAAGATCTAACCCTCATGTTATTGGAGTCCTGGAAAGAGATGAGAGAGAAGGCAGGGATGAAAAAATACTTAAAGAAATAATGGCTGAAAACATTTCAGATTTTTCAAGAGACATAAACCTACCAATTCAAGATGCTGAGTGAATCCAAAATAGGAAAAACCCTAAGAAATCCACTCTAAGATATATCTTAAATTTCTGAAAACTAAAGACAAAGATGAAATCTTGAAGCAGGCAGAGAAAACCACCTTGCTTATAGGGAAAACCAATTCAAATGACAGCAGGATTTTCATCAGAAGAGTGGTTAATTTTGGACATGTTAACTGAAAAAGAGATTCAGGGAATTCCTGGGGTGATGGAAATAGTCTCTATCTTGATCTGCGTGGTGATCACATGGTAAAAATTCATCCGGCTGTACACTTAAAATATATGGAGTTTTTTGGTATGTGAATTTTTTCCTTAATAAAGCACTGTTTTAAAAAAAAAAAAAAAAGGTTGTTAAATGTTGGTTTGGAACAAGAAGAGGAGGCATGGGGAAAAGTAGTTATAGCAGACTCCTCTGTAGTGTGGCCTAGGATGGTTGTCTCACAACCTCCTGTCCCACCACTCAGCCTGCTGGTGGGAAAACAAAGTAGTGCTGTCTGTTCTAAGTTTGGCTGTGTTTCAAATGGGCCCCTTGCCATATTATGATGGTCAGACTGGAAAGGTCAGTGCCCCCTTTAACAACTTCTTTCTGTCATATAATTATCTCCAGCCTTTGTCAGAGCTAACCACTGTTTTCAGAGCCTAGTAACTAACCCAGAGATTCTAAACAGGATTTTCAACTCTAGTACTCATTAGACCTATCTGGGAAGTTTTTTAAAAAATACCAGTGGTCAGGCCTCATCACAGACCAAGTAAAATAGAACTCTTGGGGTGCGTCCAAGTGCAGGATTTTTTTTTGGCTTGTTTGTTTGTTTTAAATACTGAAATGCAGAAAATTTTTATTTAAAAACCTTTTTTTTTAAAATAAACTCATGTACAGCTTCTAAAACTGAACATTAATTGATACAAATGTGCAAGTACACATTTTAATGTTTTTATTTTCAAGTTCACTTAACAAATGTTGGCCTCCTTACTTTATTTTTCAGAAAAGATGTTTTCTTCATGCCTGTGTTAATTTTCTTACTATTTTAATTGCTGGACTATCTGACAGCTCTCTCAGGGTAAGACTTAATACAAGCGTCCAGCTGGCTACACTGCAGGATATGTTTGCAAGTCAGGCAGATCTCTGGTTTTATGTGGACACATTCCTGGGACATGAAGTGCTGTAAAATTCTTGACAACCCCAGCTTTCCCCAGACTCTCCCTGTAGAGTCTAACATCAAGTTTAATGTCTCTGCCCTGGCCCCAGTATTGAGTGTACTGGAGATAAGCTCTGAGGTCCTGTACTCACCCAAGATAACAACTTTTCTTTTTTCTCTCTCCATCTCAACTCGAGCCCTCATTCAAGCCTGCCCACTTTGGCTAGGGCTCTGACATCTGCCTTGCATTTATACACATCCACCCTGGAAGCTAAACCCTAGTCTCTGTGCACTTCTTCACTAGCTCAAAACATGCTGTGAAGGGATGTAAAAATGGGCACTTTACTTTCTTGAATATTCTTGGTCATCTTCTGCTTACATGCCCATTATCAAACCCCAAACTAGGCTCTCTGAATTCCAACACGTGCTCCAACAAACTCACATATTTCATAGCCATTTTGACATAGGGTGTGGGATCTCTAAGGCACCCTTTCATCATCTATTTACTGTACTTTTGTCAGTGCCCTTGGCCTCTGTCTTCTTTCCTCTTTTATTAAGACATATTTGACATATATTTTGTGTAAGTTAAAAGAGTACAATGTGATGATTTGATATATATATAATTGCAAAATTATTACCACAGTAAGGTGAGTTAACACATCTATCACCTTGTATAGTTTCCTTTTTTGTGTGTGGTGAGAACATTTAGATCTAATCTTTTGGCTACTTTCAAATATACAATAAGGTGTTGTTAACTATAGTCACCATCTGTACATTACATCTCCAGAACTTATCTTAAAACTGGAAGTTTGTACCCATTGACCACCATCACCCATTTCCTCCACCTCGCCTCCTCCCAGTCCTTGGCAACCACCAATCTACTCTTTGTTTCTATGAGTTTGGTGGTTTTAGATTCCACATATAATTGAAATCACACCATACTTGTCCTTCTCTGTCAGACTTATTACACTCAGCATAATGTCCTCAACATTCACCTGTGTTATTGCAAATGGTAGGATTTCTTTATTTTTCGTGGGTGAAAGATATTCCTGTGTGTATGTGTTTTACATTTTATTTTTCCACTTATCCATCAACAAACACTTAAGTTTTTCCATGTCTTGGCTATTGCAAATAATGCTGCAATAAACATGGGGGCACAGATATCTTCTTGATTTAGTGACTTCATTTCCTTTGGCTATATACCTAGAAGTGAAATTGGTGGATCATATGATAGTTTTAGTTTTAATTTTTTGAGAAACCTCCATATTGGTATTCATAGTGGCTACACCCATTTATATTCCCACCAACAATGCACAAGGGTTCCACTTTCTCCATATCTTTGCCAACACTTATCTCTTGTCTTTTTTGATAATAGCCATCCTAATGAGCATGAGGTGATGATCTCATTGTGGTTCTGATTTGCATTTCCCTGATGATTAGTGATGTTGAGCACCTTTTCATGTGTCGATTGGCCATTTGTATATCTTTGGAAAAATGTCTCTTTGGGTCATTTACCCATTTTTTTCTTTTGCCCATTTTTAATTGGATTATGTGGCTTTTTGCTATTGAGTTGTATGAGTTCCATATATTTTTTGGATATATTTGGATAGGTGAATTACAAATATTTTCTCTCATTCCATAGATTGCCTTTTAATTTTGCTGATGGTTTCTTTTGCTGAGCAAAAGTTTTTTACATATACATAAACTCACTTGTTTGTTGTCGCTTTTATTGCTTGTGCTTCTGGTGTCACAGTTCAAAAATCACTGCTGAGACCAATGTCAAGGAGTTTTTCCTTGTGTTTTCTTCTAGGAGTTATATAATTTCAGGTATGTTAGGTCTTTAATCCATTTCAAGTCAATTTTTGGAAGTAGAATAAGATAGAGGTACAATTTTATTCTTTTGCATGTCAATGTCCAGTTTTCCCAACACCATCTATTGAAGAGACTATTTTCCCCATTGAATAATTTTGGCTCCTTTGTCAAATATTAGTTAATAGTCTATCCATGGATTTATGTCTGGGTTTTCCTTTATTTTAGTCTCCTTTGATGGTGCCATATTGTCCTGATTCTTTATGAACCATGTAACCTTGTTTTGGTGTCCATGCGTTTGAAGGAGCAAACACCTCTTCCAGTCTTTACAGAGTAGTTTTGACATGTAAAGACCTCCTGTCAGTTCCCCAGGCTGATGGGATTAGCTCTGGAATTATCATCACACTGCACTGGGTCCGAATTATGAGGCTGTTGCTAGGTCTTCAGTGGGGTCTGCAGTTGGCAGGCTTTTTACCAGAGGCTCAGGTTGGCATGAATCCTGCCTAGTCTTGGGTGGATGGCACTGGCTCCAGTACCTTGCTCAGTAGGGTAGTTCTGGAATAAGGGTCCACTTCAGGGTCCACAGTTGGGTTCTCAGACAACTCACTTATTACCAGTGCATGAACAAATATGACTCCCACCAGGTCCCTGGGAGGGCTCCTGCCAGTCATTGGGCAGGTCCCTGGGTGGGCAGGAATAGCCCTGGACTATTGCTGAGAGGGGCCGGAACTATGTACCAGGGCTGTTTCAGGGTCCACAGTCATGAATGAAGTATACAGACCTGGCCTTGGAGGCACAGAGGGGCCCGTCTCCCACCAGGTTCCTGGGCAGGCTGGACTGCTCCCTGACTGTGGCTGGAAGGGTGAGAGCTGATTTTAGGCCCTTTCAGAATCTCCTGAGGCTCAGACAGGAGAGTCTCCCTTAGACCTCTGCACCAGCAGAAGTGCTCACGGACTGTTGCTGGGAGGGGTTGGAATTGATTATCGGGTCCTTTCAGAATCTTCAAGGTTGCATACAGGAGGATCTTCCACCGAGTCCCTGGGTTAGCAGGTCTACTGGCAGACTGCTTCAGCCAATGTCTTATTCAGCCCTAACTTTCTGCCCTTTCCCAGGATCCAAGTTCCTAAGGTTCCAGTACATCCCACAAAGACCCTATCAGAATTGTGACTCTTAGAAATTCTGAGTTCTTCAGATGGAAGGAAATGGTATTATTCTATTACTTTATCTTTTTCAAAAACAAAAACCAAAACAATGTACATTGATTACACATCATAAACAACAACAGAATTTTGGACAGGAAAGAATTGCTTTGCCCTAGAGTGGCAAACGGTTTTCATCTCTAGTAACCCTCATCATTTAGCAGGGGCCACCTAGAGAGATACCTTGAGAAGAATTCTGAGGCTGTCTCTACACTCTGCTGGAAATCTTACCTTGATCTATTAGTAACGTCTGCCATGGACAAGGAGCAAGGGTAGCAAGACATATGTCAAATATCTGCAGATACTGATTCTATTTCAAGTTAGCAGCAAAGTCAGGCCTAAAACCCAGGTTTCCTGGCACCCAGTTGTTCACATAGCCACTTAAAGAACATGTGAGAAACATACATCTGAGTTTATCAAATAGAAATTGGGTAGGACTTGTTGCATTAGAGAACACTTCTTTGCCTTAAAATGTTTTAACATGGGAAATTTCAAGTGTTTAGTAAACTTAAGAGCTGGCTTGCAGATTGTTAACTACTTGACAGTGAAACCTGAGAGCATATTAAGAGCTCTCACTAAATGACTATCAGAGAGAAATTAGGCTAAAATCTAAGTTCAGAGATGATCATGTACTCTAGTGGTGAAATAAGACATCATTTAGGAGAATTCCATTTACCCTGAGCTTTTCAGAATCATGGCTCCTGAGGGGATAAATACAGGCTTAAATTGCAAAGGAAAAAAAAAAGAGACATAATATTTTATTTTTAGGTCTTCATAAGGGATGAAAATTATTCTTTTTGGTATACATGACTTATGAAGTTACACATTAACTTTAAAAAGAAAGAAAAAGAAGAGTTTTAAAGTGTAAATACCCTTTGAGCCAGTGATTTTGCTGGAGTTGATGGATAAGCCAGGAGTCACAAGAAAAGACTTAATACACCCATCTCCTGAGAGAAGAAACCTCCACTCAACTTTCCTAATTGTAGCCAAGGTGTAATGAGACATGATGAAATAAATTGTAAATCAAGGGAGGACCTCCAGAGACTAGGACATGATAGACATGAGTTTCTAGGAAGGAGTTAGAGGAAAGAGAGAGGTGGGAATTTTGGCCCTCAAAACTCAATGGTGGACTCCCCAACTGGTCACTGAGCTTCGCTGGGCTGGCAGTGGCCACAGACTTCTGGCTGGTGAGGTAGGTCTTCTCAGGAGAAATGAAGTGAAAGGAGATCTTCCTGAGGAGGAAAGGTGGTCTGCTGCTGGTGGACTTGCTGGTTACCTGTCTCCCAGGTTGATTCGACGGCATGTGGTGATCTGAGGTCCTTTGCATTGTACTGCTTGACTCAAGCTTACGAGCCAGGATTTAGGTAACAGGATCTCACTCTTGCCCCCAGTGAGGACTCAGAACCAGCTGCCTACCCATGGTCAAGTTCATATCTCACCATTACCTTTTGAGTCTACAACACAATCTATATAGCCCCAGCATCCTAGAAGAATAGGATCTCCAAAAATAAATGAACAGAGGGTTCTACTTCCATTGCAGCAAGTGCAGCAAATTAATATTTTTTATGATCCAAGATACAACCTTACACCTATAAACTTCAGCCATTGAAATTATATTGGCTTTTCCATGTACACAGGATCACTGAATTTTTTAATCTACTGTTTTTTAATAAAAGATGGCAAAACAAAATTATATCAATAATTCTTGCAGACTGGAACTATATATCTATGTCAAGTGACTGCCTTTGGCAATTTTTTTTAACTGTATAATTACAAAGCTGCAAGATGTGTGGTATATAATGAAGTCGCTGGTATAACCTTAACTGGCTCCATGCTAATAGGTGTCTCTCTCGTTTTGCAAATTATAACCTGCAAAATGATGACATGCCTGGAAAGCAGTGATGGGAATTCATGAAGCTTAGCACCAAGAGTCAGAAAACACCCATAAGAAGCCATCCCAGGCAGATTTATGATGCCATTAGACAATACGCGTATGGCATTAATTATACCCTCTGAGTTTTGCTAGATTGCAGCCCCAGACAGCGTGACAGGCAGTAACACCCCAACCACGATGTCTCTCAGCCACTTACCAGTGACATCTTGACATCTTTGTCAAACACAACCTGTGTACTAGAAGCTCCCAGGTCCAGGCCCAGAGGACAAAGACTCTAAATGTCCCATCCTGCCTCCATCTGGCTGACAGCCAGGTGAAGTTAAGATAATAAAGAGAAAACAGGACCTCTCTCTGAGAAGAGACACCTCAAGATTGAAGGGGAGATTGACAGAATGACTGAGAATCTTGAAACAGGACTAGAGAAGAAAGGAGAAGGATTTGGAATATTTTTAGCTAAGGCAAGAGAGAGCTAGAAATGGGAGCAAGGATAGAGGTGGGTGAGAGGATGTTAATGTCTGTCTTTATATATTGAATTATTGATCCTTGTAAATAAAACTTCCAGTCATCTCTTTATCCTTAAGCCATGATATAACACCCCACCAAAAGGCCATCCAAAGCCCCTTGCACAACCTGACCACAGAAACTCACTACTTCCCAAGGCAGCCCATTTTGTCTTTGGACAACTCTGATGACTAGCAAGTTCATCTTCCTTCAGCACCAAAACTTGTCCTCCTATAACTGACAGCTACTAAAGGAAACACAGAATGACTGCCCCTCCTTTGAGTGACAGCCTTTCAAGTACTTTATATAAGCTATTGTGTCTCACAGACTACTCTTTCTCAATATGGCATAGATCTGTCTGTCTCTGACCCACTGGGATATTATCATCAAAAGCAGAAAGAGAAAAATTATAAATGAAGACATGTATAAAATGTATTTACATAAAAGAACTAATTGATAATAAGAAACTGTTAAAGGATAATTTTCCTTGCCCCCCCCCAAAAATGTAAAAACATGACTCTCCTACGGAAATAAAATAAACACGTTAAAGTTGTATTTAACTCATTATCAAATGGGGGAACTGGATCTTACACCCAGTTTGAAAAACAAACCAAAGCAGAAACACATTTAAAGATGAAAACTATTAAAATGAATGTGCAAATAGAAACAAAACTGGTTTTTTTTTTCACAGTAGGGGAAGGAAGCCAATGAAACCTCTATGTGGACAAGACAAAAATATATATAGGCAAGAATTATTTTGTATTTTTTTCTTGGGATTTCACCAATTATTTCTCAGATAATCATCATATCCATATTTTGCGTTTTTATCAATTATCTACAAGTCAGAGAGTTTTAAAAAGCTTGAAGACAGTGAAAAATGTATTAGCTTTCTAGGGCTGCCTTAACCAAAGCACCACAAACTGGATGGCTTAAACAGAAACATATTGTCTCACAGTTCTGGAGACTAGAAGTCCAAGATCAAGGTGTTAGCAAGGCTGTCTCCTTCTGAAACCTATGAGAGAGAATCTGTTCCATGCCTCTCACCCATCTTCTTTTGTTGGTTTCCTGGCAATCTTCAGTGTTTCCTGGCTTGTAGATGCATCATCCTAATCTGCCTTCGTGTTCACGTGGTACTCTCCCTGTGCGTGTGTCTTTGTCCAAATTTCTCTTTTTATAAAGACACCGGTCATATTGGACCAGAGGCCCACCCTACTCTAGTATGACCTCATCTTAACTTATTACATCTGTAAGGACCCTTTTCCCAAACAAGATCCTTGCTAGGAGTTAAGGCTTCAATATATGCATGAGGGTAGGGAGCACGCGATTCAGCCCAAAACTGGCTCAGATCCTTCATAGAATAAAATAATCTAAATGGGTATGTTCTAAACAATATGTAATTTTCCACTGAAACACAACTTTTTCCTTATAGAGCTATGTAGAAAACTTTGGTAAAACAATTTCAGGAAATACTGGAAAAGTGATATCTGGAGGCCTGGATGTTTAGAACTTGCCCCTAGTTCCTTTGTATAATTTGTCAAAAGAGTGTAAATTCTGTTCTACTGATATTCTCTAATAAGGTAATGGGAAGAAACAGTCACAACTCAAAAGGGCTAGGGAAGTTTCCCTGCTACAAATTTACCCACTTGCCTAAAAATCTTATCTAACTCATTTTTAACAGAAGCTGACTGGACTGGGTTTTTAAAAAACGCTCTGTTACAGTAACAATAATTCACTAATATAGCATTTTCTAATGCAATTCTCATGACCTTTGAGGTAAGTAGTTTGGTCCCCAGTTTATAAATGAGAGAGCTGAAGTTCAGAGGATTTAAATGAACTCCCTAGAGTCAAAAAGCTATACACAGGATGTATGGCAAGCACCTTTACCCGGCTTCATCTTCTTATCATCCTGCCCTTCTCTCCCCTTTGTCCAAATTTCCTTATCAATTATTTAAACTGTTGATAAGTATTTGTTTCTCATGCCATGTTCAAATGCCCTGTTGAAATAGAGCGAGGAATAAATAAATTAAAAGTCATACAACCAAGACCGAATGCATTACTTCTGCATGTATGAGCACAGATTCTAAGATAATGAGCCTTGCTGCCCAGACACCACCACCATCCCTGCCCTAGGCTCCTCCCTCCCGCATGCGCGCGCTCGCCCTCCCCCTCCCCTTCCCTCTCCCTCTCTCTCTTCTAGTGAACAGGGCTGGTGGGCAAAATTGGTACTCAGAACCCTGGAAAAAACTGACAAGAGCCCCAGATTCTACATATCACACAGGTAGTCAGGATTTAGCAAATACGTACAAAAAATTATAGCCCCCTGGAGCATCTTCATGTCAACGAGATCAACGAAAATGAGAAATGTGTGATCTCAGAACTGCAGAGTACTTGGGTATGCTGTGTGACAAGACCTGGCACCTAGCAAGTGCTCCATAAATATTAATTTAATTAATTTCCTCCCTCCCATTCTTGGGTAAAACCAGACTCACATACTTAACTCATCCCCTTCAGAACATATTTTTCTCGCACTTTCCAGAGTTCAAAACTAGAAGGGATACATAGAGTTTCAGGTTTATAAGATGAAAAAGTTCTGAGGATCTGTTACACAGCAATGTGAAGAAATAATACAACTGAACCATACATCTAAAAATGGTAAAGATGGCAAATTTTATGCTACATGATTTTCACCAAAATATATAAAAAAAAATTAAGTTGAAGGGAGATCTGGAAGTTTGCTAATCAGTTGTAGTTATTCCTCAGATGTTAATGTTTCAAATGATTTTTTTTTTCCAATTAGACATTGGGTTCCCCCCCCCCGCCCACATAATTATAATTGGCAGGTGTTTGGCAAAGGGGGCATTGTTAAACTTTGTTTTAATAAAACACCTAGTATTGGTAATACCTATATTATTCTATACTTTATTAGTACACGTGTTAACTGCAGAAAAGATAAAGAAAAGTGAGAGAGCCATTTTAAACGGGATCACTTGATGTATGTACCTTTGGAGAGGAGGCTGCTTTTCAAGAGATTCTCATTATAGCCACTCCCTTTCTCAGATTGATGGTAATCTGGATTTTCCTAGGAACCTTGTATATGAACTTTTTTTAAAAAATACTCAAGTATATTCCTTAGCGTCACCATTTTAGTACTGAGATTCTGACTTCATAATTTTTTTCAATTAAGTTTATTGGAATAACATTGGTTATTACAATTATATAATTTTCAGGTGTACATTATAATTTGACATCTGTATATTCTGTTGTGTGTTTACCACCCAAAGTCTAGTTTCCTTCAGCTACCATATATTTGATCTCCTTTACCAACTTTACCCTCCTCCTACCCCCCTGTATTTGAACCCCTTTACCCTGTCTACCTCCTCCCTCCTCCCCTATCCTCTATCCTCTTGTAACCACTCATGTCCATGTCCATGAGTCTCTGTTTGTTTGTCCTGTTCATTTGTTGCTTTTACATTTATATCCCACATATAAGTGATGTTATTTTCAACTTTTTCTGTCTGCCTTATTTCACTTAGCATGATTATCTCGAGGTCCATCCAGGTTGTCACAAATGGCAGTATTTCATCTCTTCTTATGGCTGAGTAATATTCTATTGTATATATGTACCACATCTTCTTTATCCAATCATCTATTATAGGACACTTCAGTTGCTTCCATGTCCTGGCCACTGTGAATAATATTGCTATGAACGTTGGTGCGCAAATATCTTTTCGGATATGGTTTTTCAAGTCTTTGGGTAAATACCCAGTAGAGGGATTGCTGGATCATATGGTAGATCAATTCTTAGTTTTTTGAGGAATCTCCATACTGTTTTCCATAGTGGCTATACCAATTTGCAGTCCATCTAGCAGTGTACGGGTGTTCCTTTTTCTCTGCATCCTCTCCACCATTTGCTATTACTAGTTCTGTTGATTAAGCTATTCTAACAGGTGTGGGATGGTATCTCATTGTGGTTTTGATTTGCACTTCCTTAATAGCTAGCGATGTTGAACATCTTTTCAAATATTTCTTGGTCATTTGTATGTCTTCTAGGGAGAAGTGTCTGCCCATTTTTTGATTTGTTTTTGTTGTTGTTATTGAGTTGTATGAGTTCTTTGCATATTTTGGATATTAGGCCCTTATCGGAGGTGTTGCTTGCAAATATATTTTCCCATTCAAATGGTTGTCTCTTTACCTTGTTGATGATTTCTTTTACTGAGCAGAAGTTTTTTAGTTTGATATAGTCCCATTCTTTTATTTTTACTTTTACTTCCCTTGCCTTTCAGGTCAAATTCATAAAATCCTCTTGAAGTCCGAGGTCCTTGAGTTTAGTTCTTATGTTTTCTTCTATGAGTTTTATTGTTTCAGGTCTTATATTCAGCTCCTTAATCCGTTTTGAGTTAATTTTGGTGTGTGATGATAGACAACAGTCTAGTTTCATTCTTTTGCAGGTGGCTTTCCAGTATTCCCAGCACCACTTATTGAAGAGGCTTTCCTTTCTTCACTGTATGTTTTTAGCATTTTTTGTTGAAAATTATTTGCTCATATAAATATGTGTTTACTTCTGGACTCTCGATTCTGTTCCACTGGTCAATGTATCTGTTTTGCTGCCAATACCATGCCGTTTTGATTACTGACGCTTCACAGAATATTTTGAAGTTGGGCAGAGCGGTGCCTCCAGCCTTGTTCTTTTTTCTCAGGATGGCTTTGGCAATTCAGGGTCTATTGTACTTCCATACAAATCTAATGATTTTTTGTTCCATTTCTGTGTATGAACTTTGCCCCCCAACTCCCTGAACCCACCCTGACTCCACACCAAACATACCTGCTTCCTCAGACCCTCTCTCTGTGAGTGGACAGCAGTAGCAAGCAGTGAAGCCAGTTACTCAGATATAAATTACGTGGTGACAACAGAGTAAATGGCTATGTTCTCTCCCCAGGTTGAAGAATGAAAGTCTTTAAAGTAACTCTAAATGGATCTTTTATTCATCAAATATTTATTGAACACCTACTATGTGCCAAACATTGTAATAGTTTCTGCAGACAATTCTAGGAGGTGGCACACATTTCTATGCAGTTACCTGCCATGGATGGGCAATCCTGACTCCTGTGAGCAGATCATTAGCTGATCCTTTGCATATACAGAGGCATAAACCAACATCCCAGTAGAGTACAAATCCCTCTCCCTTAGGCTTAGCAGTGTTTTTTTATTTCCTACAGCTCCCAACTAGATACTCTTTCTTGCAAAAAATTCATGTGAACCAAAGGCTTTACTTTGCTTCACAGACCTTTCACAAATAAAATTAATCCTGCAGGAAGAAGGGATCCTTCACCCAGGTGATACCCATATTAAGAAATGAGTGCACAATGCAATACACAGATGATGTATTATAGAATTGTACACTCGAAACATATATAATTTTATTAACTGATGTCACCCTAATAAATAATAAATAGATAGATAGATAGATAAATAAATAAATAAATAAATAAATAAGTAAGTCTATATCTGATCATGTTGATCCAGTATTACCAACAGGGGGGAAAAAAAAAGAGATGAGTGCAGGACCAGATCCTTTCACTCAGGCCTCTTCTTGGATGTGAGAAGCACTGCCAAGAGCTGGAGGAAATCTCAGGAACTGTCCAGCCCCACCTCTTCTAGTTATTACCTGAGACTCAGAGAAGGTAAGCAATTTGCCCCACATCACACCTTTGGAGCCAGAACATAGATCTCCTGACCCCAGGCCAGAGACTTTTCTAAAGCACCCTAAAGAGCTTGGTTTGATTTTAAAACACCCACTCTTTCTCCTCCTAGTGATTTTTAATCCCTGTCAAGTTATCTTATGTTTGCTTGCTGTGGGTTTTGTATTATTGGTGATTTTTACAGTAAAATAAAGGGAAATCTTTATTTGAGGACTTCTTTTGAAATTCCATGATAGCTCCTAAGATTGAAGAATCTCAGGCAGCAGTTTTTAACCCCATGAAAAAATACCAGCACTCCTCTCCAGCCCTACTGACTCTGAAACTTAAGGACAGGGTCCAGCACCTGTATTTTTTTTAGCCCTGCTGGGGATTCCAAAGGTGGGAAACCACAGCTCCAGGTTGTTTCAAAACCAGGATTGGAAACAGTTCTCTCATGGGGCACATTCATTCAGCCCACCATTTGACAAAGAAACAAGCACTTATAAGCATTAGGAAAGTCAGAGGAGAATGCACACACATAATCTATCTCCTCCTTTCACTATAAAAACAGAAATGTTAGATATAATATTTTTATAATATAAAGATAGATAGTTATGAGATAAACAAATTGTTTTATATTCATACAATGGAATGGTATGCAGCAAAAAAAAATTAGTTACTGAGACAAGTATCAATATAGGTGAATCTCAAAATCACTATGTTGAACAAAAGAAGCCAGACACAATAGAGTACCTGTTGTATAATTGCATTTATGCCAAGTTCAAGAACAGACAAAACTAATCTATGGTGATAGAAATCAGGTTAACTCTTAGGGAAGATGGTACTGACTAGAGAGGGATTTTCTGGGGTGAGAGAAATCTTTTGTCTTGATCTCAGGGTTGCATCTTAAGTACACATAACATTTTGCCTTTTACTGTACATAATTATGCCTCAATAAAGCCTTGTTAACATGAAAAAGCAAAAAAAAAAAAAAAAGATTTGAGCTATGCTCAAAAACAAGAGTAAATCAAAGGGCTGGAAAGATATCAAATTCAAGACAGTAACTGCCGGTAGGAAGAGAAGGAATGGGCCTGTGTACAGAGGTAAATGGAAGCTTACCTTTGTCTACAAAATGTTCTGTTTTCTATGAAAAGCAAATAGGACAAAACAACTTTTAATTTTATTAGGCTACAGGTATTTGTTAAATTATACTCTTTACTTTTCTCCTGTTGTTTTTTGTTTGTTTGTTTGTTAAAAAGAAGAAAAAATAAGTGTGAAAGTGAATCCAAGGTCACAGAGCAGTAAGCAGAAGCCACATCTTCTGTCACCAAGTTGAGCAATCTTTACACTCTCCAAAGCTGACGACTAGGGGAGTCCTTCCTCAAATATGTGCATGCAAGGAACTTTTCAGTGAAAGGACATGTGTATTCTTTGATGTAATGCCTCATAATGTTTGCATTTTATATTCAGTTTGGGTATTAATGGACTCCCTTTAGTCACTCAGATGGAAAGCTGAACCACGACTTCCCCTCTGAGGAATGTTTTAGATCTTAGTTTCCTCATCTACAAAATGAATTGATTGGACCAACTGATCTGTAAGTTCCCTTCATTCATTCAGTCGGTTGGCCCATTATTTTCTGGAGTTTTTCCTAATTGTCAAGCTCTGACTTATGTCCCTTTCAAATCTGATGTCCATGGACAAATTTATTCAATCATTCATTCATTACATATTTATTGAGCATCCCCTCAGTGCCAAGCTCTACGCCAGGCATGAACCAAGACAGATGAGAGAGGAGCTGTGGGCACTGCTGACACACAGGCCAGGAAACATTCAAACTGGATAAGAACTCATCCAGTTCAGCTCTGTCTTTACACAGGTGAGGAAAAAAGAAATTCAACCAAGGGATGTGACTAACCCAAAACCAGGTAGCTGGTTAGAGGCAAATCCAAAACAAAAACCTGATCTAGCTGACTCCAGTCAAAGACTATTTCCACCCCAGTATCCTGCCAAGAGAATTTAGGGGTCTTGCAGTATAGGCCTGCTGTTTTGTTGTGAATTCTGGATGGCTCTCTCCTTGATCCTGTCTTGCATTGGAAATACAAGTTAAAGACCTATTTCCTTGATAAAATAAACTCAAGGAATTGTGTTTGTTTTTTCCCTGTTGTTTCATCAGCATATATAATACCAAGCACATACAGGCATTCCATAAACTTTAGCTGCATAAATGAATGAATGATTGGTCTGACTCAAAAAAATTTCTTCTATGGCAGTTATTCAAATAAAGAAAAAAAGAAGGTAATAAAACAGAATAGATGAGAGGGCATCATAGGCAAGCATTATTTCTTACAACTTTTGTGAGTCATGATATAAAATATATCTCTTACTATGAGTCTCAGTCAAAGAACTTTGAAAGTCCTCTGCTAGAAAATGGAGATGTTTTAATTAGAAACAGAAAGTATGGGAAGATGGAGACATTTCTGGCTGAGATGATGAATTGAATTTATAACATGTTGTTTCTGAAGTGCAGATGAAGACGCCCAGTAGCCAATTGAACCTGAGAATCTAATAATAGAGAGATGTCAAGCAGGTCTACCCCAGTGAAGGTGATGGCAGTTCAAGAGGACAATAGAATAATTACCAAGGCAGTGCATATTTAAATGCTATTAATTTCGCAGCTGATAATAGCTGCAAGAGCCAAAGTGGGGAAGGGACAGCTTGACTAGGGTAGAGAGGTAAGCCTAAAGGAGAGCTAGCTTTTGGGGCAGGTAAGAAAGGTGAGAGCAAGCCAGGCGGGAAGGAGAGAAGATGCCCAGAGGCAGAAAAACTTAGTATTCAGAACAGTGAGGAAACCAGCTCTGCTGGTGCAGAGTTCAAGAAGAGAATACTGCTGGACAATGATTACTATTTGTAAATTACTCCAGTGGAGTTTGATGTTTATGGGCCTGGTTTTGTGGCAAGAACACTAGGAAGAATTAGGAAACTTAATCCTTTAAAACCATTGGGCAGCTCCAGTTAAGTTTCAGGCTCTGTACTAGCCCACTGGTGCTCAGGCTTGACTACAGATTAGAATTACTTGGGGAGTGTATTAGGCAGCTCAGGCTGCATAACAAAGTACCACAGACTACTTATGCAACAGAAAGTTATTTTTACACAATTCTGGACACTGGAATTTAGATCACTAGTGTCAGCAGTGTTGGTTGCTTTGGAGGCCTTTCCCTTTGGCTTGTAGATTGCTTTCTTCTTCTAATGTCTTCATATGGTCTTAAGTGTTCATGGTCCATGTCTTAATCTCCTCTTCTTATAAAGACACCAGTCATATTGAATTAGGGCCCACCCATATGATCTCATTTTCATTTAATTGCTTTTTTAAAAGCCCTTCTTCAAAATATAGTCACATTCTGAGGTACTGGGGGTTAGAACTTCAACATATGAATTTTGAGAGGACACAATTCAGCCTATAAGAGGCAGTTTTAAAAAAAAATTATCAGCACTGGGTGTCCATCAATAACCTGATTTAGTTGGCCTGGGTGACCTGGCATTGGTTCTTTTCTAAAGCTCCCACATAATTCTAATGGGTGTCTATCACTAAGAATCATTAATTAGGCTCTTAGTGGATATTTTAGGCCCAGTTCAAGCAAGCAAGCAAGCAAGCAAGCAAGCAAGAAAGAAAAAAAGAAAGAAAGAAAGAAAGAAAGAAAGAAAGAAAGAAAGAAAGAAAGAAAGAAAGAAAGAAAGAAAGGTGGATCATATTTTCCCCGCTATAAAATGAACCAGCTGAACAAAATAATCTTAAAGTCCCTTTTCCGCACTGAAATTTCATAGCCCAGAGAAAAGAAAATAGTTCATAGCCTAATTCTTTTCATCCTAGACATTGCTAACTTTCACAGCATCCTGATAAGAAATGGCACATCTGGGGTTCAAGAATAAATGTAAAGAAACTCAGAAAAGTTACAGAAGAATCAACTTCTAACCAATGAGGTGTTCCCCAGTAATACAGATAGGCAGGATGCTCATGGCGTTCTGCCCAAATGCTTTTGCAGCTAAAAGCTATCTGGAAACCATCAAGGGGCCCTGTCATTAGCATCTCCACACGGCTGCAGTGGGACTCCTCTGAGAGCAAATTTGCACAAAGAATGTGGTATGCTAATTAAAATGGAATTCTGTGTGGACGGTTCACTTGTGGATTAGTTAAATGCAATTAGCATCTGGGGCAGAAAGTGTACTATGGAAAGAAGCTGAACTGGGTACTTTTGAGGGTGGAATGAAAGAGTTAGGCTTTGTCGAGTGTGCTTAAGGGAGTTGACTTTGCAGTCTCCTTGGAGGCTCTGCCATAGTGAGACAAAATCCACAAAAGCAGGCTGGGAGAATCCCAAACACCAGGCAATATGACAGTTTTCCTGGGTTCTTAAGCTTACCCATCCTTCTTCCTACTTCCTGTCATTAGAAGCACACTATAACAAAAGCAAATTGACACATGGTATATTCATTTGTAGCCAGTTGATAATATGAGACATCAAATAGCATGTTTCTAGAAAACTCTTGTAAAGAACATTCTCTAAAAAGGGGGAGGAGGCAGGTCCCAAGTGCTAGATACAGTGGACAATGTTCCCATGAGACAAAGCATTGGAGAGTATGTGTGAATAGAGAGAACTGATTTTTCTTCCCTCTGCCCAAAGGCAAGATAAATAGACTGGAAATGAGAAACAAGAGTTGCTGGGAGATAAAGCAAGTTAGAGAGAATATGGTAGCTGAGGATCCTCCAGTTATGAGAAGAAAGCAAGGAAAGGAAGAAAAATGAGAGGATTCCCCAGAAGTTTAGGTGTATCTGTAAACGAGTGGACTAATATGTTTTTCCTTGGCTGACATTAGAAACCAAATGTCTCACTGAAGCCACGCATAGCGCAAGACATGGACAGGACAGTAAAGAGATGGCAGCAGGTGTTCCAGACAAGAAATGGCAAAGAATGCCCCCTGGTCATTGCAGATTGCATCTGACATGGAGGAAATCCTGAAGGTCCCCTGTGCCCTGTGGTGGGTGAAGAGAGCATCACAAAAGCTGAGCCTTGGTTGGGCCAGTTGACCAGGGATTTCCATGACAAGGGGAAAGATAACCTTGGAGTAGAAGACATGAAGGGCAGTCTGTCCCAGCCCAAGAACACCCATTTCCATCCAGAACAACGTCTGAAGTTTCCCCTAAAAAGATTGCTAGTGTGTAGGTCAGGTTCCAGTCAGGAGAAACAAACCACACCAGTTATTTGTACAGGAGAGAATTTACTATAAAGTTAACTAGGTACCTGGAAACACCAAAAAGGAATTATGAGGTATCATGGAAGTAGCAACTGCAGAAAGAATTCCAATCCCTATGGCTGAGAGAACAGGAAAGAGATGGAGGCAAGTTGGGCATATTGGAACCACAACACCCTGACTAACAAATCTCTCTATCTCTGAACTGATGCTATCTTCTCCCACCTGTCGCTTATTCTCACCTCTTGGGACCTATAATTAATTTCTCTCTCTCTCTCTCTCTCTCTCTCTCTCTCCCTTACTCCCTCCCTTCACATCTACACTTAAATACACTCAAGTCCATTTATCTTTAAAAATCCTCCCTCCTTCTAGTATACCCCTCCTAGGACACCCTTATCTCTCTCCTCAGGTCTTCATCCTCACACTTCTTAAAGGCTTGTCTTCTGGTTCTCACATCCCATTAAATCCTCAACACACTCAAAAGTCCCACCATTTATCTAATATGGCTCTTGAAAAGAGTCTCCTCAGAGGAGACTTACCTCTTCTCGACATTCACAGCATCTTGTACCCCTCACAGACTAGAAGCTTCCTGAAAGCAGGGACTTTCTATCTTGATCACATCAGAATTTCTAGCACCTAGCATAGTGCTTTACTCAATGATTGATTATTGGAAAACAATGTTTAGAGAAAATTTTTAAATCATGAATCTCATCGCTTTGTGAAAAGTCATTAGAATTTATGTTATCCCTTTGAAGTTTTTTCTCATTCATATTTTCATCATTGTGCATATCTGACAAATTTTAATATATTAACTTTTTTTGCCATTTTTCATCATCCAAATGTTGAATTCTAAGATCTTATCCCTGAATGATTTCATTAAGAGTAAGTTTAATAAAAACAGTCAGTCTATGAAATGGTAAGGACCACTTGTATGAAATTATATATTTGTTCATTAATTGTGTCCTACACTGATATGGCTATTGCATTCAAATAAAGAATTCTCAACCCCCTGACTTTTCAGGAACTTCTGTTAAACCTGTTTACCAGCTGATTCCATTAAGAAGCCTCAGGGACAGAGCCGGTGTGATCAATACAGAGGTATCGTTCTCTGTCAAGAGCAGATGCCAAGGACCACATCTTAAAAGGTACAGGGCAAATCTTGTTCCTGCTGAGACCACAGTCCTTTTGACCATGTCCAACAAAGAGTTCAGCTTCTCTTTCCCTGCCTTGAACTTCATGCAGACATGAATGGAAAGTAAAGAAGTTCACGTAGCAGCTTGTGATTTCTATCATAAATCACAAGCACGAGTGGCAGCCTTCGGTCTCACAGTTTTAAAGTTTATTATGTTCTGACTCATGTAGTCAAGAAAGGCATCAGCACAATATCTATTTTGTTGTATAAGGAATGACAACCCTGACTGATGCCCATTTTTAGCATCCCATTTCTGAAAGCCTAAATGTGCCCTTTCTCCTTCCAGACATGGTAAATTCACACTAGCTTAGGAGACACCTTCCCAAATAAGATGTCAAGCTTTATCTAAGGGCACTTCTCTTTAGACCAGTGGTTGTTACCAATGGCTCAGCTGGCTGCTCTGCCCATACAGAATTCTTTGGCGTTATTGAAGCTAGGATCCTCTTCTCAATAGCTGTGGCTCCTGTTCTAGGGTAGCTTAAAAAGTAGACAGAAACCAATCTGGCTACCATTTACCAAAGAGACTTTGTCATTTTCACGATGCCAAAGGGTCTGAAAAAAAAGTTAATACAATCCCCAGGCCTTTTTCAAAATTGCTCATTTGTTGATCGAGACTATATTTGCTTAATCCAAGATGGCCACTATCAATTCTTTTGCCCCTGTACACACACGCCACCCTCCTATCAAGAGGTAGGGCCTATTGCTGGCGATGGAAATCAGTAGGAAATTTTTTCCTGGGCTTTAGCTCCTCGGCAAAGCTTTCTTGAGTCGTCCAAGCTAATGTGAGCTTTCTCCGCCTGTTACCCACAGTGCCTTGTACATTCCTCCATGGCAGCCCTTACCTTGTAAGTGTTCCATACCTATCAGATTGCAAGGCCCTTGAGAGTTCCCAGAACAAGGTCTGATAGGTAGTGGGAAGCATAGCACAGTGATTAATTCCAAGAGTTTTGAAGACATTCAATACCAGGTTTAAATCTCAACTCCCCACTTAATTAGACATGTGACTTTGGGCAAGTTTCTTCACTTCTCTAATTCTTAGTTTCTTTGCTTGCAAAAGAAGATAAGAATATCTATCTCATAATGTTGTATGAGCATTAAAATGAGATAATGTGTGTATAGCAGTCAGCACAGGGCCTGACAAAGCAAAGCCTTCAATAAATTGTAGCTATCATTAATATTAGGCACTCAGCAAATGTCAAAAAACAAATGTCATTGAAAACACAATCTCTCGCCTGCTCTACTGAGATGGCTCCTTTTTTTATTCCTCTTCTATAATCTCCTTCAATCAATAGCTTTTTACCTTAGCTGCATGGTATCATTACCTGGGGAGCCTTAAAATTTCTGATGCCCAGGCCGCTTTCCAGGTCAATGAAATCTATCCATGCATTTCATCAATTACCTGCATTCTTGTGTTTCATTTAAGTGATGATCAGAGATAGAAATCTTAGCAGAAAGACCCAGCTCTTAGAAATCTTAGCAGAAAGGCCCAAAGGAAAAGATTTCTGGAATGGTCTTGGAGTCAGGTAGATTTGAATTTGAATCCTGGTTCTGCTATGTGTTTTGCCCAGATTCACATAATCTCCCCAAGCTTCCATTTCTTGTCTATAAAGTAGAATAATAAAATAATATTATAGGGTTGACCTGCAGATTAAATGAGATAAGTATTAAATGGGCTGTCACTGTGTCTCCTACACAGCAGGCTTTTGACATACGGTCACTCCTAGCCCCCTGCTCTCTAAGTGTGTCAACAGTGAGAACTCAGGGAAGGGGAGTCCCACCCACTCTTTGACCAAACTCCTTGTTCAAACCCAAGTTTACATCCCATGGCTTTGGTTCATCTCTCTTGACTGTGTCAGCCAGTCTTCCCTCTGCTTCAGCAGCAGACGTCTGGTCCCATAGCCAGCTCCCCAACAGGAGAGCCAACCCTTGTCTTCTGAGCCATAACTGGGGCAGAGCAATGAAGCCCATCTTTACATCCTATCTATACATCCATAAGAAGTAGGAAAATCTGCCGGGGACTTCATTACTCACTGAACAGTCTTATTTTAACCCTGTGTCATCTCCCTTCCTGCTCACCCTCCCCAATCCTCTAAGTTCAGTAACTTAATGGGAAGGAGTCAAGCCAACAGGAAACAGAGCTGCCTGTCAATTTGCAATAAATGCAATGAAATCTCACTTCAAGAACAAATCCAGGAGACCAGGCTACAAGTCATGCCTACTGATGAGGCTGCCTCCGTCCCCAGTTGCAGCACTGATGCCTTCCCTGAGACCAGGGGTGGAGGCAGAGAAAGCACACAAATTGTGTGTGTGATGTTGGCCTGTCTGCCCAGTCCTTTTTTTGTCAGAAATCACTGGGGCCAATCGAGCGCTCCAGGAGGTCTTGAGCAAGTTACTTAACTGCTCTATGCCTCAATTCCTCTTCTGTAAAATGGAGGTAATAATAGAATCTTACCATATAAAGTGGTTGTAAGGATTAAATGAGTGAATCTATAGAGTGTTTAGGACAGTAGCTGGGACATGGTAAGTGTTACATAAGTATGCATTGTTTTTATTATTATTATCATTCTCAGTCTCTGTTCTTAGTTATTTGGGGGCCCCAGAAACAGATGAGATCCAACACAGTACCATAATATGTCCAAGTTTTCATGATTGTCATCATAATCAGATTCAGTGCTTACTGAGAACTTACTATGTATATTGTTTAATCTTTACAACCATGTTATGTAGCTGGTATTAATACAATAGTCCCCCCTTATCTGCAGGGGATACATTCCAAGATTCCCAGTGGATGTCTAAAACCACAGATAACACCAAACTCTATGTATACTATTTTTTTCCTGTATATACATATCTATGATTAAGTTTAACTTATAAATTAGTCAGGTAAGAGAGTAACAACAACTAATAATAAAATGGAACAAGTATAATAATATGTTGTAATAAAAGTAAATGTAGTGTCTCCCTCTCCCTCTCCCTCTCCTTCCCTGCCTCCCTCTCTCTCTCTTTCTGCTTCTGTTTGGCATATCTGAATTGCCAGCATTACTATTCTTGTGTTTTAGGGTCATTTTTAAGTAAAATAAGGGTTACTTGAACACAAGCACTGCAATACTGCAACAGTCAATCTGATAACCAAGATGGCTACTACATGACTAACGGACGTGGATATACTAGACAAACCAATGATTCACATCCAGGATGGGACAGAGCAGGACGGCTCAAGATTTCATCACACTATGTAGAATGGCACTGCAATTTAAAACTTATGAGTTGTTTATTTCTGGAATTTTCCATTTATTTTTGAACCATAGTTGACTGCAGGGAACTAAAACTTTGGAAAGTAAAACTGCAGATGAAAGGGGACTGCTGGATAGCCTATCTCCCTTACCAGAATGCAAGCTCTAGGAGGTACAGAATCTTACCTTATCTTACTGGCAGTTGCATCACCAGGGGCACAAAGTAGGCTCTCAGCACATTCTTGTTGTGTGAAGAAATGACTGGAATAGACACTTCTAAGGTGGTCCCCATGATCCCTTCTCCTGGTATGTATGTCCTTATGCAATTTCTCCTTCTTGAGTATGGGCTGGATTGAGTGACTCATTTCAAACAAACAGGATATGACAGAAGTGATGGGAGGTCGCTTCCAAGATTAGGTTACAAAAAGACTGTTTGGGGAGTGCTTTCTGACTCTCTTTAGGATCAGCGGCTGCCATGTGGTGAGGACACTGGGGCAGCTATGGAGGAGCTCATGTAGTGAGAAACTGTTTGGGACTGAATTGTGTCTCCCCAAAATTCATGTGCTGAAGCCCCAACCCCCAACATCACTGTATCTGGAGATAAGGCCTTTAAAGAGATCATTAAGGTTAAATGAGGACTTAAAGGTGGCGTCCTCACCCAATACGGCTGCTCTCTTTATAAGAAGAGATGGGAACACCAGGTGAGCACAGAGCAAAGGCCATGTGAGGACACAGAAAGAAGGTTGCCATCTGCGAGCCAAGGAGAGAGACCTCAAAAGAAACCAGACCTTGATCTTGGACTTTCAGTCTGCAGAACTATGAGAAAATTAACTTCGGTTGTTTAAGCCATTCAGCCTGTTGTGTTTCATTATGACACCCCTAAGATGAAGACATGAACCAATGACACGTGAGTGATCTTGAAAGCAGATTCTCGAGCCCCAGTTGAGCCTTGAGATGATTGCAGTCTTGTCCCACAGCTTGATGACAACCTCTTATGAAAGACTCAAAACCAAAGGCACCCAACTAAGCCAGGCCCAGATTCCTGATCAACAGAAACTGTGAAATAATAAATGTTTGTTGTTTTAAGCCACTAAGTTTGGGTATAATTTGTCACTGTAGCAGTAGGTAACTAATACAATGAATGAACAATTCTTTGAGTCAGATACAGTATTATTATTATTCCCTATTTATGGATGAGGAAGTTAAGGCTCAAAGAGGCCAGTGCCTTGCCTAAGGTCAAATGGCCTGGGAGACCCTCTCAAAGGAGAGTAGAAAAAGCCAAAGATAAACTTACCCTCTACAAGAGTTTTGCCTTGGTCTACCCTGCTGGGCCTATCCACCTAGAGGCACCAGGATATGGAGAACATTCCTGAAATACATTAGAGTATCATGTTAATGGTCTCCTTGGAGTCTTTGCTGTCAAACAGAGTTAAAATAGAACTGGTATTTTAACAAGGTCCACCTTGGTAACCCTACTACATGCAGTAATGAGGTCCCTTGGATGTGGTCTAAGGGAATTGCCTCCCTCACAACAAACTGTGTGCTTTTGAGGGTCATCACCAAAGAGCTCAAACATGGGGGTTCTTATCAGAAATTATAATAGCAAAGACTTAAAAAACATTTGCTGTATTTTAGGCACTGTTCTAAGCATTTTATTATATTCAGTTAATTCTGACATAATTCTTCTATTATCCTCATTTTATAGATGAGGAAACTGAGGCACCAAAGGCTTGAGCGATTTGTCCAACATCATACAGCTAACAAGTGATAGAACCAAAATTTAAAACCAGACATTTTACCTCTAGAGTTAAGGTTTTGACATATTTTTCTCTAGGTCTTTAGATTTTTTTTAAAATACCTACAATGCAATAGTAACTTGCTGGCAAGTCTCTTTATCTCATAGCCCTTCTAGTTTTAAAATATCAAAGTGAAAAATAATCATAGCACATGAGGGATAGCTTGTCGTGCCCCATGAAAAACCTTTTAGGGCTCCCTGCTGCCCCTGGTGTGACTTATGAGGCCCTCCAGGCTCTGACTCCCACTCGAGCCCATGTCGCCTCCATTTATGCAGCTACATTTCCTCTCTGCTGTAACCCAGGCAGCCAGCCCCTGTGTCTACCTGCCTCTGCACAGGCTCTGCCAGCGAGACTGCCCTCACTCCTCTCTCTTCCTGCTAAACATTCCTCATCCTCCACCTCTTCTGGGAAGTCTTGCTGTCACCTTCGCACCAGTCAGGAGTCTTAGCCCTGTCCCCACTGCACCACAAACGCCTGCTGGCCCAGTACTTGTGTCTTACCTCTTCTCTCCCCATGCTCCCTCCTCACTCCCAGACAATGATTTCTGAAGAGCATAAACAGCTTATTTGTCTATAATCCCAGCAATTAGCACAGCACTTGGCACCTATTAAGTACTAGCTTGTGAATGAACACAAATTCTCCAAAGAACCTAGCAACATCTTCGGTTACTCACCCCAAGAGTCTCTACTAGACAGTCCTGGAGCACAGGGCCATACAAGTCACACTGGAAGGGTCTTGGGGGAGATTCTGGGTTAGACAATACCCTCAGTAAACAGGTTAAAAAAAATAATGAGTTCAAAGAAAAGAATCGACTTGTCTCAAATAATCATGGTCAGCTGTGGGAGCATGTCTGAGCCCTCCAAATCTTAAAGTATTTTTATTAGCTTCCTAGTGACACTGTGACAAATTATCACAAAATTAGTAGCTTAAAAACAACAGAAATTTTTACCTTACAATTCTGGAGATAAGAAGTCAGAACAGAATCTCAGTGGGTTACACTCAAGGTGTCTGTAGGAGTGGATCCCTTCTGGAGGCTCTAGGGAGGAACTGGTTCCCTCGCCTTTACCAGCTGCTAGAGGCCACTGCATCCCTTGACCCATGACCCATTCCTTCTTCAGAACCAGCATTGTAGCACCTTCAAACGTCCCTCCTCTCTGATCTCTGCTTCTGTCCTCTCCTCTCCTGCCTCCCTCTTTCTCTTATAAGGACCTTGATGACAATCTAAGATAATTGTCTCATCTGAAGATTCTTAATCACATCTGCAAAATTGCTTTTACCATGTTAAGAAAATATTCACAGATTCTCGGGATTTGAATGGAGCCACCATTTAGTCTACACAGTGTCCTAATGTTTCTGATGTAAAAACAGATTCATCATCTGACAGCATCTTCTATGGGCAGAATGGCAAAAAAAAAAAATTCATTAATGTTCAAACATATTTTTTATTCTTTTTCAATTTCCAAATGTCTACTTTTGAAGAACTGGTTGAAGAAGTGGTTCCCAATATATTTATATAAAATATAATATTATGTATGAATAACTATAGTATAATCCTTTATAATGCTCATATTTTAGGCATAAATTCTTTATATTTTATTCCTTCTGATTGATTCCTCACAGAGCTAGGAATATCTAATTTGCAGAGAGAAGTGAAAGGAAGTAATGTTTAGTGATTGCCACCAGTTGCCAGATACTCTGGGTCTTATTTAATATAAACCTTACAATAGCCTTTCTGAGCTTGGCTCTATTATCTCCCATTTCATAGATGAAGAAACTGACTCAGAGAAATGAGGTAACCTATGTAACTTATAGAACCAGTAGGTGGAAGAATGGTTTGAAATCTGTATTTATTTTGCTTCAGAACTCATGCTCGGCCTTGTTGCTTCCTCCAAAATTTCAACTTTCTTTTAGCTGCCAGGTTGATTGATGTGGAGAATGGGGTGGGGTGGGTACCAAGAGAGATAGAAAGAGACCATCAGGATGGATAAGCTTGGCTGGAAATTTCCATGAGCAAGCAACTTTGAGGGAACCCTTTTGGAGGCAATAGATACCCTCCACCAAAATCTGCAGTGAGGTCCAGGAGACTGCCAGTTGCTAGGCAACTCCTTGACAATCACACTCCATGCCAGTCTAATTAGCAGATGTCACCTGAATTCGAACAGTTGCTAGGTAACTCTCCAACTGGGGCCTTTTCCCTTCCCCTCAAACCAATACTGATCCAAAAGGAAAAGGAGGGGGTGCTTATAAAAAAAATCCACTGAAGATATATCTATATATAAAATCCCCTGTGGCTTCACTTTATCCATTAAGAGTAAGCAAATCCAGGAAATATAATTCAGTGACACTAATACTATAAAATGAGTTCCATGAGACAGTAAATTGATTCTTCAGGGACAAGAAAATTTGGGGATGAGAAAAGGCCAGAGACCAGCAGAACTGTCTGTGGGAACCACTTCAGATTAGAACTCTTATCGGAGATTCTAAAGGGACTAACCCTTTGAGCGATCTGAGAGGCAGGAAAGGGGACTGATATTTATGGGGTACCTGTTATTACTGGGCAATGGGTTAGGTGCTTCACAAATACGTCACTTAATCTTTGTAAAATTCTGGTGAGTTATATAGCTGTTACCATCTACATTTTAGCGATGGAAATTGGAATTCAGAAATAGTAAGTAATTTGATAATGATCCTTACCCAAAGGAACTGGCAGTTAAAAATAGGATGGTCTAACTAAATTCTGTGCATGATCTTTCCACTACTCCCTGCATGGTGCTATCTCCACAGGATGACAAGTATTATCATTCATTCAATATAACCTCGGTATTAAAACAGACTACCTGCAGCAAAAATGCAAGCTGGAAAACATGAGCTCCCTTTTCCTGTTCATTGCCAGGGATTCAACACTACTTTAAGGTAGTGATTCTCCAACTTTTTGGTTCCAAGACTCTCTTACACTTTTAAAAATTAATGCAGACTCCAAAAAGCTTTTGTTTATGTAGGTCATATCTATTCATACTTACCGTATTAGAAATTAAAACTGAGAAATATTTTAAATATACATAATTAATCTCAAAAATAATACAACAACCCATTGCATGGTTCGCATCAATGATTTGTTTTTGTGTGAAAATAACTACTTTCAAAAAAATACATGATGAGAAGAGTGGCACTGTTTTACATTTTTGTGGACGTCTTTGATGTCCGGCTTCATAGAAGAGCTGGGTTCTCACACCTGCTTCTGCATTCAGTCTGTAGTATTGTCACATGGCAGATAGCCCCTGGAACATTTCACTCTCCTTCTCCATTCCCGAGAGAATGAGAGTGAAACAAGCAAATAACATCCTATATAATCAAGAAAATAGTTTTGACCTTGAGTACCCTCTGAAAGGGTCTCAGAGAACCCCAAGGACCTTCAGACCACACTCTGAGAAATATTGCCTTAAGGCATAGTAATTTGAATGCCCAGAATGTATTCAGAGCTTGACTGTGTTCCTTCTGATTCGCTAACCAATTGTTTAAGAATACCCCACATCTTTCTTGCCTGTAGCATTTTATGGTCCCTTAGAACCCCAAGCTACCCCTTTGGTATATAATCTTTGCAATGCTATCTGTGAAAAATAAGATACAGATATTGGCTCCAGACTGTCTGGAATGGTTAGAAATATCAAAATTTCTAGTTTCTGTCATCCCAGTAGCCATTCCCCCCATCTCTTCTGGTAACTGGTGCAGAAAGAAGCATGAGACCTCCTGGCCTCTGTGATTGGCAGAAGGAATGGGCATCAGACCCAGACAGGCCAATCAGGACACCTTCCTGATTTTTTTCACACTAGCTTGGAATTTCTTCTTCTCCTGAAGTATTAGCATGTTATACTGAACCATCAACTTCATGCTAGTACTTTAGTGTCATCCATCCCATCTTCCCACCCCAACCACACACTATGGCTTCACATGTTGGGGATTCTGTCAGATGATTTCTATCGGCATTTTTAACACTGAGATTCTGCTCCCATTTTTTTTCTGAACCCCTCATTGCCCTTGTGAAATCCCACCTTGACTGTACTGCCCATCAGAGTCCATGATGCTGAATTACTCTCCAGAGCCTGGAACACTGATGCTCCTTTCTCTGCTCCCTCACACCCTCCCACTTGCCCAAATTCCTCTTCAGGGGGCTCAAGTCTCCTCTACTTTCACAGCAGGGGTGAAGTGGCCCAGGATGTTCTACCACCATGCAATGAAGAACACCCATTCCAACACCCACTTTTACTGACATCATGATCTGCTGTGCTGGGGCATATCTTATCTCTTTGCATGGGCTATTCCCTCTGCCTGGGATTTAGTTCAACTCACTTTAGCAAGCATTTACTGAGCATCTACTTTGTCCCAGACAGTGTGCTGAGAATACAGAAGCATAAAGGATGGTCTCCACCCTCAAAGAGTTTACACTAGCAAAGATGATGAGACATAACCAATAACTACAATAAGAACTAGCTACTAAGATTGATGTTTCACATAGGACTGCTGCCGTGTAGATTATAGAACAGCCACCCAAAACTGGCTTAAGCAGAAAGGAGGGTTATTGGCTCTCCTGATGAATCTAATAGGACATCAAGAGCAGCTTTGTGCTATTTTTCTCCATTTTCCTTCCCCATCCCATTATTTGCCATTCTCTAGACTAGTCTGCATCTGGGAGGCTGACCTAGGCATGATCACAGACTTTGATTGTGTCAGACAATGCAAGTACCAGCAGAAGATTGGAAGGCTTGAGGAGGGTGGGATCAGAGTGTTTACTTCCCCCCAGTCACCACTTCCTCTGCCCGTGAGTCTGGCCGTGGCTGCAGTCCTCTTCCATGGCTCCAGCTCTTGTCAGGTTCTGGTAACACTGTTCCCTCCCCTTATCCCTTCAGGGCTAAAGGTATCAATAGCTTCCCACTGTTGCTCATCCATGAACGCTTCACTATGGTGTCTTGGTTCCCTTAATTCTCTCCCTCATCCCTAAATAGACCTGACATTTATCTCTTCTCATTTAAGCCCTTGCAAGTATTTCATCTCCCCTCACAAGGGCAAGGTGGCTATTGGTATGTAGAGTGTCCCATCCTCACACTGTCAAGGTCCAAGGCAGCAAAAAGAGAGCACCTCTTATCCCTACAGCACTCACTAAATCCTGGTCATGCGTCCACTCCTGAACCAATTGCTAAGGTTTGAAGAATTCAGTGGTCTGACGGCCAGGTGTGGTCAAATGATCCACCCCAAAGCCAGCAGTGGAGACATCTTCACCCCCAAGCAGTGGCCTGAAAGTGAGGGAGAAGGGGTGTCCCAAAGGAATTCTGGGTGCTGTTACCAAAGAAAGAAGGAATAGGCCTGAGCAGCCCCCAAAGAATTTCCACTTCAACATGTCACAAGAGAAAGAACCAGATGAAAGGCTAGGGGAGTTAGAGATGAGAGAGGTCACCAGTGGCAAGAATTGTCTCTCTGTTGACTACCTTTGCCAGGAAGCTCTTGTCCCACTTTTACTTCAAAGGTAATTCTCAGGTATATCCTGCTCACTATCACTCACCAAGAGGGAGCCAGCCTTAGCATGTTTCTCTATGGTTCTCTGGACTGTAGACTCATCCCAGGACAGTTAGAAGAACATATCTGCTGCCATTTTGTTTCAAGATAATAAGCTACCCCCAAAAGTTACAGTTGAGGTGTGTATCAAACCTCATTGGAGTCAGTGACTTCTTTTGAAATTATCATAAAGTACATGGACCCGTGTGAACTTCCAAGTAATAACTCGTAACAAATCCCCCTTTATTCAGTTTAATGCAGCAAATATATTGCATGTTGAGGTGGAAGTATTTTGGGGAAATTGAAAAGCACCATACAAATAGCAGGAATAATTAAGGCTGTGTATAAGGCATTGTCCTGGGCTCTGTCCACCTGCTCAGTCCTTTAAGGGAGCAAGCCCATCTCCTCTGTCATGCAGCCAGTACAATCAAAGATGAATCCTTCACATCTGCTGTCCTAACCCCAGAACTGTCTGCTCTACCTACACCACATCCGAACCTGCTCCAAATGCCAAGCTCTTGTGGCCTCATTGCTCTTTCTCTCTTCCACTTTCAGAACTGAAACCTTCCTGGATATATCCTTGCCTCTGCTCCCACACTGTAACAGCTCCTCTGGCTACACTGTCTCGGTCCTCGTGATACAAGGCTGCCCTCTGATCCGGAATGGTCAAACAGTCCTTTCAGGGTGCTGTGAGTTTTAGTGTCCCTCTGACTCTTAAGAAAGAAAGTAGACAATTCTGAAGAACCCTGAGCCATGACCTTTGAGGAGAACACACTTCCCAGGGCGTTTACTCTGCCAAGTGGTGGGAGAGGGTGATAAAATACCGCGAGGCTCTAGAAAGAGCAACTTGGTTTGGCACACCTGTATATCAGTGCACTCAGAGTCTGGAACAGTCTTGTAGTCAATTAAATCTGATCCTTCTATGGCCAATTTGTTGCCCTTCTGTACCTTTCCCCCTCTCCCCTCAATTTGGATCTCTATATCTGTGGTCATGTAGCACAGACAGTAAAAGCAAAAGCTGACCTGTTTGCAAACTCGAGCACTGTCCCCAACTGTGTTACCTCAAGTGATTCACTTAATGCCTCTGAGCCTCAGTAGTAAAATGGGTATAACAATTTTGCCCGGCTCACCTTGCAGATGTCTAAGGATTAAGTGAGACAGTAAAAATATGACAATGTGACCAAAGCGCTGTGAATGTAAACTATTATTATTGTATTATTATCATTACTATTAATAAAATTCAAAGGGACCTACATTCTGTTTTCCTCCCCTTCCCATCACCACACAGCATCCCTCAAATCACCTTCCAATGCAGCCACCTACTGCACCCAAGCCCAAGTTCCTCCTTGACCACCAGAAAACTATTCTCCTCATATATCTCTCTTTAAAAGGATCACTACTCAGAGCTCATTTCTCCATAGAAACCCAGAGAATAAATAGAAACAGCAGGTTTTCAGTGGTTTCCACTCTGACTGCTTCAATTAAATAAACCCCACACAACTCTTCCATGAGCATGTGGGTAGAGAAGCCAGAGATGTCTCAATGACCTCATGCCATGGTTTGTTTAGACCTTCCAATTATTTTCAGCCAATATCTCATCCCGTTGGCTGGTATTGTTATAAGTAACCTGTACCAATGTTTGCGTGAAGAGATGTGGTTGGGGCAAATCTGCTATAACCTTAACATCTCTTTCAAGGGCTGAAATTATAAATATGCTTTTCCAAATCATGAAATTCTTCATCAAGTACTTTTCTCCTTTCTCCCAGTGGGCTCTCTCTCGCTCTCTCCAATAAATAGCTTTCCTCTGTTAGCAGATCCTTGGACTTATAAAAAGATAAGTGGTAAAGAAATAGAAATAGGAACACTCAGTTCAGATAAGAATGTACCAAAGATAGCATGTACATTCAGAGCCCCATGGCTGTGAGGGCATGAGTCAATGTGCCATATAGAGAATCCCCAAGTCTTTCCCCATGAAGGCTTTCTTCAAAAACAGAGATGCAGACAGCAAGCTCTCTTGTTTCACCAGATAAAGCCAGGTGGCATCGCAAAGGTGGGGCTTGGCTGGCTGCCAGGGGAAGAGGTTTAATTGCATGAGGTAACAATGCTGGAGAAAACAAGAAGGGAAACCTCGACTGTGGTGTGGGGGGAGAGATGGGGAGGAAAGGGTGAGGATATGGTGCCAGTTCTGTGTTTGGTTCAACCTTGAGTATAAAATAGAATATCAGTAGCTAAATACCAGGGAATATGCAGCAGCAGTATAGACCAGATCTACCAGCTAACATGGAAACATCTCCAAAGCAGATTGTTGAAAGAAAAGAGCTGGTTGCAGTTTATCTACAGTGTCCCATACATGCAAATACACACACACACACACACACACACACACACACACACACACACTTGACACCAAAAACAAAAATAAACAAGTGGAACTACATCAAACTAAAAAGTTCCCACACAGTGAAGAAACAAACCATCAACAAAACGAAAATGCAACTTATGGAATAGTAGAAAATCACATATCTGACAAGGGGCTAATAATCAAAATATATAAAGAATTTGTACAATTCAACAGCAAAAATAAATTCAGTTAAAAATGGGTAAAGGAGACAGTCTTCTCAATAAATGGTGTTGGGAAAATTTGACAGATACATGCAAAAAAAGAAGCTGGACAACCCTCTTATACCATATATAAGAATAGCTTCAAAATGGATTAAAGATTTAAATGTAAGACCCCAAACCATAAAACTTTTAGAAGAAAACATAGGCAGTAAACTCTCTGATATTACTAACAGGAATTTCTTTTCAGATATATCTCCTCGGGCAAGGGAAACAAAAGAAAAAATAAACAAATGGGACTACATCAAACTAAAAAGTTTTTGTACAGCAAAGGAAACCATCAACAAAACAAAAAGACAACCAACTGTTTGAGAGAAGATATTTGCTAATGATACATTTGATAAGGGGTTAATATCCAAAATATAAAGAACTTATACAACTCAACAACAAAAAAAACAAACAGTCCAATTAAAAAATGGGCAGAATACCTAAACAGATACTTCTCCAAAGAGGAAATACAGGTGGCTAATAGACATATGAAAAGATACTCAAGGTCGCTAATCAGAGAAATGCAAATTAAAACCATAATGAGATATCACCTCACACCTGTCAGAATGGCTATCATCAATAAATCAAAAAACAGCAAGTGTTGGCGAGGATGCGGAGAAAAAGGAACCCTCATACATTGTTGGTGGAATTGCTAATTGGTACAGCCACTATGGAAAACAGTGTGGAGATTCCTCAAAAAATTAAAAATGGATATACCTTTTGACCCAGCAATTGCACTTCTAGGTATTTATCCAAAGAAAACCAAAACAATAATTCGTAAAGATCTATGCACTCCAGTATTCATGGCAGCACCATTTACAATAGCCAAGATATGGAAGCAACCTAAATGCCCATCAACAGATGATTGGATAAAGAAATTATGGTTCAAATATACAATGGAATTTTAATCAGCCATTAACAAAATGAAATCCTACCATTTGCAACAACATGGATGGACCTAGAGGTTATTAAACTGAGTAAAATAAGTCAGACAGAAAAAGATAGATACCATATGATTTCACTTATATGCAGTATCTAAGGAACAAAAAGAACAAACTAATCAAAAACAGACTCACAAATATAGTGGACAATTTGGTGACAGAGGGGAAGGGGGTTGGGAGGCTGAGAGAATAGAGTGAAGAATTAAAGAAGTACAAATTAGTAGTTAATAGTTAGGCACGGGGAACATGGAAGAGGGAATGCAGTTAGCATTAATAGGATGGCTAAGTGCAGGGCCAGGGGAGGGAGGGAGCAATTGGGGGGATCATTTTACGAACATTATAGATGTCTAACCAATGTACTGTATACTTGAAACTAATTTAAATAAATAATTTTTTTAAAATGGACAAAGGAACTGAGTAGATATTTTTTAAAGAAGATATGCAAATGGCCAACAGGTACATGAAAAAGTACTCAATATCACTAATCATCAGGGATATGTAAATCAAAACCACATTGAGATATCACCTCACAGCTATCAGAATGACTGTCAGTGTTGGTGAGTATGTGGAGAAAGGGAAGCCTTGTTCACCGTGAGAATGTAAATTAGTGCAGCCACTATGGAATACGGTATGGAGGTTTCTCAAAAAATTAAAAATAAAACTACCATATGACCCAACAATCCCATTTCTGAGTATATATCCAAAGGAAATGAAAACACTATCTTGCAGAAATATCTGCATCCCCATGTTTATGGCAGCATTATTTACAATAGCTAAGACATGGAAACAACCTGTATCCATCGATGGATCAAAAAGATGTAAAATATAGATATATAGATATAGAGAGAAATATATGAATATTATTTAGCCATAAAAAAAAGGAAATCCTGTCATTTGCAAAAACATGAATGAATCTTGAGGGCATTCTGCTAAGTGAAATAAGTCAGAAAGAGAAAGACAAATACTGTATAATCTTATTTATATATGGAATCTAAAAAACTAAACTCATATAAACGGAGAACAGATTGGTGGTTGCCAGAGGCAGAGGGTTTGAGGGTAGGGAAAATGAGTGAGGTTTGTCAAAAGATACAAATTTCCAGTTATAAGTCCTGGGGATGTAATGTACAGCACGGTAAATATAGTTAACAATATTGTATATTTGAAAGCTGCTGAAAGAGTAGATCTTAAAAGTTCTAATCGCAATAAAAAAAAAAAATAGTTACTAGGTGAGGAGATGGTTGTTAACCAAACTTATTGTGGTGATTATTTCTCTTTCTCCCTCCCTCTTTCCCTCCCTCCCTCTTTCCCTTCCTCCTCCTCCTCCTCCTCCTCCTCCTCCTCCTCCTCCTCCTCCTCCTCGTCTTCTTCTTCTTCTTCTTCTTCTTCTTCTTTCTCTCTCTCTCTCTCTCTCTCTCTCTCTCTCTCTCTCTCTCTGTCTTTCTCCCTCCCTCTCTCCCTCTCTCAAATTATTATGTTGATTAAGCTAATGTTGATTACTATGTTAATTAACCATCCTGACACTCCTAGGTTATGTTACATGAGAAATATGTCAATTATATCTCATAAAACTTTAAATAAAAAAACTCTTAAATTGATCATACAAAACCACACGCACACACAAAATAAACCTGTGTTTTCATAGAAATACATGTATGTACATGCATAGAAGAAGGTCTGAAAGGTTAAACACCAAACTGTTAACAGCAGATACCTCCAAGGAGGAGACTGGGTTTGAGTTAGGAGAAACACTTCAAATCTAACCACTTGGGAACTTCTGCATTAGGCTCATTCTGATTTTCCCCATTCTGTACATGCAGAGTTTTTGGCCTCTTCTGTAAATGTGGAACATCTTTCTTTCTATAGGTGAAGAGGATGTTCTCTGCTCCCTAATGCACACTTGGATGCACATGCACTCTGCTAGCTGCTGATTCTCAGACCCCGCCATCTCTGTACATCATCCTAAAGTATTATTTTATTTAACCTAGACACTGAAATTGAGTCTGACTTTTGAAATCCATCAACTTAGAACCACTTTACTGCCTACGACATCTTCCAAAGACCATTACTCCCAACTAAATTTACCCTACTCTTGCCTCCCATCAACCTGGTGAGTCCCTGCTGAACTGATACTCGTCATTTAGGCCCAAGGTGAATGTTCAGTGCGTATCTGTGTTTCTGCCTCTGTGGCCACATCAGCGTGTCTCTGCATCCTGGCTACCCCTACTGTGCTCAGGTCATACTCAACTTCCACTGGGATTATTTCAAGAGACTCCTAAGTGGTCTCCCTACACATCACTCCAGGGTGAGCTAACTAAACCACAGATTCATCACCATTACCACTTGAAACCCTTCAGTGACTCTGGTCTCCTGAAGTGGCAGTTATCAACTTCAGTGTACACAAGAATGACTTGGGAGCTTCTCTAGAATGTAGATTTCTAGGAGCCTCCCTTGAAGGCTCTGATTCAGTAGATCTTGCATTTTTAATAAGTACCTAGATGATTCTTATGCAGAATATGGGAATCAAACCTTGAAAAGCACTACCTTGGGCAAATGGTAGCCCTAGTTCCTTAAAATGGTAATCAGATTCCTCACAAACTGATTCTTACCTCTCCAGCCTCAACTTCCACCTCTCCACACCTCACACATTTCCTTCCAGCAACACGGACCAGCTTCTTGTCTCCCACTCATTGTTTGCCCTTCAAGCTGTTGTTCTCAGCTGTGCCCATAAAGCACTCTTTGCTCATCTGCCAACATGCTTCACCTGGCTAATGCTTACACATCCTTCAAAACCCACTTAGGCATGACTTCCCTCAGGAAACCTTCCCTGACACTCCCAGGTTATGTTACATGCCACCATCTCATCCATCTAATACCCAAGCTTTGTCAGACAAAGATCTTACTCCATTTCCTAGATTTTCTAGATACCCTGGATTCTGAGGTCCTTGCAGGAAGGTCATGTCTTATTCATCCCCCAAAACCCCCAGGAGCTACCACAAACCCTGGCACACTGTAGGGAGTTAGTTACACTGGTACATTGCAGATGGCAACACTGGCAAACTATAGACAGTTATTCATTGTACTGTCGACAGTACAATGTAAGTAGTTACACAAGTACACCATAGGTAGTTTGACCAGTGCACCGTAAGCAGTTTGCTGATGGTTGGATAGATCACAGCAAAGGAATGCTTTTTAGCTGACACCTCTCTGAAACTATAAAAGCAAGTTGGTCAAGTGATAATCCATATGAACTCACCTCTCTTCAACACCCTTTAATTAAAGGATGTTGCTGCCCAACCCAAGACTTGATCTTTTTTTTTAACTCTACGGAAACAACAACAAAAAAAAAGGCTATGACTCAATGTTTTCTAGCAGAAACATGGTTCCCCAAATTCAATATCCAAGATGCCATCCACCAAGCTCATGCCACTTACACTGCTCCCGGGACAGCGGATTTTTGTCTAGCCCCATCAGTGAAGCGGACAGCATCACTCTGGGTGCAGCTCTTATTGACCCAACAACCTTCCTTTGCCACCATTCCATCCCCTGACCACATCTTTACTTCCAAATGACTTTTTAATTCTGATAAGTACTCATAAAGATCCTACTCCCCTCAGGGGCAAAAGTAAACAACAAACTCTTCCCTCCCTCCTTGCCTGCAATATGGGTCTGGAGGTCCTTGATGAGTGACTCCATGAGTGTCCATCTCATTCCTGGAGGATTTGTGCTAACCATCATAACCCTGTTCGGCTCACAAATGTTTAACTTGCTGTTATACAATGGGCATCTCTGAAAGGACAAGAGGAATGCATTTCCCAAACTTACTTAACAGACTATCTCATTGAACTGCTGTTCTCAGAAATACATTTTGGTCAATGCTGCTTGAGAAACTACTCTTATCTTCCAATGTGGACAGTTATAAGTGTCCCAGTTATCTAAACACATTGTCTCAAGATCCAGTGCTTCATCCCATTTCAAGGGCAAACTATGGATCTAAGGTAGAGAAAAGAATGATCTCATTGAATTGGGATACCATTTCTCTGAAACTTCTGAAGGAATAGAGACACTCAGAAAAGATGAAAACTAAAGTATCCTGGAGATTGTATTGTCCAGCACTCATTTTTCCTTGCATATCATTCAGGCTTAATTCATTTGGATCAACTTAACTGCACTGCTGGTTATTGAGCCGAAAAGGGCGATTGTTTACCCTCTTACATTTTCAAAGCTTTCCTAAGGGCCAAATTAAAGGCATGTGACATCCGATTTGTTTCAAGTCTTGGGGTCAGGAGCAAACATTCCTGAGCTTGGCACATGATGAGTCACAATGCAGCTCAGCTGTTTGCAGATCATCACATAAGAGTCCACAATTATGAGAGGGAACAGTTTGCAAGGCAAGTGCTGTGTCAGGAACAGATTTCTGCTGCAGCATCTGCAGGCACCACTGGAATGTCCAGTTGGTCATGTGCTCCCTCTAAAAAAAATGAACCATCCATCACTGATGGATGACTCAGTTCTTAAACTAACCAGGCAATAAATATTTGTTGAGCATCCCCCACTGTCGATTAATATAAAGTAAATTCACTGATCAATAAATATATTTATGTATTGAATGCAACACATCTTAATAAATAGTTCCTGAGGACATGTCATTTTAAGCATAGAAGATGAATAAAACTAGGCTCCTGCCTGTGAAGAGCTCACAGTCCCATAGGAGTGACAGACTGGAAAACAAATAATTACAATGAACTATGATACAATAATAAATGCCCTTTGATATTTGCTTTATCTCATAAGCCTCAGGTTTATCACCTTTGAACTGGGGATTATTACCTGCTTATTGTATCTACTTCATAGAATTCGTGTGAGGGTCATAAGGGTTAATGTATATGAAGAGCTCAGAACAAGGTCTGGCACACAGAAAAATCTGATCAGTGTTAACAGACAAAGTCCTGTGGAAGCAAAGAAAGGGACTGGGACTCATGTGGGACTAGGAAAAGGTCCCCAAGAGTGGTGATGGAAGCACAAGGAGATGCTCACATTCCCAGAGAAGTAGGAGAAGGAGAGTATAGGCATAGGAAATAGCAAAGACAAAGACACAAAGATTTGAATTACAGAGAGAAATCTATCTGTTCATTAAACCTATTTCTTCATTCTCTTGGGCACACAGCTAACCTACATTTCCTAGCCCCCCTTGAAATTAACTGGGGCCATATCAATGAGTTCTAGCCCATGGAACAGTGCCAGAGTGAAATAAGGTCTGACTCCTACCACTTCCATACACTTTCATCCTCTCTTCTGCTGCCTGGATGACCCCAGGATGAGCTTGTAGAGATGGAAGAAGCCTGGATCTCTGAGTCATTGCTGGCAGGAGAGCTGCCCCGGAAAGCCACCCAACTAGGAATATCACATTGGAGTCTATATAAGAATAATGTAAAATTTTACTGTGTTAAGGCACTGAGATTTCAGGGTTTATCTGTTACCTCAGCAGAGCCTAACATTACTTACCCTGATTAATCCAGTATGAAACCTTATGTTGGGCTTGAACTATAACTAGGCATTATTTGCTAAAACTTAGGTTTGTGGGAGAAAAGCCTGGAAAGATAAGTGGGAATCAATTTACAAAGGACCCTAAATGCCTCACTAAGGACTTTGGACTTTGTTCTATAGGCAATTGAAAATTATTAAAGGGTTATAATTAGAAGAATAGCAGAATCAAATGTGTGCTTTCAAAAAAAACACCCTGCAAACAAGGAGGAAAGCGAACCTGGGTACAGGTGAGGCTGGAAGTGGAAATCAGTTGTTAAAGACCATTAAGTCATGAGTTCTTAAAGGAAAAGACTGTATCACGCTCAGCATTGCAACCCAGGGCTTAGCCCAGTACATGGCACATGGCAGGTACTCAGTACAACAGGATGGATGGATGAATGGGTGGATGGATGGATGGATGGATGGATGGATGGATGGATGGATGGATGGATGGATGGATGGATGGGCGGGCAAGCAGATGTTACTATAATAATCCTAGTGAGAGATAATGAGGCCTGAACAAGGATTGTGGCAGTGGGGATGGAGAGGAAGGTACAGACTGAAGGTTTATTTAAGGAGTCAGAGTAGACAGGATTTGGGGACCAACTGGCTATAGATAATGATGGATTTCCAAGAAACATCAAATTCTAGGTTCTGAAGTCAGATCCCAGAGGCAGGGAAGACAAATAGTAGAAGATAGTCCTGTTGCCAGCCAGGCTTTCAGAAGGACCATCTTGAGACCTGGACTTTAGCCAGACATTCAACACATATTTTCTTATAATCTCTACAAACAGCTTTGCATCCCCTGCAGAGACAAAGGAATTAAAAGGAGCAGATTTATCGATTTTCTAATATTTCCTGGCTAGTCTTTTGGGGCTATTGCCAGCTCTGCTAAAGGATTTTTTTTCTCCCTTCATTCTACTCCCTTTGTTCCCTGGAAGCCAGTGTTTTCTCCCCAATCTTCTTCTTCACTTTCCTGATTCTGCGATCCCCTACTCTAAAACTCCTCCCACCTAGGAAGGCAATGACACTCTACCCCAGGGATCCATAAACTTTCTCTATAAAGGACCAGATAGTAGATATGTTAGGCTCTGTGGGCCATGCAAACTCAGCTCTGCTGTTGAGCTATAGACAATATGTAAATGAATGAACATGGCAGTCTTCCAATAAACTTTACTTACAAAAACAGGTAGTGGGCTGGAGTTGACCCATGGGCCATAGTTTGCAATCCTTGCTATAGACTGATCTAAGACCATGTTGGAGTGGAAGCCAGAGGAGGCAATGAGCAGTGGTCTGGTTTTACTATGACAACATGAGCAGAGCACGTAATCTCTCTGGATCCCAGATCAAATGATATTGTTGTCTGTTATTCTTGCCCTCCCTGACATTACAGACAAACAAGAAGCTCTAACTGCTGGTACATGCCAACGAGGTATCAGGAATTTTACATTCCATATTTTATGTGCTCCCCAGAGGAACTCTGTAATATATTGTTATGCCCCCTTTTCAGACAAGAAGGTCAAATCTCAGAGAGGTTAAGTAAGCAGCTCAACACACATTGCTAAGAAATGACATAGGTAAGTTATGACTATAGGTCCACTCAGTTCCAAGTTCAGGTTCTTTCCAGCATATCACACTCTCTTCCAAGGAGAGATGTTACTGGGAAAAGGCCAGCTGACTGGCTCTGGCCAGAGAGGGCCTCAGCCTCACCTCCACAGCCCTGGAACTGGTCCTCAGCCTGCGGGCCAAGAGCTGATTAACCAATTGCTTCTGGACAGACTCCCATTAACCAAGCTTATGAAGGACTAATTATAATTCAGAATGCCAAAATACCTGTTTCTCATAGGGGACATCACCCCTCTCTTTTCTAAGTAGAATGTTCCATTTTCCTAAATCAGCATAAAATCCTTCCCAATATCAGGGCACACAAGTTTAAATTAAAAATCCCAGTAAGAATGGAGTTCGAGCCATGGGAGTTGGGAAGCCAAGGTCAAGCCTAGCTCATGATCCATTTCTGAACACAACAGGGCCTGGAATCTCACGGCCCTGAGTTCAAGTGTTGGTGAGCAGGACATTGTTGTACTCTGCATTTTTTAGTCTCTCCCTGTTCCCCATTTTCCTCAGTTTGACACTAAATACCTCCCTTTGTTCTTTCTTCCTTAATAAATGTTTACCTTTTTCCAAATACAGGTTCATTATAGAAAACTTCAAATATAGAGTAAAGGAAAAAGTTTTAAATCATCCACAATTCCACCACCCTGAGATAACTAGAGTCAATATTTTGGAATTTAAACATCTAACCTTTTCTCTATACATGGTACATATATGCATATACATACATAAATATGTGCCTTTATAAGAACAAGATCATGTCATATATACTTTCTGGTGACTTTCTCTTCACTGAGTAATATAAAGTAACCAACTTTTCATGTTGCCAAATATTCTTCTTGATCATTCATTTAATGGTTGCCTGGTAGCCCTTTATAAGGATATACCATAATTCATTTAACCAGTTCCCCTACTATTAAACTCATTCTTCTTTTAGTTACTTTATTATCTACCAATTTGACTATAGCTTGGCCTGGGAACCACTGGGTCTCTTAATCCCTTGGCTTATTTTTATTAGTCATGCTCTCTGCCTCCCCTATCTGAACCCAGTCCTCCTTCACAGCATGCTCTGAGCATTAAATGAGATGTGTGCATTGAAGCCCTTTGTGTGATGTACATCAGGGTCCCCCAGGAATGGCTGATTGAACCTGCATAGGGGGAACTGCAAGAGGTGGAGATTAGCACCTGGGGTGAAAGTGCCCTGGAATGGGGGTAGGGAATGAGCCTGAGTGCTGTCCCTGGCCTCCCCCTGCCAAGGGGCTTCAGAAAACCACCCTAGTGAACAAGGAAGTGGGATTGGGCAGGGAAAGGCCAAGGTACATGGGTACCCAGTGCACTCCATTGGTACAGTCACAGCTGCTTCCGAGCCGACTGCAGCTGCCCTTAAAAACATGTACGCACAGGCGCACATGCTCACATGCATACGCAAGTCAGAATATGCTGAAAATAAGAAGCCCCTCGATGTCAATGTCAAAGTGACAGTGTCCCCTTCTTCCTGTGGCTGCTGGCAGAGCAGTGAGAATCCAGGCTGTAGATTCAGAGTGTCCAGGTTTGAATTCCCAGATCAAATCCTATCATGTGTGGACTTGGGGACACTGCTTAACTTCAACATGCCTCCGTTTCCTCACCTGTAAATTAGTGAGTGAACAATATCTACCTTGCAAGACAGTCTGAGGGGCATGAAATAATGTATGTTGTTGACATATGAGCTGTTATTAAACTTAGCAAGCA
Source organism: Eidolon dupreanum (assembly GCA_028627145.1). Lineage (NCBI taxonomy): Eukaryota > Metazoa > Chordata > Mammalia > Chiroptera > Pteropodidae > Eidolon > Eidolon dupreanum. The sequence continues at coordinate 88,795,593 of CM053506.1, forward strand.
CATAGTAAAGGTTTAGCAGGCATGAGCTATTTTATTATTATTATTACTGTTATTGTTGTTTATAGGGGTTAAGTGATATTTCAGAGCCAGCTAACAGGGAAGAACCTGGGCCTTGGTAAATTCCAGCTTACTCAGGCCCGTAACAACTCCATTATCACAGCCATAAACCATTGGGGGCACCTTCAGCACACTGGCTGATGTTATACCATACTCTGGGTGACAAAGGCCAGCCCGTAAATAAATCAGACCAAGCTTCAAAGCCAGGATACTCAGACTCCTAAAATTTAGTGGTATGCTTCTCATCACAGCTTACAACACTTTCCTATCAGCAGGATCCCAGAGGCTAAGAGTTTTCCATCACCACTCGCTGGTCTAATTAAAAAAGGAGGTAGTAAGGATCATGGTGGAAGGAAGGGAGGGCACAAGGAGGGAAAAGGGCATGATGTTATTGGTGGTGGATGTGTCCTAGGGATGGACAGACCTCAAGACAACTGCTACCACAGCCTTTAAAAGGTTCAGACCTGTTGCTGTTCACGTCCTCTGCAATCTGAAACTAATAGATCCTGGGCACAGCGTGAGAGATGCAATCAGACCTAAGCCATAACTTTATGGCTAGAACAACAGTTCAAACACTAGGCTGAGGAGTCAAAGTTACATTAGCATACCTTTCCTGAGAATATCATTGAAAAGAAAAACAGATTGGTTCTCATTGGTTCAAGCCATCCATCCCCGGATAGGGGAGAAGAGGCTGAGATGGGGAAGAGAAGTCAGTGAATAAAATGTAAGGTGTAACTGCTCGTCACTTTCTCACTTTGCTCAGAGATCAATTACATAACAAGTTTATGTGCTCTAAAGTCAATCATGACATTAATTCCAAAATGAGATTTACTTCCTCTCCTGAGCTGAAAGTCCTGTATTGACACACGTCTGCCGCTTGGCACCCTTCTTGTAAATTAATGCCTCTCTCCATCAGGGTCTGCATGGTGATGAGAGCAGGTGGTTTTTAGTACCAGAGTCAGGCTCCAGCTGCACGGTTTAAAATTAAATTCCGGGTGCAGCTTGATCCCAAGCAGTTCACTTGTCCAGGCTGATGACATTCCACCACCCACCCCCAGGGAAGGTGCTCAATGAGATGCTCTCTCACGTTCTTCTTCACATTCTCACCCTTCCTGAGTGGGGGTCCTTGGTAAAGCAGAAAAAGAGGCGCTTTGCTAGGATAATAATGCCCCCGGGTTGTTCTGTAAGAGACTTTGCATAATAACAAAGTAAAAGTTTTTGGTCTTATGGAAATTTCACTCTGATGACCCAGCAGAACCCAAAGTACTGAGGTTTGGGGCAGTGATGAGGCCCTTCAGGATGGAGCCAGGACTCTGGCAGGGAGAAGCAAGAACCTAAACAGATCAACAGGATCCCAGAGTGGGAAACAGAGAAGGAGGAGGGCAGTCAGAGAGAGAAGAGCTTCCCAGGCATTCAGCAACGAGAGTTCAATGTCAACTGAGCAAAGAAACGGCTTTCACCCTCTGGACTAAGTGTGTTTTTGGAGGGTCGTCTGTGGATAAGTCTTTCTTTCTGCAGTGGTCTACATCACTACGCTGCTGTGGACGTCATGGACATTGTCAAGGGTTTCATTCTGTGCTACAACCATCCGCCTTTCTCCGATGGCCCACTGAGAGCCAAAGAAGGACAGCAGGATAATAATAACAATGGCAAACAGGTATGAAGCGCTTGCTGCATGTTAGATGCTGGTCTAAGCACTTTATACATATTTGCTCATCTAATCTTCTCAACAGCCTTTGAGGGGCATAGCTATTATGCTCATTTTACAGATGAGGAGATGAGAACAAAGTGGAGCAGAGAGGTTCAAGAATTTGACCAAGGCCACACAGCTAGACATTGAGGAAAGCTTAAATTCAAACTCAGGCCCTCTGGCTCTAAGGAAAGACCAGAGGTCAGGATCAAAGCTGAGGTCTAGAGCTGTGGCCATGTCAAGAACAAAATGAAAGAGAAAGAAGGTCAGGGGTAAAGTGAGTAATGAAGGAGGACTTCAGTGATTGCCTAGAACATTCTCTGACATTCAGGAATTGTTTGGGAGGTATAAAAAGCATGGAGCATGGTGTGTGAATGATTCTACCTGGTTTGGCGGACCAAAAGTAGTAGACAAACTGGGTAACCAGCACCTATTACATAGGGAGTGAGACACCTACTGCTCCTGCATGTGGCCTTTTTCCCCTGTCAGACCCTTTCACTATATTAACCAGGAGGAACTAATCAATTAATCAACAAATCAATTAAATCAATTAATCCTCCCAGGATCTGGTCACTGTCCTGGGTGCCAGGGGCATATGGCAGTGAATGAGACAGAGCCCCACCCTTAAGGTGCTTACATTCAAATGGGTCTGGAGGAATCAGAAACAGAGTGAGCGAATGAGATGAACATATCCAAAGGGACGCTTTGAAAGGAAAAGTCCAAATACACTCTGGGAACTAAGCAAGGTTATCACAGCCCTTCTGTCCCAATCTGTAGGGAACATCAGCATTAAGAAAACCAATTTGATGATTTTAGGAAATTTTCTTGCATAATTTGGTATAATAAGTCTTTTAGAATTTAGCTGAACACCAATAACTTGTTCCAATAAACTCAATCATTCATTTATGTCATCCTTCATGAGTTCCATATTTTAAGTGATAATATTTGAAGGCCCTTTGCATATTATGGTGCCTTCCCCAAAAGACATCTAAAGTTGGTGATAATTTTCAGTGACTTCTGTATGAATGTGTGTGCCATACATTAATTTAAGTGTTGAACAAGCAATTATTGACAGCCTGCTCAGTAGTGGGTGTGCAACAGTGAAGATGACAAAGACTTTACCCCCTGTGGTTTGTGGTCCAGTGGGGACACGGTAAGGAGCAGTTATAGTACCACATGAAACATGACACTGAGTGGACAAGTACCCAGTACTAAGGAGGACTTGGACTTGAGTTAAAAGGAAGTCTGCATGAAGGATGTGACATCTGAGCTGAGACCTGCAGGATGGATAGAAGCAGGCAATCAAATACCCAAATAAAAAAAATATGCTATCATTTCTGGAAAGAACAAACACTCCACATTCAGAAAACCTTAGGTTTAAATCCTAGCTTACCAGATGGGTGTTGCTGGGCAAATTCCTTCATTTATCTGAGCCTTTACTTCCTGATTCAATATGAACATAGTAGCATTTACTGCACAGGTTCAATTTAAGGATGACTTGTAAATTGCACAGCTCAGTGCCAGGCACATGGTAAGTGCTTAATAAATGGAAACCATTGTTTTTATGTTAGTGAGAATTCAATAAACATTCATTCCTTTCAACAGAACAGGAGTAACCCTGAGCTGAGAGGCATGAGGCAGCCAGGGAAAATAAAGTAAAAACATTGCCGTATCTCCTCATTAAAACCTGGCTTTGCTTTGGAAATGGGAAGAGTTTTCCTCCCTCATCTCTCATACATGGTGATTAACTAACCTACTGCAAAGTGAGAGAAATGCCACTTTCCCCTCCAATAAATAATAAGGTGAAATTTTCCTACATGCTCCAGGCCACCCCTGGTCTCATCTTCGTAAGCCAGCAGGAAACCTCTCCTGAGTGCTGAGGGTGGCTGTAATTGAATCATTTGGCATGAAATTGGGGAATGCACCATAATAAATCAGACCAACTCCTGCATCCTCAAAAAAGCAGACACCTAAGAAACCCCGGTGCCAGATGTAGCTGGGAGGGCCCACCCACTGGGGCCACAGGAAAGGTTATGGCACTTCTGCACAGTTGGTAAAAATATACTTCCTGGCAATGTTGAAAGGAAGAATGTTGAGAGGTCATCCCCCATCCTCTGACTCCAGGTAGCCCTGTATTAACCTGCTGAGCACAGATCAAGCCTATGATGTGTTGAAAGATGTGCTTAGGAAAGAAGATTCCTCAGGCAGCAAAATTAGATAGTGAGAAATGCAGAGGCTCTGAGTCTGACAGCCTCTGAACTAAAGTTTTTTCCATCTCTTACAAGCTGTGTGTACTTGGGCAACTTACTCAACCTCACTGAGTTTCCTTGTTTGTAAAAATGAGAATGATGAGAAGACTACTGTATTAGTGTTCTATTGGTGCTGTAACAAATTGCCACAAATTTAGGGACTTAACACAGATTTAAAGTAGTAGAGATCAGAAGTCTGAACTCCAATTCAGTAGGCTAAAGTCAAGATGTCAGCAGGACTGATTCTTTCTGGAAAGTGTAAAGAAAGGATCCATTTCTTTGTTTCTTTCAGCATTCAGTGGCTGCCTGTATTCCTTGGCTTGTGGCTCCTCCCTCCATCTTCAAAGCACATCACTCGAACCTTTGCTTCATCACATTGCCTTCTCCTTGACTCTGACCCTCCTGCCTCTCTTATAAGGACCCTTGTGATTACATTGGGCCCACCTGGATAATCCAGAATAATCTTCATCTCAAGACTTTTAACTTAATTACATCTTTAAAGTCCCTGTTTTGATATAAAATTACATTCACAGGTTCTGAGGATTAGAATGTGGACATTTAAGGAGAGGTAGCATTATTCAGCCTATCGCAACCACCAAAGAACAAAAGGAGATATTTGTGTAAAGCACCTAATACAGTTCCTGGGATTCCATAGACCCTGGGTATCTTTCCATTCTTTTCTCTTCCCCGCTCCCCACAGGACATTTGTGCCCAGAGAGACTATCACACAACAGGCCCTGGCTGGCATAAATGGTACACTCTGGCTCCAATGCAGACTCTTTGGCCCACCTGGAAGATGCATATCTTTACTTTGAGATTCTGATTATTCATGCCCCTGTGATGAATCACCTCTGGCCAGCAGAGGCTTTTCTTCTGAACAGGGGTCATTTGTTTGCAAGCAAGGGAAACCCACTCAAACTAGATGAAGTCATTGTGGGACAACACTAAGAGGTTGAGCATCCAGGAACAGGAAGCTGGACCGAGGGTATGGCCACAGCTCTCTCTCTGGACCATGCGCTCTTGCATCTCTGCTTCCCTCTGCACATGCTCTCAAAGACCAGCTTTCAGGCAAGGCTCTAGAGCCTCTCGCTCATACCTTCAGCTCACCCATGGGTCTGGCTAACCTTGGCACCAACTCTGGTCCCAATGTTGTGTGACTGTTCCTTGCCCAATATCATCTCATCCAACTAGTCTCTATAGCCTTTTATTCAATTTATCAATAGAAATAATGGATTGGCTCAATGCACCATAGATCCCTGTCTTAGTTTGGGCTGCTGTAGCAAAATATCATAGACTGGGTGGCTTCTAACAACAGAAATTTCTTTCTCCCAGTTCTGGAGGTGGGAAGTTCTAGGTTGCAGACTGTCAACTACTCCTTGTACCCTCACATGGCAGAAAGAGAGAGAGGAAGCAAACTCTCACATGACTCTTATATGGACACTAATCCCATTCATGAAGACTCCACTCTCATGCCCTCATCCAATCCTAATTACCTCCCAAAGGCTCTACCTCCTAGTACCATCACATTGGGGGTAGGGTTTCAACATAGGAATTTGGGGAGGAACACAAACATTCTATCCATAACAATCTCCTTGAGTTGGGTGTTCACCCCTGGCTCAATTGGCTGTGTGTACTTAAGGGGCTGAGATCATATAGCATAAACCTAGGCTTTTGTGGGGAGGGGTGGAGCAATTCTCAAAAAAAGGCAATCTGGGCTGGACCCTCACTCTAAAACATATGTGCTTGACAACTACCCATCTCTGAAAGGGACACAAAACTCTGCTAATATTCAAAAGCAATCATTAGTTCTATTAGTGCCTGGAATACTCAATAATAATGAATAATAAACTGCCTAATAATTAAGAATAAAAACTCTATGAATTGCTAATCACAAATTCTCACTTCTTTGCCATACAGCTAACAGCCTAGTATAGTAAAAGACACCAACAGGGCACAGAAGCTAATGCTGCCAGCTCCTAAGATTAAAGCTGTCCATTTCCTCCAAAGGTCCATAAAGATCAAAATATGCATGAGAGTGCCCAATCTCAGGACTTTAGGAATGTCCTTCTATATTCTTAGACCTAAGACCATTGTTGTCCAATAAGACAAGTAACCTAACCCCTGCTGTCTAAGCTTTCAATGATTAATGCAAAAGTTACCCATTTAAGGATGTATGGAGTTGAGTCTTGACCTTAAAAAGTCAAGAATTAAAAGACAGGCAGAGAAAGAGAAAGAATCTGAGCAATGAAAGACCTCAGCTACACCCCAGCATCATGGGGCCAGTGTCACCATGTCCTGGGGGTATCATTAGTTTCATTTATCTTGTGGGCTTCATGACCAGAAGACTTCTCCCAAAAGGGAGGTGGGGACATTCCTATACAGGTAAACCTTCCCCACTCCCCCTACTCATGGAAAGGTAGCTAAGTAAAGGTAGCTTGCTCCCACCCAGGCCCCTCTAGTTCTCAACTCTCTCAAACACACTGAAGAAATGGAGGTAGTTTAGGCGACTCTCAGTTGGAACAACTGGACTCCTGTCCATCAGGGAGGAGAAGGGGGACCCTTCCAGGCCAGAGGTGACAAGGTCCAGTCTCTCTGCTGAGGCCAGCATAACAAAACACAGAGAAAATGAGAGTGGGATGCGTGCCTCGTATGTTTATCAGCCTGTTTCCAATTCTGTGTCTAAAATCAAACAGCCAAGGATCTGCATGCTTTGAATTTTAATCTGTCCCTTTAGGGCAGTCACAGGTTACGAATACAGAGAACGAGTTCTGGGTACAGTGAGCCGGCTATATACATATATTTATTCTTTGTGCTTCCCTTTACCAAGGCCTCAGCATAGAGGCCCTACTGCTCTTATTTTAGCCAAAATTCTTGAGCCAACAAAAGAGAGAGGGAAAAACGGGTGGTGAAGGGAGGGAGGAAGTGTGTGTGGGGAGGGAGGGAGGGAGAGGGAGAGGGATAGGGAGAGGGAGAAGGAGAGGGAGAGGGAGAAAGGGGTGGGGAGAGAGAGATTGAGATATTGAGATTTTTATTTTCATCCAATAAAGACCACCTGACCATGCTCTGGAGGTTACAGGGTAACCGATAAAATCTCATTTTCTCTCTTCAAACATTATCTGCTCTGACATCTCAGTCCCCAGATGAGTGAGTTAGGAAAGGACTCTGTTTATCACTGGAGCTTGGCCACCACAAAAGTAGATCCTCAGTTTTCAAAACTCTTCTCTACGGTGGCAAAAAGAAACCAAATATTGTTCTATGGGGTCTCAAAATTGAAATGGAAGTAAAATAAATATAAAAAAATTAAATATTAGAATTTTGTGAGTAGCCATTGATCTTAGATATTGTGAATTTATGTATTCCTTTTATGTTGCCTTATGTTATACATTTTAATATCTTTGGCCATTCTGTGCATTCTGAAAAGTTATATGCTGTCTGTAGATGTGAGAGACAGAATTCTAAATTATGAAGAGAGAAAAACAGACACATTTTCTGAGTAGGAAACATGACACCACAAGCATCTCACAAAGCCCCTATAAATCAAAGCACCTGACACTCAACTTGGCCATGAGGAGATCTGACTCTCAGCCAAGTCTAAGTCTACATACTTGACAAGTGTATAATAAATGGCTGATTGGGACTTTATCTTATTTAACTTGCAAATATGAGAAGAGAAAGAAATTGAGATAAGTTTTTTTCAAGGTGAATTGGTTTTATTTTTGCAGAATCAAAGGGCAGTGCTGCTTTCTTTTCCCATTTCAGACTCCATTCAAGACATCGGTTTAAATCTAATCAAAGGCTCCTCTTGCATATTGCGTGGGTGTTTCAGAAATTATGGGTGATCAACCATCATACAACTCAGAAAATGTGAAACTGTAGGATTTTTTTAAATTTAATATCTGCTTTGGTAAGTGGGTTAAACTATTGAGGAAGCTCACAAACCTCATGTCAATTATACTTCCTCTGGGATTGGCAAAGAAAAAAAAAGACTCAACCTTCTCTGGAGGGAAATCTTTGGCCATGAGCCATTTATGCAAACACGATTGTAGGAAAGAACTCTAATTTGCACACAGACATTTATCCTTGTACCTTTCCCACATTAAATTGGTCTCAATGCTAAATGGATCCTTGAAGCACAAGTTCATTGATTTCTTTCTCTGTTGCCTTCAAGGACAAAATTTCCTAGAAACAGGGTTACTAGGAGACTTAATTCTGCAAAGTACTTGGAGAAAACTGAGAACCATAAATATTCTTCCCAAGGATGAACAATAGGGCATTTTTCTGGAGCTTAAGGGAAACCAAGAGCTGTATCCACCAGCCTAAAATTCTAAAAATATTTGACCTAGCTCTAATGTTCTTCTTTCAGCCTCTCCCTTCTCTTTTTCAGCTGGAGAAACTGCCCATCCGTCAAGGCCTAGCCACAGTGACCCTTCCTCTCTACAGCCTTATTGACTTATTGATCAGATGAAGGTAACCTCAGAGAAGTTTTCCATGAGGATGGAACAAGCTTTGACTAACACTACATAGATGCTGGAAGATACTTCTCTTGTCCAACAGTTCTACATACCTGGAACAGGACCATTGTGTTTTCCACTTCATAAGGCTTAATCTATCTCTCTGTACTGGATATTACCTTTAGTTGCCCCAAACTCTTTCATCCCCACTTCTGAATTATATCCAACCTGTGGCCAATAAAAGGACCAAATATTTCTCTACAAATGTGCCCCAAGCTGGGGCCATGATAGTCTTTTGATCTTGGAGCTAACAAGGAATACCGTCTTGCTTTGCAGGTCTTAGAGGACACGCCTCTACAGAAAAGGGGAATGAACCTAAATGAAGCCAAGCAGAGAGAGGGAGAGATAAGAGAGACACCAAGAGACAGAGAGAGGGAAACAGACCCAGTCCCTGGGATCCTTCCTTCATACTATGTACCACCCTGTATACTTAAAAAAAAAAAAAAAAAAAACTATTGTTCTTAGCCAACTCAATCCCTTCCCCTAAACACCCATCACATGCTCCAGATTTTCATCATATCAGTCATGTCAAACTATGGACACTGGTGCAGGGTTCTGCCTTGTCTCATCTGTGGCCTATTTTGTTTCCCGAGAGCACCACTTTTGGAAGACTGTTTTCTAAACCGCAAATGCCTCAGTACTGCAAAGGGCTCCACCACCCACTAAGAGAGGAAACGCAGATGTCATGGGCTGAATCGTGTGTCCCCCTCCCCTAAATGCATATGTTGAAGCCCTAACCCTCTGTACCTGAGAACATGACTGTATTAGAAGATAGGGCTTTGCAGAGGAAATTGACTTAAAATTAGACCTTTAGAGTGGGGCCTAATGCAATGTGACTGGTGTTCTTATAAGAGGAAATTTGGATAGGCAGGGTCACCAGGGAGACACACACACACACACAGAGGAAAGACCATGTGAAGACAGACACAGGGAGAAGTGGCCATGTGAAAGCCAAGGGGAGAGGCCTCAGAAGAAATCAACTCTGCCAACAATGTGATCTCAGCCTTCTGGCCTCCAAAACTATGAGAAAATAAATTTCTGCCGTTGAAGCCACCTGGTCTGTGGTATTTTGTAATGGCAGCTGGAACAGACTAATACATTGACCACACATCTCCTTGAAGAGTTACAATGTACGTTAATAGGGTAAAGGCTCTATGATGTCCTGCCAATAGATAACGGTTTACCTTTAAAATGCGCTTCCACAACTCCTATATTTATTCCCTGCACAGAAGTGCTATTATCCAGACTGACTGCAGAGAAAAGACCATCTGGATATCAGTAAAAATTATGTTCTTGCTCTTCAGAAATAAAGAGGTGGATAGATATTGTCAAAACCATCACTCAAATTATAAAAAAGGAGGTATGTCGTAAAAATGGAGAAGGTTTCATGGTGCAGTGATAAATGCACCAAAGTTAAAACTGAAGTTTAGATTCCATCTCTGCTCTTAACTGACTCAGCGACCTTGGCCAAGTGTCTTTCCTTCCCTGACCTCACATCCCCATTTGTTAAGTGAGAGGACTGGCTAGATGATCTCTTTAGCTAGATTTTGCCTAAGTCATCAAATGCTGATGTGACAAAGTATCTAGGTATTCCTCAAGTTAACTTGTGAAGGTCTCCTCCTTTTGGTGTCTAGCATTCAAGTTGGAGTTTTCTTGTGGTTGCCATTTTAAATTTGAAAGCACACCTCATAACTAAGTGCCCAACTCCTCTCTGATGTGTCCAGTGTTCCTGATCTTTAATTTTTTTAATCTTTAAGTACTATTGCCAAATAACACTTTTGTAAATTACCAGAGTGCCCTACCTCCATACATTTCCTTTATCCTTTGTCCTTCTCTGTCCACAAATCTGAGCATTCATTCTATGCTAACCATCTTAGAGTAGGAATCCCACAGAAAAATACAAAGAATAAGGAAATTGACTCTTGGCTTTTGAACTGAAAATCTTAAGTCTTGAGTGGGTTTAAGGTACAGAAGATACATGAAGAAGAGTAACACTGGACTGACTACATGGAGATTTCCTAGAAAGACCTCTGATTCCTAAATGGTAAAGCAAAACTCTATTTCCTTTCCTTCTCAAAAATCATCCCAAAATAACAAGGAGAGGAAGATACACAGAAATGCCATATTAATGGGGCCATAAATGATCTGTAAAAGCAAACTATGACATATAGAAATGGAGAAAGATGGGAGAATGAAAAATGACACAGTAGAGAAAGGTCAAGGCTAAACTCCCAAAGAAAGAGATTATAAGAAGGAAACCAGTTCATCCCCCTCAGACCCTCAGAAAGGCAAAAAAGGATTTGAGGCAACAGATAACTTCAAAGCTGGGGAAAAAGCGGAAATTTTAGAAAATGTAAATAAAGAACACATAGACCTGTGACAGCATGATCTAAGATGACCTTCACTGACCTCCATCTCCTGCTATTCACACATTTGCTCCATTTCCTCCCACACTACACTAGGATCAGCCTGTGTGGCCAACAGAATATGGCAGGAACAATGGTAAGTCATTTCCAAGATTAGGTTATGAAAGACACTGAAGCTTCCATCTGTATCTCAGCATATCTCTCCCTCTCTCCTTCTCTCCCTCTCTCCCTCCCTTTGTCTCTCTTTGTCTCTCTTTGTCTCCCTTTGTCTCCCTTTGTCTCTCTTTGTGTCTCTTTGTGTCTCTTTGTGTATGTCTCTGTCTCTCTCTCTGTCTCTCTCTCTCTCATCACCAGCTCTATGAGTTCTTTAGGACTTCTCAGCAGCAATACTGGAAGCTACAAGATAATGAAGGAACAGCTTAACATTCTGACTGAAAATTATTTTCAGCCTGAAGTTCTTGCCCTGGCCAAACCGTCAATCAAGTGTGAGGCTAGAATAAAGATACTTTCAGACATTCATGTACTAAAAAAGTTTATCTCCTTACACTCCTGTCTTAAGAAACTGCCAGAAGCTTTTCTCAACCAACGTAAAGAACGAAATCATGAGAAACAGATCTATGGGGTTTAGGAAACAGAGTTTTCAACACGGATGAGAAGTAAGGGGAACCCCAGGATAATGGCCGTTCAGCAGGCCAAGACGAGTTGGAAAAGGAGGACGAAGCACTCCAAGAGGAATGCTTCTGGAGGAGGGGAAAGGTTTGACTGTGTGCAAATTTGTACTAAAAACTGTTTCAGAGAATTATTGGAAGATATGAGGAGGTTTAGCCAGACATGCAAAGAAAATAAGAAAAAAATAAAAAGGCACAATTATTGATTTTTTTAAAGAGTTGTTCAAGAAAGGATATTGGATCATAGTGCATTCAATAATGAACAATAATAGTAGAGTTATAATAATGAAACACTTTGTATTGTCAAAAACAGTAATATAACTAAATTGAAAGAAAGTGAGAGTTGAAGGGATGAACAAAAGCAAAAATACTCTCGTCTACCATAACAGGAATTAAGTAGAGAATGTCAAAGTGAACTGATCAAAAGAGAGCCATAGACACATATTATTTATGAACCTGGAGAAATAGCTTTTTTTAAAATGGAAGGGGATATCTCTGGAGAATGAAAATAGAGAGGGCAAAGAGGAGAGCCAAGATGCTCTTTTTCATTATAAGACTTTCAGCACTATTTGTCCTTCATGGACTGATGCCCAGATGAGAAAGAGGACACCTTCGTAATGACAACATGGATAGCACCAAATCTCGCCTGACATCTTGGCATTACATAAGACTCCTAGAATTTGCCCCGCCACCAGAAGAGGGAAAGGGACCCCAAGCAGACTACTAAGTATCCCTGAACCAGCAGAATAGGGGCTTGAAATAAAAATTAAATTCAATGATAGAAAAGTAAAATTACATTTCTTAACCACCTGAATGAATGGACTGATATTCGTACTTGCTAACAGCCTTGCTCAATAGAACTTTTTGCCATGGTGGAAATATTCTGCACTGTCCAATGCAGTGGCCATTAGCCATGGGTGGCTACTGAGCACTTGAAATGTGGCCAGTGTATCTGAGGAACTGAATTTTTTATTTCACTTTAATTAGTTTAAATTTAAACAGCCACATGTGGCCAGTGGCTACTATATTAGATGGTAGGGTGTCTTTCCTTAAGGCAGTCTGTCATTCAAAAAATATTGACATCTACTGTGCACCAGGCTCTATTCAAGGACATTGAACATAACATTCCTAGTCTCTACCCTCACAGAGTGTCCAAGCAAGTAGGTGAGACAGGAACACATCACTGCAATGAGTATATTATCACAAATTATGGTGAGTGCAATGAAGGAAAAAGACAGGGTGGTATAAGAGAGTATAATCATGGCCCTTAATTTCAATGGATGAGGCCTCTCAGGACAAAATAAAAAATAAAAAGAACAGCCAGAAATTAAAAGTCTGACGGAAGGTCAGGAAATCTGCAGCCCAGGGCATAAGCGACAACAAGGAGCATGAGTCGAGACTGGAGAGGTGAGCAAAGACCATGTTGTAAGGGCCTAATTTATTCTAAGTGACACTAGCAGAAAAGCTTTAATGGAAGTGGCACGAACACACTTCCATTTTTAAAAGACCTCTCCAGAAGTGATGTGGAGAATGCAGTGGGAGGGCAGAGCGAAGAGGCAAAGATTTGTAGGAGGCTGTGATGGGCGGGGGTCTCGGGGAGCAGTGACAATGACAGTTGCTCAGGCCAAGCTGGAGGCAGCGGGGTTGGAGAGACGTAAACAGGTTCCAGATGTTTGGGGGAAAGAGTTATCAGAGTGATGGTTTTGATGTGAGAGGCTGACAGAGAGGGATGTCAAGGAGACTCCTGGTGTCCGGCATGAGCACGTAGCGGTGTACTGTTGCTGAGAGGGGAACAGATGGGGAGGGGCCGATGAGAGGGGAAAGGTCATAGGCTGATGCTCCAGTGATCTCCTCAGTCACTGCCCCAGAGTTCTGTTCTCCGCTTCGCCCCAGGCCACCAGCCAATCTTGGAAGGAACTCGGGAGGGCAGGGGCCATTCCATTCAGCAACCCCTGGATCCTCCCTCTGGGGCCCTGAGTTTCTGCTCACAGCTCATTCCTCAGCAGCTGCTCCCTCTGGTGGCCAAACTCCTGCGCCCAGTCCCCACATTCCAATCTTTCTGTATCTGGGTTTTCACAGCAGAGCCTTATTTTCACCTGAAACTCCACCAACTGGCGTTTCTCAGGGCCATATGCCTGTGCTAAGAGGGATGGGACAGATCCCCAGGAGCCTGCCCCAAGCTTCCAAAGCAAGGACCCCATGCTCAGGACAGGGCTGGGGGCTCAGCATGAGGAGCTGGGCATGGGAGTGGGCTGCATTCAAAGTGAGGCGCTCGTTGTCAGTTTCCAGGACAAGAGTGTGACAAAATCCAGGGGAGAGCCAGATCAACAGGAGCAGGGAGCAGGCGCTGAGCCCAAGCCAAATGGAAGGCAAGGAGAAGCGACAAGGCAGAGAGCCTCTTTGGTAGGCATTCTCAGGAAGACTGCCTGGGCAGTGGGATACAAGGCCAGGGGACCTTCGATGGCCTGCCCATGAAGGAGCTTCTGGGAGGATTCAAGGAAAACAGAAAACATTTTCTGATTAACCCTGAAAAGCATGGTCCATTCTTCTTTTCACAGAAGAGGCACCACACACCTGACTCAGCAAAACCACTACCAAGGACCACCTGGCCCGAGTACACGTGCACTGAACAAGCTCAGCCTGCTGGGCGCCCTGGGGCTGTGAGGCCCTGACCATCTCCCTCAGGTCTGGCCTTCCACAGGCCCGGCCATGACCTCAAAGACTCCCCAAGTCTCCACTTAGGACCAGAAAGGTTTGTGGGGGTGGGGGAAGAGAGTGGGGATGATTCTGGCCACAGCCCCGGAAATTGGAGTTGGCTGGAATAAGAACTCCATGACAATTTCCACACAGTGGTGTGAGCCGAAGCTAGCGCTGCTTCATAGCCTATGTTCCATGCTTTCCGCAAGCTTCGGTATAAACGTCACCTTCTCCCAGCACCCCAGACTTGGTAAGTTCTCCCTGCTATATTTTCCCACAGGGCCCTGTGCTTCCCTCTCTCAGTGCTTATCAACTTTCTAGCAATTGTCTGTTGACTTGCCTGTGTTCCCCTACTTGATGTCACCACCATGAGCTCAAGGACCACATCTGTCTTGTTCACTGTAGTATGCCCAGCACCCGGCACAGCATGGTATAAGTGTAGGCACTTTCCCCATTTCAATCCCATTCTAATAAGGGACCCAGCTCCTTCTTCAGGGAAGATACCTCACCACCGTCTGCCCTATGGTGCCAGAGACCTCCTCAAGGAGCTGGTAGGAACTCAGAAGAGGCTGTAATTTCTGAAAAGCAGAGAAATGCTGCATTAGCAGGCCTGTCACCCATAAATTGCCCTAGTTAAAAAACAATTAGTACACACACTTGAACATCCTAAGCAAAGGATCCCAAGGTCAGAGCCATGTCTTTCACAGGTTAAAAATGTTTGGAGTAAGATGTTGCAGGTACATGTGTATTACAGTAAAGGCTCTGATAGAAGCAACAACGTATCTTCAGCTGTATAGAAGCTGTCAGATGCCACTACAGTATTCATTGTCTTTTCTCCAGACTTAAATCATTTCCTCAGCCACGGGGACCATCAGTTTAGAAACTGATGTACAGCTATCAGAGAGAATAACAGACACTTGCTGTTCCAACCCTGGCTCCTAAAATAAGATAATAATTCTTTTGACACCTCAGAGACTATACTATCAGTTGGTCAAAAATGGATGAAGTCATCTAACTCTATTTCCAAGACCCAGTGGGGGTTGATTTAAGCACATTTGTTTGAAAGAATTGAAGAGGAGGGAAAAAAAGGAGATTGCTGATTCTTAAATCTGGAAAAGTCATGGTTTTACTACTTGACCGCAGGCTAAGAGCATATTAATTTCATTTCAAATGTATGTATCCAAGCTAAGAGAGGTTGTCGTGAAAGGTTTAAATCTTAAATCAAATGTTCTTTCCAGTAAGGTCATTAGTGACAGGCTGAAATGTTGCAAGGGATGTAATACATGATGGATGTTGGTCATTTATTCAAAGAAAAAAAATATTCTACAGTGAGCCTAAAGGGTCATTTCCCAAACCACAAGGTACTCTCGAGAGGCAAAGCTACCAAGTGATGAAATCCAAATTGCACCCCCTCTTGCCACATTAATTACGCCTGCACTTTGCAAGGACAAGCATCCTGCTAGCATTCCACTGTCTCCTCACATTGCCTAGCTAAGGAAATTAGAGCAGCATATTTGAACGAATGCTCTTCAATAGATCACCAAACCCCAGGAAAGGGAGGAGAAGAACCCTCCACAGTCAGAGAGATCCAGAGGCTTTTCCTCAGTGTGATGTTTATGGACATTTGTGGGTGTTTCTATTTGGGAGTAACCAAAGATACACTGGGCCAAAGGTGGATGTGGATTCAAATTCCACCAGTTGAAACAAGACCTGCCATGGGGGCATTAGGTAATAATACCATTGCCATATCTCCAGCTCTTACAGTAGTGATGACCAGACATTAGCAGAAGCTCTGAAGTCTCTACAGTCTAAAGTGCCATAGAGCATAGTTCAAAAACCACTGGGGAATTTGAGTTTGCATGGCTATAGGCAAAGTCAAAGCCTGACACCATCACTTCCTAATTGGGTGACCATGTTTAAATGGTGTAACAAAGTAATTAACCTTCCCCAAGGGCCATCCAAGTCCTCCCAGAATCCCCTTTTACCTGAGCCCCCAGGGGCACACCCTTGCCTCCCCTGGTGCCAGGAAGCCAGCCAACTTCAAAGACTTCTGTCAGAAAAAAAAGAAATTCTCTTTCAAGGAGGAGCAGCTCAGCAGTGGACCTGAAGAAGCTGCTGGCAGCAAGAGCGACAGCTCCAAGGAAAAGAAAAAGCTCCAGAAGCCATCCCAGGGAGATTAGAATGGACAGTGCCCTGGTAAGGCATAACCACCCACAGTGACATTTGCCAACCCATCCTTATATCCCAATAAAAACATTACAAGTCAAAAAAAAAAATTTCTGTTAGGAAAAGTAGAAAATGCTTGGGCCGAGAAATAGGGCAAAGTTTTGGGAGGAGCATGTGACTCAGACCCATGTAACTCAGACCGCCACCTGGAACCTGCCTCATACTGGCACAAATACCCCCAGACCAGGCAGCCTGTCTCTCCTGGGCCCTGGGCTCCACGCTTCAGGAGTCTGCTCACTCAGAGGAACGGCAGACTGCCTCTGTATGCTGGTGGGAAAAGGAAAGCAATTGATTTTGTTTGGGAGAATTTTATGTTAGTCTTTTTTATTATCTCAAGAAGGGTCATGAAATCCTCTAAAGCAAAATCAATTACAGCCATGCTCCGGGAAGCTAGGGCAGCCCTTTGGCTTATGAGCAACAGGCTGGTCTCCAGATGAGAAGCCTCGGCCTTTGAGCAGCTGCTGGTCCTCTCCCAGCTGACTTGTATCCATGTCACCCTCTGCCCTTCATAGAGCTTTTTTGTCAGCTTATGGAATAGCCCTACCCCAAGCCCCTCAGTAATTGATGGGACCAGGGATAGACACCTGGTCCAAGCTGGACCAGTCGATTCCCTCTCCCAGAAATTAGGAAGTGGACCCAGAGCCTCCGAATGTGGCGAGAACAGAAGCGATATTAACCTGTCATTTGGGGAGATGGCATTCTCTGCTATGGGCTCTAAAAGCAGAGAAAACCATCTGAGCAGAGAAAGAAGCATCTGATGGGTGAAGAGGAGCCAAAAAAAAAAAGACAGATTGGCAAGTCTTCAGACCTAGGCACCAGACCCTTGACTTTCAGAGGGAACTCAGGTAGACCAGTAATTGCCCTTGTTTCCATTAAGCTAACGCAAGCTGGTGTTGTTTCACAACCAAATATTAGAAGTATTTTTTTTCTTCAGTTTATTTGGTAAATATAAGAAAAATACCTCACAAATATGTTTACTTGTTTTCATTAAAAAACAATATGTTATATGAAATATAGAGAATAAGTAAAACCATAGAGACAGAAAGCAGATTGATGATTGGCAGGGACTGGGGGAAAGGGTTAATGGAGAGTGACTGCCTTAAAAAGTATGGGGTTTTTCTGGGGGGTGATGAAAATGTTTTAGAACTCGAGATAGGTGCTCATTGCACAACATTGTGAATGTACTAGATTTCACCGAACTGTATTTTTTAGGTGGTTAATTTCACCTCAATTTTTTTTTAAAATGAAAGAATATATTATACCTATGAATACCAGAAAGTCCCATTAAAGATGCATAATTTACTAACTTGCTGAAATACCTTATTTGTTAATTTATTTATAAACTTGACAAATAAATATTAAGCATTGACTATGTGCCCAGTACTATGCTGAGGATACTATGTGAGCGAGACAGACAGAGTTCCTGCCTCAAAGAGCTTAGAGAGGACAATTACCAAGATGTAACATTGAAGTACTGCAGAGAGCACCAAAATGTTTTTGTCCTCCAGCACCCACTTCTCCCTTTCTTCTTGCAATAGAACTCTCCTTTGCAACAGGGAGTGCATTCTCTGTGACACAGATAGGAGGCCGATTCTACCCATTCCTCCCAAGAGGTCAATCAGGATACCCCTGGCCACAACGATTGGTTCAGGAATGGACATATGACCAAATGTGACTCAATCAGAATCTCCTGAGAACTTTTATACCATTAACCCTGTCTTTCCACTGGTGTTGCTAAGCAGTAGAATCCAAATATGGGATTCCGGTGGCCATCCTGCCCATCAGTGGAGATAACTGGTCCAAGAAACTTCATTGGGGTGGGGGGCACCCAGATCCCTAAAATTAGCTGCCCCGTTGATGTTTCCAGTAGTTGAGCCAAGAAATTATCTTTTTGTTTGTTTGTTTGTTTGTTTGTCTTAAACTATCCTGAGTTGTATTCCATCATTTTTATTTAAGATTCTTTCCTTGAAAGGAGGATCTTATCCTGTGACAAAGGAAGTGCCTGGTATCATGGAAGCTCATCGCTGGAGCAGCTATTAGAAGATCACAGGTTTTATAAGGAACCTTGTCCTATAATATACATGTACATTCTAGGCTTCAATGTTGACTATTGAATATTTACGCTCAAACTGCTGTTGCTGAGTATTGCTGCGCTATGTTTCCAAAATGTTTTATGGCTGTTGATGCTTGGGAAACACTACTGTCTCTAAGCCCTGGGAAAATAGTCTATAAGGAAGATACTCCTAAGGTCTCTGTGTTGCCAGAGCCTTGAGAGAATATCAGGCTGAAGCCACACAGCAGTCCTAGTAGTGCAGGGGGACCTCAGTCACAGGCAGCTCAGAAGAGCCTGAATTGATCATGAACGTTTGGCACCCTGCAGCACATCCTTCAACCCAGCAGGACTCAGACTGGTTCCTTAGCAACCCTGCTCCCTTCTTGTCCACCCACCCAGAATTGCAGTCCTTTCTTCCTCCCTAGGTTGCTGGGATCACTCTCTGATGGTCTGGTTCTCAAAGTCTCAAAGAAACTGCCTCTTCCCTCCTTAACTGTCCTCCAAGAAGGGAGTTCTCACTGTTCATCACGTGTGACATTTACATACAGCTTTCACAGTTTATAACATGCTTCCACTTTTCTTTCTTCATCAGATGCTCACTGCCACCCTGTGAGGTAGGAGTCATTTTCTCCTACCTCATTTTACCGATGAGGAAACTAAAGCTTAGAGGAGCTGAGTAACTTGCCTAAGTTTACGCAGCTGGCAAATGAAGGGACTATGGCAGGACAGTTAAAGAAGATGTCTCCCCATTACTACAGATTGTGCTCCACATGAATACTCATAGACCAAACACTCCTTCCCTGGTTTCTGGACTTTTCCAGATCATTCTCTAATCAGTCTCATTGAAACTTTGTGCCTCCTGCTATTTTAACTGGCATGTCCTTGACCCTGCTTTATGATCCTGGATGGGGTTTCCACATCTTGCCCACATTCTGAGGGACATCTAGTCTCCTTCTGTTTTCCTACTCACTCATGGGGACCTCAGGAGGTCACAGTCACAGGCACATGACAATGACGGAAAAGCACCAAATCCAGGAAGTCTTTTGACACTCAGAAGGTCTAGGTGCCCCCAGACAGTTACAGCTAATATTTGACAGCAGTAATACACACAATAATTTAGGGCATGGCTGACATTTCCAAAACTATCATGGGCTTTGCAGCAAAGAGAACTTGACCCCTGCAGGACTCTGCCCTGGCTCCCTGGGGTAGACTCGGGGCACGTTCCACCAAGGCTGTGGGGTCTTTTGGAGAAACCAGAAGCAAAGCAGTTTCTCCAAAGAAGGAGCCAAGAAGCAGAGGAGATTGTGCAAACTTGTTCAATTCAATTTACAATTCCAAGAAAAACTCCAGGAGACCTTCTGTCACGGGTATGTCAGCCACAGCAGTTGTCTGTGGCAGAGCTGGATTTTCTGAGCCCACTTGCCAACCTCAGTAACCAGTCTATCTGTGTCCAACAGTGTGTGTTCATGAGCACATGTACAGTTTTGTGATCATGGCCTATAACTTGCTGTTTTTGTAGGTCCCAAGCAGAAAAGGATTGGCAATTTCACTTGGGTTGACCCAATGTTTTGAAAGATGGAAAATTCCATATTCATGGGTGATTTATTCACAATTCTTCTGTGAAGATGTGCTTTTCAAAACCAACAAGCAACCCAAAAGAAGATTTGGTTTTTATTTGACAAGTGTTAAGACGGGGGGGCCTGCGAGAGACGGGCCTTGCTCCCCATCACACCGGTACCTGGCAGCTCCGGCAGGTGGGCTCACAGCTGGCCCTTTCAAAGGCATTGACTGCTGGAATCAAGTCAGACCCTCCTGTGTTCTGCTCTGAATCCATTTGTCTCACCTGCTGGCGAGATTATACTATTCTCTGCTTCTGTCTCCTTGTCACGGATTCAAGCACTTCCTCTGCTTCTTGAAGGGGTCCAGCACTCGAGCCCAGCCTGCCTCACTATCCCTGGCTTCTCAGACTGGAAGGGGCTTTTCTTGCTTCTCTTCCCTCCACAGACCCTCTCACCTCCCCCACTACTTTACTCTGCCCCACTCAGCGCCAGCACACCACAGGATGGCTTTTGCAAATGTTTTTAAATGTCTAGGAAATGTATTACAGTGAAAATGCTTGCTGTTTTTATCTAGGTCTGTTCCACTAAAAATGTAGGCAGTCTTGGGAAAACCTCGAGAAGGCAGCAGACTGCTTTCGGGGAGAAGAGGCTCAGGGAGAAGCTGGGAGCCTTGCAACCTTGTTGAGGACCTGGGGAAAGAGACATCTGGAAGCTGGCAACCCAGAAAGGGGCAGAGTCGCCAGAAGAAAAGGGGGAAACCCCAGAAAAGACATCTAGAAGAGTTGGTAGGATCGAGTTTGCCCCAGGAGGGAAAACACTCTGAAGAAGCACAGCCTGAGGCTGGCAATGCCACCCTGGGTTGACACAGCTGCTGGATGCAGGAGGAAGGCCAAGGTTGAGAAGAGGGAGAAGAGGTGGACGACGGGAGTCTGCAGACTAATTATACTGGGCTTTGGGTCCGACTATGATGGGGGCTTATATGAGTTTCTCACTTCTTATTAAGAAAAAGGTCATTTCACCAAAACAAGGATCCTGAGCTTGGTAGAGTTATATGAAAGGTCAAATATCTGGGAAATATTTATACTTAAAAAATAATTCATTGTTTATCCAAAATTAAAATTGGAATCCTGTATTTTATCCGACATCCCTGGGAGGGTGAGGAAGCTTCCAGAAGGGATACGGAACCAACTGCCCAAACCGGGAGACATCTCCGCCTACTCCATACCTCTCCGCGGAGACTAACCCCATGCTACTCTTAGCACAGATGAGGGACATGATCACCCTTCTGAGGGAACATCAAGAAGGTCTCAGGAGGAAAAACCGAGAGAGAAGTGTCAGTTGCCCTCCCAGTGCCCTGTCTCCATGCTCCTCAGCTCCTCACACTCAGGCTGGGCTCAGTCCCAACCCCCAGATGATTTTAACACATCTGCACACCTCACCCATCACTGCCAGGAGGTACTGTGTACAGACTCAGAGCCGTAGTTTTGTCCCCACAGAAGCCTTGTCTCAGAATAACTGTTTCTTTTCATCTTGACTATGCAAATGTTAGATGTGAATGATTATACAAATGAGTCGCTGTTAAAAAAAGTGGAAAACAGAGAAAATTCCATGTGAAAGAACATGACACAATGCTATTATGCTGATGTGTTCTCTTGCAGTGATTTTATATGCCTCTCTGAACTTCTTTTTACGTAGCTGGCATTACATAGAATATTCAGATTTTTCTCTTGCTTTTCTTCACTCGAGTTGTTTTCTCATTTGACATCACCCCATGTAATTCAACTTTGGTCAATAAATATTTACCAAATGCCTACTATCGGCCTCACACTGTGTATAGAGCAATAAACAGGGGCCTGACACACTCTCTGCCCTGTGAAGCTTACGGTTCAGGGTGGGGGTCAGACATTGAACCAAGGAGCTAATGAAATTGTCTCCTACAAAGTCTATGGTATAATTCAATTGTAAATTTTGCTTTTGAGGAGATGAGTTTCTAAAAATGCAGAGAGAATAACTTAAAGAGTTATATTTAAAGTAAATATTTTGTGTATGACTCTAGCGGTAGAACATCAAAATGAAAACACATATCTGATTGTATTTTATTCTTGACTCACATAAAACCTGGGCCTTCTTGGGTTTGCTTTTTAATAAAGCACAGCGAGGAGTGTGGGCCAAAACACATCCTTCTACAGCACACTTTTTAGTGACAGCATAGAATTCCTTTGTGTGAATAGACCATAAATATTTTAATCCCTTATTGCTAAATTTTTAAATTGATTCTTAATATTTACTTTCATAATAGAGCAATGAACATCTTCATGCATGAGTATCTGTGCGTACAAATCTGATTACGTCTTGGAAATAAACCCTATAGTCTAACTACTCCAATAATAAGTCTAGGAAATGTATTACAGTGAAAATGCATTCACTGATACCGGAATCCTGCCCCAACTTCCCACACCTGAATCCAGTCCCTGTTGGGCATCTCAGGTAGTAGAAATGTTCTGCCCCACTCTCACTCCAAGTTTCCTTCCCCAGTCACCTGTACACGTCCCCAGTTTCACCACAGGGCCCAGGGCCTAGTCTTGTTGTTGGCATTCCTCCTCTCTGGTCTAAAAGCTGGGCTTCCATTGAAGCTGTCCTACCCAGCCACTCACCTGGAAAGCCCCCGATGAAAGCTGCCAGCTTCCCATCCTGGTACTTGCCTTGTAGCCTCTGCACATGGAAGACCATCGGGCAAAAAAGAATCTACACAGGTCACAGGATAAATAACCTTACATCTTACAAATAACCCAGTCTCCAGGCTCCCTGGCACTCATTCCATGCCTGGAAACCTCCTCTATGCTATTTTGTCTCTATATCTTTTTCATCAGAGCAAATTGGATAATGCAGCCCTGTTCTGGGGAGAGCTGTGGGTAACTGAATGAAAGCATCTGAATATGACTGCCTGGCCGCCTGAGGTTTGGGTCAGCAGGGGATATCAGGTTTGGGGTCTCTCTCTCAAAGCCCCTTCCTCCCACTGTGCATGGAGCAGATTCTCTGTAGTTGGGAGACAGATGCTCAATTGTTCCTTTCGCAGAGGCTGCAGGCTGGTCCATCTACGTGCTTCTATTGCCATCTGGTGGCAGAGAGAGCATGGGACAGTGGAGCGTCCCTGGTAGACATTGAGAGAACTCAACTGCCAATCAGCCTCCAAGGAGCACTGGAAAATGATGATCAAGATCAAAGTTGCTTCCTCTCACTGATTCTCAAAGCTCTTTCCTTTGGCCAGGAAAAAAGAAAATCCCTGCTTCCTGTTTAGCCTCCTGTAAATCGTATGCTCTGGGAATGATATGCAACTAGCTCTTTAATTTCATTATTATAAAAAGGATACATGCACATCATTTAAAAATTAAAACACTCCAAAGACTTTAAAGAAGACAGTCAAAAATCACCTCACTCAGAAACAGCCAGCATCTGTACATGAGGCAAGTCACTACAGGCACCTCCCTGTGCCACCCAAAAGCAGAGAAGCAGCATGGCTTCCAGTGATTCAGGGCATGGGTTCTGGTGCCAAGCCGTAGGGGTTCCCGGCTGGCTCCTTCCTAGGGCAAGTTACTTAACCTCTGCATATTTTATTTTCTTGTCTTGAAAACAGAAGTAATAGTGGCATCTCCCTCTCAGTGTTACTGTGAAAACTCAACTCTGAAATACTCCGCACAGTACCTGGCACATGGGAAACCTTTGCACACAATTAGCCATTATTACAACGGATGGATGGATGAACAGGCAGATTTTTTTTTAGAAGTTTAGTTAACTATGCATATTATTTTTTTACATTAAAAAATAGAACTACTACATGTTTCAACAATTCCACTTCTGATATTCATCCAAAGAAAATTAAGGTATATGCACTGCCATGTTCATTCCAGCATTATTTACAGCAGCCAAAATATAGAAACAACCTAAAAGTCCATCGACAGATGAAAAGGATAAAGAAAATGTGGTATATATTATATAGAATGTACTGTTATTTGGTCATAACAAAGAAGAAAATCTTTCCATTTGCACAACATGAATGGTCCTTGACGACATCATGCTAAGTGAAGTAAGTCAGACAGAGGAAGACAAATACTGTATGATCTCACTTATATGTGGAATCTAAACAAACAAACCAAGCTCATAGATGCAGAGGACAGATTGGTGGTTGCCAGAGGTGCTGGTGGAGGGCAGAGGGTGGGTGAAATGGGTGAAAGAGGGTCAGAAAGGTACTAATTTCCAGTTTTAAAATAAATAAGTCATGAGGATGTAATGTACAGCATGGAAACTATAGTTACACTGCATTGCTTATTTGAAAGTTACTCAGAATAAGTCTTAAAACTTCTCATCACATCTATGCCATGCCACCCCCTGAACACGCCTGATCTCACCTGATCTCGGAAGCTAAGCAGGTTTGGGCCTGATTAGTACTTGAATGGGAGACCACTTAGGAATACCAGGTGCTGTAGGAGTTTTTAAAAAAAAATTCTCATCACAAAAAAAAAAATCATGTAACTATGCAGGTGATTGATGTAAACTAGACTTATTGTGATCATTTCACAATGTATATAAATGTCAAATTGTTGTGTTGCACACCTGAAACTAATATAATGTTATATGCCGATTATACTTCAATTTTTTAAAAAATATCTGGGCCACAAAAAGAAGAGGGACAGGGAATCCATATTTGGAGAGACTAGGAACTCAGCAGCTGAATTCTCCTGGGTCCACAAGTGATCAGCTGTGTGTCTCCTGGCTGATTCTTAATCCCCTGCCACCAGCGTGCCCCCAGGGATGCTGCCCCTAGCAGCAGCAGTTCTCACTAAGCAGTTCCCACTGAGAAGGAAAAAGGAGTGCTAACAACCAACCAGGGAGGAACAGAATTAGGAGAGAAAGCTCATCCTGCTGCTGGCACAAATCTGTGAGTTCCCTGAGGGCGGCTGCTGGCTCTTACACACCGTGTTGTCCCAGCTTCTCTTTCTGCACCTAGCTTGTCATGGATGTTCTGTCACATGTACTGAAGGAATAAGTGACTGGCAAGTGGGCCTGGAAGGCCAGGCCTAGAGATACTCCCAGGAGATGGCCCGCACTGAGAAGTCACTCTGGTAGAATTCTTGCTTCCTATCAACAAACATGGTCCGTGTTGGAGAGCTCCCACCCAATCTGGCAGTAAGTACCTTACACACACATGTCACTTCATCCTCTGCATTAGATATTATGATCTCCATTCTGCAGTTAGGTAAACTGAGGGTCAGAAAAACAAAGGCACTAACCTGCTGTGTGTAGCTAGTAAGTAGCAGAGACAGCATTTAAATTCAGATCCACACTATCTGAACCCAAATTTCCTTCAACTGATCTTGTTTTTATAGCAAAGAGAAAGCAATAAATCAATGTATTTGCCTGTTATTTCCAAAGAACTTCAGGAAGTTCCCACATCTGGGCACAGCCTACACTCAGTTTAGCCAAGGAATCCCAGAGGCAAGTTGAAGTTTCGTATTTAATCTTTACATCCTCTAATAAGCCCAAGTAGAGTAAAATCTTGGCTATCTAGAATCCCTATAAAGTTGAGGTGGTAGATTGGTTAGTTGATTGGTGGGTGGGCAGGTAGTTGGTTGGTTGGTTGGTTGATTCATTCCAAAGAGGTAACCCTAACTTCTTCAAAGAGTCATATTAACAAATAATCATCACAGATCATCCAGAAAAGTGTTACAGATGCAGGAGTGATCCTCTCCTTCTGGTCTCTTCTCTACAATCTACTGCCAACACAGCCACTGTCTTAGTCAATGCAGGCTGCTATAACAAGCACCATAGACTATGTGGCTTATAAACAACAGAAATTTATTTCTCACTGTTCTGGAGGTTGAAAGTCCAAGATCAAGGTGTCAATATGGTCACATCCTAGTGAGAACTAACTTCCTGGTTCATAGATGGCTGTCTTCTCACTCTGTCTGCTCATGGCAGAAAGGGTGAGAACTTTCCGGAGTCTCTTTTATAAGGACATTAATCCTAGTCTTGAGATTACCTAATCATTTCCCAAAGGCCCCACCTCCAAATATCCTCACACTTGG